>VXBB01010669.1:605881-724520 GCA_013399915.1 Illadopsis cleaveri
TTTTTTTTTTTTTTTAAAGGAATGGACTCATTGCAGTTTCCAAAGTTCAGTTCTTTCCTGGTTCCCTAATTAGAAGCCATACCAAGAGCATATCTGGAGGCTTTTATACATGAGATCAACCCCTTGCCCTGGGACCAATTATGGAAAAATAGCTTTACACATTTCACTGTTTGAATGCCCAATGATCACACATGCTGTCGTGTTCTGTAGTGAAACCATGATAAAAATCATGCCATTAGCAGTTTTGGTCCCTACCACTATTGTAGTTTAAAACAAACATATGCACACCACAGCATAAGCACATCAAGCTGCACTCACAAATACAGTGCCATGATACTTCCATGTATGACGTCACATTCATTGGAAACTTAGTGAAAGAAAATACTTCTAAATTTAAGTCAATATCAGATTTTGCTCTCTCCTCACATTCAGCAAAATGCACAGGAAGCCATGCAAAGCAAATAAAAAAATATTCCCAGTTTTTAAGGAAAACCAGGTATTTCCACAGAAAGTATACTTTTCCGTTTTGTTTGTTTGTTTGTTTAGTGAAAACCTGATCATACTCAGGTGTACATAAACATATAATTACACAAATTCCAAATTCATGCTGACTGCTAGTAGAAAAGCATGGTTAGATAAATAAGAACTGGAATTACTGCCCTGCAGTCTTTATGGCCTGGACACATACATTTGTACATATCATGTGGGTAGGTAGAGGTATGCATACCAGGTAGATATACAAAGACAATAAGCAGGTGAACTCACTGTCAGAACACGGCCCCATGTCTAAGGTAAAGCCTCCTGTAACCAGTGATTTCCTTTCACATTTAAGCAATATCCAAATGAGTTAAAGCAAGGGTCAGAGATTAGGAAGGATTGTTCAGGATTCAGAAGAGAGCTTTACATTCCCCATTTTGAGAGCTAATAAAGCATATAATGCAGAAATGTCCCTAAAAAGCTCTTACTGCTCCCTCTGCCCCTCAGCGGTCTGGGCCCCAGGTTGCTGCCAATGTGAGTCCTGGTCATTGGCCTCCTATTTGCCTCTATAGCAACCCAGAGATATTTAAATGGAAGGCATGGGGTGATGGCTGAGCTGGTGAGAGACAGAATTGCCTCCTCTGGACTCAAGCCTACATCCAAAGCAGGTGGTACAGGAGAAACCCAGGGAGTCCTTTAATAAAAGGTTCTTCCATGCCACGAGCACCAGAAAACATAGCTTCTGTCTAGAAGTATATTAGGAATTCAGAGCAGGCAGTATCAGCATTTATCAGACATTTAATTTTAAGAAACTGCTGCCTAAGCGTGACTTCATAAGTGGCTCCATCCTCTTGAAACGCTGCTGAAAACCTAATGGAGACAGCTCTGTTTCTTTCATCAGCTTCCCTCAGTGCTTCACCACAGGACAAAACACTTGACTCCTTTTTTTTTTTCCTAAAGTCCATAATGAAGACCAAATACCACTTCTTCCATTAATTAGCATGGTTAGAGAGTCACAGACCTCCTTTGATCCTTTCAACTGGTGCTGATGCTCAGAGCCTTCTGCATCTAAGCCCCTAAGCCACTCGCAGTATCTGTCCTCCTCCTCTTCTGCTGTGCCCAGCTCACAGAAAAGGGCTGATACCAGGTCAACAGGGTCAGGATCTGCTGTAATCCTGCAGGAGAGTTCAGGATGGAGTCTAAGCATATCAAGAAGGGAAAAAAAAAAGTTTAGATTACCTTTCACGCTTTTTACCTTTTTTTTTCTGAAGTGATTTACCCTCAGGTTTCACAGACACTCCCAGGGCAGGGCATCCAAAAGGAATATCAACAGTATTAGACTTCACAACTGCATTATTTCCTTGGGATATTACCGAATAAAATCCAACCTTGTAAAAGGACTTAAGTGGCACATAAGTGGTCCAGGCCCTCTTCAGTGGTAAAAGTTTTGCAAGAGAGAAATAAAAAGATGTTCTGTGAGCAATGGTACTAATGATTCCAAGTTTCTTCCAGCACGTCCTAGACTTTGTCTAAATCACCGTGACACAATAATCCACCCCTAAACAGTCCAATCTGTACGTCTGCACTGCCTGAACTGTCCTTCCTTCCAGCATGAGAACTCTCCCCTCCACCAGCTGTAAGTTCTCCAAAAACATTTAGCATCATAATGGTAATAAATATCTCCCCTCCTGTGCCAAATTTTGCTGAAACCAACCAGCAAGTTGGAAACTTATGGGGGAGAGACTGGCAGATGGATGGACAGAATCAATGGTACGTTACCAGATATTAACAGGTTCTTCCCCAATGGCACGTTAGCTTAATTGCTCATATCAGCACCTTCTCAACTAAACAGATGAGTTGCATCATGGCCAACAGATCATGAAATAGGACCCTTGTTGAGCCAATAAGGGGAAATGGGTAAAGGAGTTCATGACCTTCAATTTGAATCAATCCTTACCAGCTTTTTAAATTCAAACAGCCATTAAAAGTAATTCCAAACAGATTTTATCTGCCATAATACTGACTAGCATGCCCAGAGATGGTATTTAAAGTACCCAGTCACTAAATTTCATAGTGTTTTATAAATCAGCATCAACACCGTGAATTATTTCTGAAAGCAAACTTGGCCTCTTGCAAATTCTGGGATCAATTCTGAAAACACAAAAATGTTTCTACCCACTTACAACAGCCCAGGAGCAAGGTTAACCCAAATGCCTGAAATATTTACCTTTATAAACCCCACGGAAAAGCAATTCAGTGAAATTCCAAAGGGAAAGAGGAAATGGCTATCAAACCCCTTTCATTTCACCTTGGAATAAGGGATGCATGTCCTTGCCAGTCCATCAATGCAGGGGCAGAAGAAAAATATCTGTTCTCACCGTGCCAGGAGCACACAGCAGGAGATGGGAATGTGAGAGAAGCTATGAAGAAAGCAATGGGGAGAAAGAAGAGGTCAGTTGGGATGGTTAAAGGCAACAGTCCATCCTAGCAAGGCAATGAACATTCATCCAGCTCACATCAACAGAGAAACACAAAGCTGTAATATATTGACAAACCCCTCACCAAGCCAAAATGCAAGTTGCAACTTGAAAATCTAAAGCATGCACACACTTGCAAAATAGACCCTACAGCACTAATTCCAGCCCTATTCAGCCAGCTCAGATACTGCTCCTTTGCATGAAGCACAGATAGCTTATTTCTGAGAACTCATCTCCCTGAGCAAAAATGCAGAGTTTCTTCCCAGCTCTATTAAGGAAACATGCCAGTTTCAGGCTTCCAACAGGGAAAAGGAATAATAATAAAAAAAGGAGTTTATAAATTATGAAAAGCAAGTTGACAGTGTGTCCTTATAAATATGAAGATTACCTATGCTACCCTCATGAATCTGAAAAGTCACAGTTTTAAAAAAATTGTAAAAACTACAGATTCAGCAAACTGAAAAATAATGGGTGAGTTTTGCTGACCAGGGAATAGTCTGCAATTTAGTTCTTTTCTTGTTTAACATTTACTGTATATTTCACCATCCAGAAATATTATTATGTTCACAGGAAAAGCCCCATTTTCCACAGAAAGGTCCCACTATTGACAATATGAATATCACAGTGAAATACATTTGGATACCTGAGAATATCCTCTGAATCTACTTATAGTCCCCAAGGAAAATCCTCTTATTTCTAAAAACAAAAATATTTGTTATGTCAGCCAGTATATATTGACACAGAGATATGTATGAGTGCATGAGCCTGTATGGAAAAGGCCCAGGTACAGTTTCATGCTTACAGGGTTACTATTTTTAATAGGTCACTAAATCACTGTGTTAGAAAGTTTATGGATAAATGATGGACTGACCAGTATAAAAAAAAGACAGAGGCCTGCAAAGAAAAGTGTGTCCTTTCTCCCATCTGATTCTAAATATGAAGTACATTTTAGACTATAAGATATGCTGATTTCAGCTGAAGAATCTGAGCACTGCTGTTACTAATATTTATTCTTGTTCTAAGCCATAGCGAGAACTCGCTTCATTTTCATATTCACTAAAGTCACTGGAGCCTGATGTGTCCCATCCAATAAATGGTTTGAAATTTCTAGAAGTTCCATAGCTCTAGACTGAAATTAAAGCTTCAGGTCAGGAAAATTTCCACAAATTTAAAATGGATAAAATGCTCCATTACCAAAAGTCAGTTTAAAACTTCAGCATCAAATAATTCTAAAAATTTTGTAATAAAAAGAGTATACATATTTTGATTAGGAGCCAAAGCATTGATATGGGTCACTTAATGCTTTTAAAACTTCCTCCCTTGCAATATTGATGGGCTGAGAATTAAATTGAAGCTGGCCTTTGTAGCAACAGTAGATATTCAGATTTCCCTGAAACTTCCCCTGATACATCTGCTGAGCCCAGCTTTGGTTTACTTGGGAATTATTTTTTGAAATGCACCAAGTTTTCTCTATTAGTGCTGCATAAATATCATCTCCAGTGCAGAACCTGGAGGGAGTTTGGGACTATGACTTAATCTGATTAACTAACATGCATTCAGAAGTTTGGGTTGGAAAGTAACTGAGAATACTGAATAGATTCAGCCAGCCCTTCACCTTTCTTTGATTACACAGCTTTGTATTTTGTGAGGAAGACAAGTTTTCTTCACCATAAAAACAACCTTTTCAATCTGAAAAGATGCCTGTCAAATCTGTGTTCATCTTCAATCTGTTGAATTTTGGAAGCAGAGAAATAAAGAAATGTTGTAAGAAAATAAGAAAAGGAGCAATTATTTTGAATTATTAAGCAAGGTTAAAATTTACTTTTTCAATTTAGGAGACAAAATATTTTCTCTCAGAAATATTTCCTACTGGAAAAATAAAATCACTTTTCCTTAAATAGATGCTTCCTTTAGAAACAGAAAAAAAAATCTACCTTTTTCCCCAAAGTTTGATTTTCTGTCAGAATAGCTGAAATGATACTTTCTGTTAGCCAACATTGAAAATTTCTGTCCAGTTTAGATTAAAGCTTGTGAACTAATCCCACTATGCAAAGCTGGAACTATAACTGCCTTGCATTGGTTAAACAAGGTTAAATGCATAAAAGACTATAAAACATCTGTATCCTAAGGAAAAAACCCAACTGGAATTAAACCTAGAGGACTTCATGTTCTCCTCTTGGTACAAGCCTGTAAGATACCTGCAGGAAACCCACCTCAGATTGCACCTTCCAACAAATCGGGCAGATAAAGGCAAAAAGCTGCCTTCAAGAGAAGTGGGAGGTGCTTTAGAGCACAGATTTCAACTTCATGTCCTGAACACTGTCTAGGGGTGGATAACTTTATCCACCGTGCCTGGTAAGCCCTGCAAACCTGTCACCATCTGTTGGAAAAACCCCCCCTGCCACAACCATCTAAGAGACCCTCAGCACCAAAGTGCAGTGATATAATTTCATGTGAGCCTTTTCCTTAAGCTTTGCTTTCCCCCTTCTGCCTCAGATTTACACACTGAGAGAGTTTTTGGTCTGTCATGTGCATTTTCACATACAGTGATCAACTACAGATATCAGGACTGGATAAGTAAAGACTGAGTTGCAGCCCAGTTCATCCTGAACAACTGGAGAATGAGCATAAAGGAAGTTATGAATCAGTGCTAGAATCTCATTATCCATTTGTAGGTCATTTGGGTTTGGTTTGTTACGAAGCATTCAAAATCAAGCATGGGTTTTCATCCTTAAATAAAACTTTTTTGCTTTGAACAGCATAATAATGATTTTCTCGCTTATGCTCTCAATACAAGTTTTCCATAGTGGGTATTTCTTCTCTGGGAAGAACCTCAACAAGCCCAGCTCTCACCGAAAAGATATATCTTATAGATATAGATTTATTCCTTGCTTCACAGGGAAATTTGGTGTCAGTTCTCCCCCAGGATTGTCCTTGGCCTCCAGGAGAGGATGCAATGGCCAAACTGGGACGCTCGTGCCATCCCATCACTGCCGCTCCATCACTGCCTGCCCTGCAGCACCACACCCAAAATTTGGGGCCTCTCTCCCGTTTTACGGACTCTCCGAATCCTGGCTGCATCACAGCCTTGGTTTGTGCCGTGTGAATCCAGAACGGGTCCCTGGGGATCAGCAAATGGCTTTTAAAAGCAACTTGATCGGCCGGTTCAGTTCTGCCGCGTTTGTCGCCTGGCTCGGGAGGTGACGTGTTTAACGTGGCATGACAGAGCACAGCCGGGTGGCTGAGGTGGGGACAAAGGGGGTGATCGCGGGGAAAACTCCTGCCCTGCCACCAAAACCCACCCAGACTTAATTCCTTAACCTCCAGCAATTCAACAGGCTTTGACTACGAGCTGGGGGAAAGGAGGAAGAAGCCAGGCTCCCAAAATTGATTTCATTCCAGGTAATACTTCTTACACAACAATCTGTTCCTTTCAGAAGGACACAGATTAGGGAAGTATTTGGTCAAGGGGCAGTAGAGGGCACTCCAGGCCAGATCAGGTTAAGTTTTGGTCACTTTATCTCTTCTTGTTGACGTAAATGCTGGAGGCCGTGGCCTGGGGTTTTCCTGCAGAAATGTGTTTACAAGCAGGTCAAGGACTTGCAGACAGATAACCATTAGCAAAACAACTTTTCTATTGACAAAAGAGCACAGAATAGCGTGTTGGCAGATGAATTCTCTTGTTTCATTAAATGATTTAAAAAAAAGAGAAAGTAAAAGAGAAGTTAAATCAAAGACCTGCTGCCAATCTGAATCTCACAACCAGTTTTCTCACTAGAATTTAAGAATGTGACTTGTTCCCTGTCCGCTTGCAAAATGACACTGAGGACTTAGGCCAAAGTGCTGTGTTCAGTAATAAATGGAGCTGGGATTTACTACTAGTCAGCAAGCGTGTGAGGCTTGTTAGCAGATTTGTTAACTCCAGTTCTGTTTTCAAATGAGAATTGCCTGTACATCTGCAGCCCGAGGAAACAGTTTGGGAATCTCACCTGGTTTCATGTTTCCTTACAAAACTCCCCACACTGGCAGCCCTAGTCCCATCCCTTGCCTCCCCCCTTCTCCAGCCCCCAGCAGGTTCATCAAAAGGTTTTGCCAAAGTTCAGGAACCTTTAGAGCAAGCCCAGCCGATTTATGGGTTTGTGGACAAAGCACAAGAGAGCTGCAGCTGCGGCTCAGGGGAACCCGGATGGGTCAGCCCGAGTTTTGCCCTCACATTCAGTGTCCTCTCAGAATTCCTAGCCTCAGAGCTCAGTCAGTAGATGCCTATATTTCCAGAAAAATGTAACCAACCAAGATTTCTACAGCCACATCTAGCCAAGAGCACACACAAAAAGACAGAGTTTTAAACGGCCATGAATTCAGCAGACAAAAAAATTTTAACAAAAAAGCAGGAGGAAAAATCTGCCACTCGAAACCCCAATGGTTATTTGCTACCTGTCAGTAAGGGTTATGATATAACCAGAGGAGGAAGTGGCTTCTCGGAAAGCCTTGTTCAGTCTTACTGGAGGAATTTGTGGTCTATTCTGTGTACAGTTTGTGGTGTCTGAGTCACAACCTGACTCCAAGTCATACTGGATTCTAAATGACGAACACTGTCTCTCTGACGGAGGCCGCGCGTTAGTCAGAAACCAAATGTGTGTGCACTTGGGAGAGCTGGGACATTTAATGCCCAAACAATAAAGCAAGCTAAACAAAATGAGCTAAGCCAACTGGAATCAGCAGAAGAGGGTTCATGTAACTCATCTGCCTGTAAGAGCGGATTAAAATTCAGCCCGAGGTGTGAGCAACTCCATACATGAGCTGGAGGAAAAGGCTGGTGTGCGCCTTTGGGGGACAGCCACCTCTGGGGCTTTACAAACAATGCAGGAAAAGTGAAACCATTTCCCAGGGCATGCTGGAAACTGAAGGGAAAGTACAGATGCTGTAAATCTGAGTTCTTTTTAAAATAACGACTCTCTGCTCATTTTCCTTTTAGTTTCTCTTTTTCTTCACTCTCTCACTCGCACACACAACTCTGTGCCAGCAAAGGGTCAGGAGGCTCTTGAGAGCTTCTGCTAGTGGAAGCTGGACAAGGTACATGTGCAGGTTTAGCACCCAAACATCACTCAAAACCCCTGCCTTCACCCTGGCCCTGCCTTTTAAAGCAACAGCTGCTGTGAAAGAAGTTACTTTTTCAAGCAAGAGCTACCTTGTCTTTGTTAATCAAGACACTAAGTGCCACTCCACCACAGCAGCATTCCTGCTGCCCCAACACCACTCACTTGCCTCCAGTCCCATTAATACTATTAAAAACTCAATAACTTTTTCTATCTTCTTCATTTAAATAATATTCCTCTATGAAGCGTAGCGATTAAAAATGCCTGTAAACTCTTCTATTAAAATGACATTTTAAAAGGCTTGATTTGAACATGGCTATGTCACTTAAAGTGGAAAAGTTTCTGCGAGTTCCCTTCCAAGCTGTTAAAGATTAGCTTGATGTAGATAAGACTATTCCCCAAACTCATTATCTGTCTTCAAAATGCACCTTAAGGACTACTTAATAAAGTCAAGGTTACGTGAAGAGTATTTCAGTGAAAACCAGTGAATGACTATTAATAAATCTACATTACAGATTGGTTATTTTGTCTCTGTCTTTCATCTGAGCAATAGATGATCCTTCTGTTCTTTTTTTTTTTTTAACAATAAGCATGTGTTGCCTCTTTCTACAGGTCACCAATGAATCAGAGGCAGCAACAGTAGCAGAGAGCATTTTAGCATGTTTGCAATTAATCAGATCTAAGAAATGTAAACTATTTAGCAGAAAAGGATCACATATCTCTGACCAGTGCAAATTAAATTATAAGGACTGTTGATTGGGCCAAGCCTACATTTAAAAAGATCATCATGCTACTCTTTCTATAACTGCATTTTTATTTCTCCAAAGTCATATTTCCTATTTCTTTCAATGTTATGGGTGTGAAATGTTAATCCCAAGAGCTCTGGTGCCAGCTAGCAGCAAGTCCATCCAGAAGGAAAACACTACAACTTCTTGAAATAGGAAAACTATTTGGCAGGACTTTTTCCTCAGACCTCGTCATCTGTTGTCCATAGCAATGCAGAGCTGGTGTTTTAAGGGTTGGACTGGTGGTGTAGGGTCCTGCAGCACCCATTGCAAAGGATTCTCACAAATCTTCATCCTCATCTCATTCTCAGAGAGCAGATTGGAAATTTTCTGGTGTCTAAGGGCTGGAATCTTCTCCCTCAGTTGGCCTCATGTCCCCACTCACTCAGAGGCCTGGGTTCACATGAGGAGCTCCCTCCCTTCCCCTCTCCATGGGGAGGATCAAAATGCTCCAGGATACACTCATATGTCTCCCTAGGGATGTCCAAGGGAGTAACACAAGAGGGAGGGAGGAAAACTTATCACAGGCAAGCTTCCAGGAAATTTGGAGCAGAAATCTCAGGCTGAATTCAGTCTGTCCTACAGATATTTGAGTACCTCTAAGGTCTAAATAATTTTTTTATTTTTTAAACTGTTTCTGGTTTCAGCTGAAAGCAGTCAACACAGAAGCTCACTGCACTGTAGTCATCAAAAGGAACCCTGCAGATTTTTGCTGGATTGACTTGCTGGAAACTGTTGATTCACTCTACCTGGAACAGCTCCAAAATACAGTCAGTTACCTGTCATTCAACCATTTCAGAGGAATTTGCATAACACAGATGTTTCCATATTTGCCATGCTCTACCTTGTGCAGTAAAGATCAGCCTGATTCAAGGCCAGAAAAAAAACCAAAAAACAAAATAAAAAAAAAAATCTANTCAAACAAGAAATCTGTGTACATAATGACTAGCTGCCCCTCATCTTTAAGTAAGTCCATGAACTCTGTGAGTGTTTATTCTGGACCACGTGTTTTTTAGATGTGTCTATGTTTTTTGTCATATATTTATCTCATGCATTAGGCCCCTCAAAAACTTAGGGCCACATCCACAGGGATTTCTGCACACAACTGAAGTCCTGCTCAAGCCCATGCTCTAGACTTGCCAGATGGAAAGCATCTCTTGTCCAAGAGCCACATAGTTTATTAGCACGATGTTGAACCTGAGCCTCTCAGCAAGGTATTTTGCCTTGATCAGAGTAAAATTAAAGCTATCCACACTGCCAGCAGAGACAAGCCCACCACAGCCTGTGTGTGCACCATAAACAACAAGAGCAGCAGCCAATTACCCTGCAAAACCTTGGATCTGTTTTCAAATCACAACACAAATTTTGATGTTGCATTTAGTTCTTCACTTCAGGAGATTTGCATATGAGTTTACATAACTCATGTAAAATCTGGTAATTAGGAGACCTGCACCTTATAAATCTCCTCGTTCCACTCTACAGATGAAATCTGGTTCACCCTGTGTTTTACCTTTAGGAAATTTTTACTCAATGAAACCAAAGAGGATGTACAAAAGCAAAACCATCTCAGCCCTTCTAGTGCTGCTCACTTCCACTTTTGGTTGAAACACAGAAACGTGTCAGAGTGAGGACAGAGCAATGCCAGTGCTGGTCCTGGGACTTGAAGGGCAAAATTTCCCTCACAGAGCTGGTGGATTCAAGGGAGACATAATTTTGTTGCCTACATAAAGGCCTGGCAAGAGCCTGGAAGAGAAGAAGCTGGAATTTAGATTTCCCAGAAGATCAGGAGCAGGAACTTGCAGAAATGCTAGGGGCTGTTGTCATTGCTGCCTGGGAGAAGAGCTGGGCCACACTGAATTATCCTGAAGGAGAACTCTTTCCATATTTTTTTCACAGATAGCAGAAGATTTTAAACAGGTGAGTGGCATCATGCAACCTAAACCTTTTATTTTGTATTTCACATCTTCCTGGTTTATCTAAAACTCATGCTACATTGAGTGAATTAGGAGGTTGATTGAAAAGTACATTATATACTAGTTACCTGTGAGATGTGCACTTTAGAAGTGAAGGTTTAGGGGCAGAGGAAAGGCATATAATAAAGAGTAGTGCACTTTGAAAGGTCTAGGCAATGCTGCAAGAAATAGCATTACTTCACAGTTGTCAAGGCTCAGAAGTTTTATTACCAAGGAATTTCACTTTTGCCTCTTATTCTTAACACATTGACCAGTTCTGGGACTGAGAGGATTTGCTGATCTAATATAGATAGTGATTTCGTAGGTTTGTTCAGATTTATATAGACAGCACCCTGGGATCAGGAATTACATTTAAAATGTAATAAAATGTTCTTGTGCACTTTTACTCACAAATACTGTACTTAAAAAAGTAAACATCAAATAATCTCAGATATCTTTCAAGAAAATGTTGACATAGCTCCAAGAGCTCATACAGATGACTGAATAGTTTTCTGAGTAAACTTAATAAACTCATATTCTTATTCTTTCAGTGTACCATGAAGTATCACATCATGGAGAAGTGAGAAAACTAAGCCATATAATTTAGCAGGAATCTATTTTAAACACATATTTCAGCATAGGAAGACAGAATATAGACATTTATGTAGGCATGTTTTTATACTACTTACAGCCTTAGTGTTTAAGTAATGGCAGCATTTGAGCGTTTCGCCCACATAAAGAAATCAAGTTCCCCTCACAAAAATGTTGTCCCTGCTCCTAAAATGAGACCTCAATCCTTTGCTACTCAGCAGCAGTGTTACAATGATCTCAAGGGGCAGGATTTGACCCCTAATGGGCTCAGAAGGACTTTGTGTAAGTTGGGAGTTTTAGCACAATTGCTCCTCTAAGTAGTCAAAATGATTCATCTACATTATCTGTCTTTATTAAACACTCATTTACCCTAGTGAGTCCCACTCAAGGGAATCTTTATTATTCAGACAAGCCCTTACAGTCATAATGACACAAAATATATATAGGAATAGTTAATAATACTGTTATTCCTATGTCTGTGGATAAACATCAGCTGGTAATTTTATATCAACAATCCATCAGAGCAGAGACAAAAATCTACAGCTAACATGAGCAGGAAATCCATAATAACATGCCAGAGATCTGGTGAATAGTATTAAGCAAGAGAGACCACCATGAGGAAACAAATTTGGATTCTTAATGTATTTTGCACAAAATCATTAAATGAAGACTTTCTCACAAAACCTAACCAAGAGTTGTAACCCTTAAGGCGTACTGAAGTCCAAGATTGTGTCAAAGCTGGTAGCATGGCTGATATTCTCAACCTAAAATCATTTAAGGATATATATCTATATAGATATATATTCTCTATTCTGCAGGAGGTAGATTTGCTAAAGCCTACCCAAATCATTGAAGGGACATTTGTTTCTCCCTCAAAGAGTGTACATGGACAATGCAGCTCAATAAAATTGGCATGTCTCATGTTAGAATCCAACATTAATTCTGAAGAAGGGCCTCAGGGAGGCCTTTCTGTGTCTGGGAATATCTACAACTCTTTGAAATTTCCATAATAATGCCAGAGCCCCACTTCTAAGTCAAGGGAAGGTGAAAGGAGGGAGTTTTTCCAATGTAACATCAGATTGGAAGCTCTTCATAGGAATGAGTGAGTGTTTTCACCTCCAAGGCACTTGTAGTTTCAGATGTGCTAGATGCTGAGAAAGCTCTTGATCCTTCAACTCTAATTTGATGGAATAATATATATTTTTAGGATTTTTAAATCACTTCTAATAAAGATCTAATAAAGATTTGTTACAATCTTGAGGGACTGGACCACTGGACCACAAAATGTTGTGGGTTTTAATCTGCTGAAGGACTGAAATATCACGACTTCTAAGGTTTTGTCGAGTCATATGTTTCTATGAAACTTTTTTTTAGGAAAAGGAAAAACTTATCATCCCTCATAGTCTGCTTTAGATAGCAGAGGTTTTGGGACAGCCTCCAAAGGCACTCTCCTGCTTCAAAGCAGCGCCAAACACTTCATCTTGAGTCTCTCATTTTGAACCTACAGCTGAAGCAGTTAAAATGTTTGTGTGAAATACACCCAATTTTTCTCTCTCCATCTGTTTTTGGATGTTTTGTGCCAGGCCTGTGCGGTACCTCGGCCATGTGCAGGTGAATTAGAGCTGCGGGATGAACACTGCACGGCTTTATGGAGTATCCTGCTCTTTGATCCCAGAGATGAACGCAGCGAGCTAAGCACAGCAATTAGCAGTAACAGCTATTAACGGGCTTCACAAAAGACACAAAAGGACACGAGTAGGTGGTTTACAGCTTGGCAGATAAAAACAAAGTGGGCTCTTTCTTTTGCACACCACTCCTCCAGCAAGTTCAGGCTAAGGAACCAGAGGAATGACTGGCTAACAGTCCAGATCTGGTAAATAGACCTCAAAAATATAAAATGTATTGTATCTGTGCTAGTCCCTGCAGCGGAGGAAATACATTTGGTTTAGTCTTAACAAAGTCCTTTGTGAACAAAAATTTTTGGGAATGACCACTTTTTACTGCATTACTTTCTGAGCTAAAACTAAAGAAGTCAGCGTGGATGTCACTTGGATTTCAGCGTATGAGGAAAATGAAAGGAAAATCAAACACTGACTGCCCTGTAGAAGCACAGCAGTTTCTGTTGACTCTGCTGCCCAAGGAAAGGGTATACACAACAAAACTATATTTTGTATTTCTGGCTAACAGTTCAAAAGCCTGTCCTCTACCCCAACCACCTCTCTGAATAGCCAAAGACAGAACCTAACCCAGCCTTCTACTGCTGGTTCTGGGGCTCAGACCTGGGACAGAGGACTGAGTTAGGTGATGTTTCAAGAGGCTGTTCCCTGCAGATCGTTCAGTTACTTGTTCTAAGGTGTGCCCCCATCACACCCCCTGCCTTCCCCCACTGCCTGGGAAACTGGAGCTGCAGGTGACACTTCTGTGCTATGGTTGTGACAGATCACCCTGACTTTTCATGCTGTTTTAACAGCAGAAGCAGCCTCCCTCCTGTCCCCCACAAGTCTGTAAATGATGTGGCCACATTTGCTTGTTGTTGTTTTGACAAACAACACATGCTGGCTGGAGTACGCCCACCAGATGATAGATTCACGAACGTGGTCTAACAAAAACTCATTTTTCTGTACAAATACCAGTCTTGAGAGACATCTCATAATAGTATTGCATCAGGGATATCTCTAAAGCTGACAGATTTCCAAACATGTGTATTTATATTATACATATATATAGGAATAAGAAGCTGGAAAGAAAGAGGGGGGAAAATAGAAAAGAAGATGCAATAAGTCAGAGAGCATCTAAGGATTTTTAGCCATAAGCTATTTCTTAAATCAGGAAGCAAAACATGCATTAATCAGAACATTAGCTCCAGATAGTGCAACAACATCAAGAACATTGCTAGTGTACAGAAAGTCATGAATCTTTATAGACCTACAAAACATTTGTATAACTTTATCAGTCATTGGCTTTGATCAATCATATAACATGAGATATGTAAAAATCAATAGAAAACCAAAAATAATAATGAATGTTTTTTACTTGTTGAAACAGATTAGAGACAGTGTCCTCTTTTCCACACACATCTGATTCCAGTGCAGTATCTTCAAAGTAGCCAAAAAGTTGTGCTGGGAAGCCTGGCTGGTGCAAAGAACAATTCCTGCATCCTGACCATGAGGGTGGATGCGTCCTGAGGAAAGAGTGATCTAGAGCACAGGTTTTGGCTAGTAGAACAATCCCTACATGAACTTCTGGGGGAACCTCTGGGACTTTTTAGGCACTGAAGCACTCTGGATTGTGGAAAAAGGCAATTCATTAACAATTTCTTTCTCACTCCAGGCTGTACCAAGTGTAAATCATTATCCAGCTTTGCTAAATGGGGAAAACAAGACATGAAACATGGTTAAGAGCACGACAAATTCAGGTATAAAAGTCTAAGATCCCTTTTCTCAGGACCAAAAATCTGTTTCTGCCACTTTTCACGTGGCAGTCAGACTACACGTTTTCTCACTTTATCCTTTCCTCTCAGAAGTGACTTTATCCACATCCATGAAAGCTCAAGAGTTGTTCAATTACCCTGCTACAGTGCTGCTTCCTCAGGCTGAGAAGCTCCTCACAAGAAAACTTTATGATCATTTACTTTCTCTTCAGCCACTGACTTCAAGTACTTATTTTGAATAAATGGAGAACTGAACACACAGGTGCAATACACGATGTTGAGCTTTAGAATGCCCTCTTTAATGTCCTCCTCTTTTCTTTCCAATTAATAACTCTGGATGTTGTAACTAATCTAACTTGGACCTGGAAAAAGCACTTGGCCCCTAACCCTTAAATAGCATGTCTAGCATAGTGGAGATGACTGTAAATTATCCAAAAGTCTGTTAAATCTTTTCAGAATTTTAAGTTTTAAAAAAGACCCTCAAGCTGAAGGAGTTTCCATGGCCTTCCTACGTGCCAGTATTTAAGATTGAGTGCTTCGGTGAGGTGGGAGTTATATTTAAAAATTCTATATACATTTATATCAACTTAGCCTTAAAGGGACATTTTATCCTTTCCTTGCAGGGAAAATGTGTTCTTGGATTCAGCTTCATTTAATCACCTTTTAGTCCAGCTCTTAGTGAAATTTCTTAGGGCATTGATTGCTTCAGGTTTGCTTTAATTCCTTCCAAGAGTGAATCGTGTAACATATTCACTACTAAGACACATATTTGAGGGCTGGCTGGGGAAACTGATAGAAGTAGATGTAGCAAAAAGATAAATTTTGCTTTCCCCCCCTTCTCTTGTCCTGTCACTGAAACACAGAGCACAGTTAAAACCTAAGAGGAAGTGGGTATGTTGTTGTAACACCCTTTCCTCACATCTAATCTGCGGAACCGGTTATCTGATCCCAATTCTCCTGTTATTGCAGCGGGCACAACACAGATTGCAATCCAGTGGTGGGATAAAGAGAACATAAAACCTTCAGAAACGTTTGTCAAGATTTCCCCTTGTACTTACAGATGCTAAAACCAGAGGCACAGAAGCAGAGAATTCAACACATGTGCTAATGGGCACTGAGCCCTGAAATGATTCCTAATATTAATGCCTATAAAATAAAACTGATATTTCTATAAACACATTTCTGTGGCACTTTGTCCACCCTAAACTCTCCCTAATGCCTGTGTTTTTTTAACTTTATCTTCAAATTCTCAGAATCAGAATCACTAATACAGCTGCCTGACAATGAATATAGCAAATATATCCCAAATTGTATAACAGTTTTGACAAATAATTTTCTTTGTTTGGAAAGTGCTCACTTTAACCAATCAACACTCATCATTATGTGTCTGGACATGCTAATCACCTACTATTTTTCCATTCCCTGATTGCAAGTGTGCAAGTTATTGTAAGAAGATAAATGTGTGATTATACATGTGTTTGAATATTTCACAGATTAAAAGTTACTCTTGTATATATTCAGTGATTCAAAACCATGTGTATAAGTATCCACTATCTGAATATTTGCAATAATTAATGATGTGATCTCCTGATATATACTAAATAAAAGCTAGCACTGGTATTCACAAAGATATCTGGAAATTTATTTTTGTTATTACTTAATTGCTCTCTCAAAATTATTTCTCAACAGAAGAGTGAAAGCCACTAAGAAAAGATATATATACCTTATTGTGCTTAATAGATCACCATATCTTAATAATGAAAAAAGATTAAATAAGGAAAAACAAACCAAATGTGTGAGATGACTTTTCCAGCAGCATTAATGTATCGGTTTCTCAACTGTGCAAACTGGTGTAAATCAAGTTAGGTCAACAGAACAAAACCAGCTCCAGACCTCTGTACCCTCTTAAAAAAAGCACTTACACTTTCTGGTTGTGAGTCTTAAAACACAACAGTACTTACACTATTTTGTTTTGGTTTTTTTTTTTGAGCTAGACAAGTGAGGATTTAGAGAATGATTTTCATTTTGTTTTTAGCAATTCTCCCTAAAATAGCTCTCAAACTTTCTTTTTTTCTTTTTTTTTTCCTTGAACAATATGAGAAAGGTCAAATGCCTCAAGTCAAAACTCTACCTCTAAAATACTAAGCAGTGCAGGAGGGCAGACTTGTGGTATGTTGGTTTATTAAAACATATATATTAATTTGGTTATTAGTCATAAAGGCCCAGGAAATTCACTTAGTTCTTCAGACAGTACAGAAATCAGTGGACCTCAACTGTCCTTAATTACTTTCTTGGAATGTGATAACTCTTCTCAATGGGTCTGACACCCAGAGAAGCCACAGTAAGTCCACAGTCTTTAACACTTTTGAACTAAGATATATTCTCCATATCCTTTCCTCTGCTCTCCCAAAACAAGAGAAAATTAAATATTCTGTTTACAAACCCAATAGACTGTTCAATATTGGCCCATTTTAATTACTGGCTGAATAAGTACATGAAATCTGTATATCTCAATTCAAGAGGGGTTTATGGTGGCATCTGTTCTCAAATTTTAAAAGAATAATTACCTCTTAAAAAAAAGGATCTTCAGTACTACTGAGTTACTTTCACTTGAATAAATTAATCATAAATGTTGCTGAATTAAAATCCCTTCCTTTGTCTTTCCAAAATTTCCACAGTCATGGTGAAGTTTTAGGTAATTCTGAGGTAGGGGTGAGCCAGAACTATTTCTTTAAAAAAAAATTACTTACAACAGAAGCAGCTCTGAGAGCCAGACTCTCTCTCTCTCTCTCCCCCTCTCTCTCTCTCTCTGTCTGTTAGGCTTCATTTGATAGCTATGAACTGTGGATAAAGAATAAATATGGCTTTTCAGTGCCCTAGGACTCTCACCTGACTTATTTATGTCTGACCTGGTAGAACACCACTGACCTTGGAAAGTTTAATTGAGGCTGGGATTATATGGCACTGCTTCAGGCCACCTGAATTTAGAGGGTGTGACACACACACACTTTCTCTCTCTGGCTGCCTCTCCTCTGCCAGGGGATGCACGTGTGGGTGCAAATGTGTGTGTGTGCGTGTGTGTGCACATTTGTGCACCCCAAACTGAGCCTGGCAGTGGGGAAATGCCCTGGTGTAAGCTCACAACATGCTGTATCTTAAGGGAAAAGATTAGTACTGCCAGGCAGACAGCAGGAATGTGTTAGGGTTGTTCATTTTTTTTTCTTTTTACTTTTTTTTTCTTTTTTTTTGATAGGTTTGTTGTCTCTTTTAAATTCTTCCCAGCATGTTTTCTCTGAGATCTGATTTTTACAGTTGACTCTTAACTTTTTATCACCTGATTCTGCCTATGAGCAGAGAACTTAAAGCATGAAAGAGAAAGAATTATATAGGCACTGATTATACAATTTTACATGTTGTTTTGAACATTCTTTAATTAAATTTAATTAAAGTGCATGATGAATGCTGATCATTGTCAGTCCCATTGGTTTTTCCAGAAAGTTATAGATTCTTAAAACTCCCCACATTTAAGTTAAATGTAAAGATAGAGTGAGAGGAGAAAAAAAAGGCTGAAGAAAAAGATCCATAAGACTGAAAGGTGGAATAAAATGAAATGGCATGGATATCCTGTTGCCAAAGAGAACTATCTTTCCTACTGGAGACTGTCCCTTGATGGATATAAACTGCTCTCATCTGGGTTTCTTCAAGGCAGAGGCCAACAAATACTACGTATTATGCATGGAAGCTTTTTATGGCACAGACTATTGTCCACTGGAGACCAGGCAGACACCACTAAGCAAACCTCACCTATGGCCACAGACAAACGTCAAGGCCCAAGGGGATTCCTCTCCCATCAAAAACACTCTCCCTTTCCCAGGCTGTAACATATATTTTCCCTGTCATTCAAAGTTTATCAGTGCCAAAGCCCTGAGACGGCTTGGCTTGAGCCACACGGGTAGATGTGAACACTGAACTCTGTTGGAAAGGCTAAAATATTCCTGGATGAAGCAACCTGTGAAATGTCCTCAGAAATAAAACAATTCTGTGGTCCTTTCAAGGCCAAAATTATCCATTCCATGCTTTATTTCTAATGTGCTGCTTGGACTGGAACAGTGACTGTTTTCTGTTTGTAGGCATCACAGGAGATGGAATGAGCAGAGGACTGCTTTTAAGAGCAGCCACAATTCCCCTACCTCTCTCCAACAGGCTGGGCCATGAATCAGGATATATTTTATTATTTTTATAGTTCTGTTCAGTGATGTAAAGCTTACCTGAGCCCCTAGCAAGATGATACCAAGATTTAGGTGCATTAAAATCCAGGCCAAGCTGCCAATTAAATATGTGTTCTTAGCAACTCATGGTTTGATTCCCTGTCTCTGTATTACCAAGTCCACAAATATTGCTAGTGAGGGATAATTGCATCTGCACAGGAAAATATCCCAGATGGTGAAGAAAGCCCAACAGTAAAGCTATCTGTGCCTGTCCTTCATTGGTGACATCCTACAGGCATTGCAGATAAACTGTGTTTTTGGAAGTCTCCAGCAAACAGAAGAGATTTTAGAATGAATAACAGACCCCTTTTTCTCTCTTTTTTAGCAATTCCTCTCTTCCCACTTGATGAAGCAGCAGCTGAAGTGGCAGAGACCTCTCCACCAGTCAAGAATAGCATGGGTTTTGTAGCTGAGCTGAACAGGGCTGCACTCTGCACCACAAACCAGTTCAATCCCTGTTATCCCAGAGCCCAACTCAGAACATCTGGGAAGATGAACACTGCCCCAAACACTGCCACTGCTGATCACAGGAACATTTACACTGGTTCTGGCTCATTTTCTATCCATTTTATCAGCTGCCAGCCTTTATCATGCTCTCAGAACTGCTGGTCATGATTTCAGGATCAGTCTATAAATTATGTATATGTATGCATATGTATATATATAAATATATATACACACATACAATGAGTCTCATCATTAATCCGAATCTGTCAGACCTGGAATACGAGATGATCTACATTTATTTATTACAAATGGAAAAACAACACTAGTACAGATACACTTGTGAAACATTAGAGACAATAACAACTACCAAAAAAAACAGTGCCAGAAAAAAAATAAGACTTTTTTTCTGTGATCCTTATTTATTACATTTTTAATAGAAAGTCAGTGGAGGTCTTATCTGATGTCATTTGGTTTATGTTCCATGGTATTTTTTGTATTTGACCAAATTCCCTTATCTTCTCATTGCTTGTGTTCTGCTCTGCCAGCATCCAGCAAACTGATATACTTATCTTCAGTTTTATAATAAAGTTTTAGCTTCCACAGGATAAAAAGAGAAAGAGCATGGGGAAAGGAAAATTGTGTCTGAGATACTAAACATATCAGGCATGTGTGAGTGTTAAGGCATCCAGCAGTTAACCTTCTTCTTATACAGAAACTTTAATTGTTAAAAGACATATACTCAGGGACTCATGACATTTGCTTTTATTTAATTTTTAGTTATATGGTCAAATTGAGAAAACTGCTATGATCTCAGGCACTATCCTGTGACTATTTTGAAGCAGGGCTGGTGATCATTAATTTTCTGTGATTGCAGTAGAAAACCAAAGGTGAAAAGATAATTTGAAGTGACAATTCTTATGCAAGGAATACAAACCAAGGGTTAATGAACAAGTTATTTTTCAACAATCCATCTCCTCTTAAGAGCTTTATTTCTCACTCTCTCATGACACCTTTTCCTTCTGTTTCTTCCTTAGGTTTGGTGCTTTCTAGAGCTCCTCCCTATCTCCTCACCACTCATTCTCTCCATAACTCTACCAAAAATGACCTGAAATCATTATGATCAATGTCTCCTTACTCACTCTGCTTGTTCACTTCTGCTCATTCCTTGCTGCAGTTGATTTATTCTGGCTTGCTACGAGCACATCTTTTCTTGGGTTTACCTCTTCCTCAGGGCTCCCTCTTTCCTGGCTGTGAAATCCAAGATAAGATTTACAAACAAACCTCCTCAAACATCCATTTGCTTCTTCAATTCACAATTGAAATGCATTTGCTAAAATTTGAGGATAACAATGTAACATTTTTTTGTCATTTGTGTTATAACTAAAAAAATAATGCAGAAATCCAAACTAAAGGGCTAAAGAGAAGGAAGGGGACAAAGAATGAGAATATGAGGCAGAATCCCCACTGAAATAAATCTGTCTCATTGTCCAAAGTGTCTTAAAAACAATTTTAAGCACCTGAAAAGCTACTCCAAGATTGTTTTAATATACTTTAATAAAAAATATACATCAATAAAACTGGAAAAACAAAGAACATCCTGACTTTAGTAGCTCAAGCTGGGCTGGATCTGGAGAAAGGGAACTAACTGCCTTATTATATAGATGTTATACTTTGACAAAATGTGACAACTACACCTTTTCATTTCCCCAGTGGCCTCCAGGAGACTTAAGATTTAGTATCCTGTAGAACACTTTAAACTTGAGAAACTTCTTATAGTTTCCTATGAGTCCTGGAGGCTGTGAAAGAGATTACAATGTTTTATATTAACTTTCCTCAGCTTGCTAGAGATAAGCCAGTGGCCTGATACCAAAGTCTTCTCCTTGTCAGTGATCTGCAGGAGTGCAACATCTGAAACTAAAAGTCCTTTCCCTCCAAGTCAGAAAATGAGCCATTTGCAACAGCAGCTCCACGCTTTTTTTTCAGAGCCCTGCCAAGTTCCAGGCCAAAAGTGTCAGCATTGCCACGGCTTCTGCTCTTGTGCAGCCATCAGTTTAAAATGTGCAATTTCCATGCACATCTACTCTGGGCTCAGTGAAATTTCAATCCCCAGGACAGCCGAGGCATGGGGAGATCAAGTCTGCTTACTCTGTTTCAGTCAGGTTGACTGAAAAATAAGAAATAAAAAGGAGGTACTTGTAAGACAGAACAACAACAAGTTCTTACATTTTCCCCATCCTTCCTTTTTCCGCACCTGACAAGGTCTGGTAAAATCAATTGGAATATTTTGTTGTGAGATAGTGATTGTTTTATCACCTGCACATCATTCTGCTGTCCTCAGAGGAAAGTGCACATGATTTTTGATATCTGAACATGCAGTGCAAACACATTCAGATCTCCCCAATGTTCCTCAGAGGAGATAATTTGTTGTGAGTCATCTGAGCAATTGAGGTTGTGTCTCTGCTACACATTGTGCTCTCCCCATTTCTCAGTTTCAGTTAATGAAGGAATATTAACAGGTACTTCTTGAACACATTTTCTAGAGACTCATCTGGGGAATCCTTCACAAGTCGGAATGAAGTGCTTTGAGCAATTTGCTGACTGCTCCTAAGAGATCTGTGATCTATTGAAACAATAGTGATTTCCCCTTGTCCAAATGTCAAAGACCTGCCCTGATATATTTATTCTCCTTGTCATGATATCTTTCAAAATTATTATATTCTGGGAAGAAGAAACATCACCAGATGCTCTTGATTGGTGCCATGAACCACCCACAATGTCTGTTCTTCCCAAGATTCTGAAAGCAGCACCAGACTGGAGAGAGCTAGGCCCACAATAGCTCATTAAATTTCTGAGACTTTTTATATCTACAGTGGAGACAAAATAGGGATGTCTGTCCCTGTGCAATATAAAGTGCAAAGGGTGAATTACCACTGGCTACTGTTAACTCCAAAAAATCAGTTTTTGTAAATCCTTTCCATAAATTAGAAGCTTCATTATTTACATGTGGGAAAATTTAGTTCTGAGTGGTGTCTTATACTCTGTACCTGAGGAAATTAAAGTCCTCGCATTAGTCTTTTAGGCTAAGGATTTCCTTTCTGAGGAAATGGGAAATAGGTGAGAAACATCTAGAGCTGGAAGACCACAAGAGAAACACAAGACCATGGAAGTATTGAAGGAATCCAGAGGAAGTTCTGGGTTGTGAGGGTATGAGTTGGTCCTGCTGCCCTCTGAGGAAAAAGTACTCCAAAGAAATAAGGGAAACAAGTTGGTTTTTTTCATTAAGTCACTTCTAAGTGTGTTTACAGTGTCTCACATGGAGGATAAATTATACCTGGGCTAGCACAAATCAAGACTGCTTTTTTTTCTAGAGCTTGTGGACAGTTAATATTCTGCAATAGAATCTCTACCATGCAGAAATTACTCTGAAGTTTCTCCCTTTTTCTTTTTCTCATGCCATGTAGAAAAAAATTAAGGATTTGCTGGGCATCCATGGCACAGATCAGATCAAAGACTCTTTTTTTATTTTTTTCTTTTCCAGCTAAGTAAGACAGATTACAAGGCCACAGGCTGAATTTTCTGGGGGCCTTCAGTACAAAACACTTCTATATAGTACTGCCAGCTTAAATGCTGAAATGCTAGAAATTCAGCCAACTTATTATGTGACTATTTGGTCTGAAATCAGGTCAAAATCTTTTGGAAGTTCAAGTGGCCTTTTTTTTGTTCCTGTCTTTATATTTTCTCATGGATCTAAAATTTTTTCAGTCCAAGAAAATGATTCCATTTGAAATATTGCAAGAGATCTCCAGTTCCTCTGAGGTTTTCAAAATTATTTTGGATTGGGTTTGGAACTTAATGATCTTTAAGGTCCCTTCCAACCCAAACCATTCTGATTATGATTCTGTGATCTGCAGAACATTCACCCAGACATGCATCAGACAAGCTTTACAATTTGAACGTCTACCAGCTTATCACAAATGCATCTTTTTACACCCATACTCAGATCTTTGCATGTGAAAATAAGAAAAATAAGCACACAGATGAAGCAAAACTCTGTACATACACATGCAAACAGTTACTTACGTGTTGCCAGACATAAATCCAAAGTACATCATTCAGGCAAATAATGTGTCAGACATAAACCCTGTTTTCAAATTTCATCACATTAATAGAATGGAATATCTGTGTTTGAGTTGTTTTAATTTTCAGTGACTATTAGACCTTGGGCAAGGTTACCCTGTGCATGTGTGTGTGGGCACATGGACATTCAGCCATGCACACATACATACATAGACATGCACTTCTGTATTTTGCCCTCCAGCCTTTTCTTGGGGTATTTTCTATGCTGATTTACCATTTCCTCCAGTCTGCTTTCTTCTCTCCTCAGCCTGCAAAAAACTTCAGCTTCAGTTTTATGAGAGACACAATGTGATTTACAGTGTTAAGAGATTTTAAACAATACATTTAGTGCCACTAGGGGCCTGAAGAATCATCCTGAAGCAACAGGCTATCTCTCCCTAAGCTTAAAAATTAAGATTCACTGGAGTATGAGGGTCAATGGGAGACTGAAGAAAGGACAAATGGTCTGGTATGATTACACCATGTCTGAACCAAGCTGGCTTTCCCAGAAAAACTATGTCAAGCAATATAGACAACCCATAGATAGGATTTTCTTCTGTGTGCTTCTGCCAATGCTGTATTTGAAGAATGCTGCCAAAGAGTTTATTCCCAAAACTTGTGTTTTGTATTAAGTAACAAGATTTAATAACAACTGTTTATATTTTCATGACATCAGACAAAAATGTAGTAATGACCTATGGAAAAATCCTCTTTCCCAAGCTCAAATTTTTAACATATCCTGAAACACAGAAACTGAACCACAGCTCTTACTGACAACCCAGAAGAAAAGGTCCATCTGTGGTTCCTCCTGCTCTTCTCCAGGACTGTGCATCCAGCCTGTGGCTCCTTCCTTGATGGTCTTTTTTCTCAGGACAGTTCACAAGCACACAGAGGACCAGAGCAGCCAGCAGTGGTGATTTCTCCATGTTTTGGTCCAGTGTAACAAATCCAAGAGGCCAACCCACATGATTAAAAGCAATCAGAGGTCAGATCAATTGAACTCAAAGCTGCCATAGAAGGTTTTGACTGATGGAAAGAGACAGCTCTGTTTGAGACATCTGATGAATTTACTGTCCCAGGTGTCCATCCTACTCCTCCTCACACAGATTTGTGAGCAATGGAGCAAATCAGCTCCTAAACCACTGAAGTTTAGCACACACTGCTTGAAAACCAGCTGAAATGGGTGATGATTTACCATAAATGATGGCAGGTCAGGGCCTGACTGACAAGCCAGTATAAATATCTTTGCAGAAGAGGCACAACTGGAGGCAGTGGCCTCATCAGACATCCCAAGCAAAGTCATTTTGTCAATCAAAGCCTCTGTAAACAGACCTACAGGACAGGATTTCAGCATTTGAAACTCACTGTTGTGGAGAGAGATGACAAGGCCTCCAAAATCCTGCAGATTTCCTTCAGATGTGGCTAAGTGGGATGCAGGGGGGATTTATCCATTGTACTGACCCCTTTCAGGGTTTCAGTCTAAGGGGTCTGTACTTTACCAGGGAGTTCTGGTCAGAGACAACATACCACCCAACAAAACCATCTGAGCATCCCTCAGAGGCTTTCTGCTAAGGGACAGAAATTAAAGAGACAAGAAAAATAGTTCTTTCCCACTGTCTCACTGCTTTCCTCTTCACTGGACACGTCCCTCTTGACTCAATTATGTAATAACAGCAACAACAGAAATAAGGGGTTGGGGAAAAAATACATATTTTATATTTTTTGCATAAAAATCCAATTCTATCATAATATTAGCCACAAATGGTCCAGTGTTAGCTATAGACCCTGAAAAAGAGGAGAAAATACATAAATAGGAAGGTTAACACAGTTCTGGCTGGGTGGGGAAATGAGAAGGCCAAATGTACATTAGTCAAAGAAAGAAAAATAATATCCCAGAAAATGAATAAGAGATAACTATCCTCAGAATAATACTATATAAATACATTTGCTGTAGGTCACATAAAAGATTCATGGCACACACATGTACAGGTCAAATTACCTTTAAATATTAAATTTCTTTCCAGCAAGGAAGAATTTCAGATTTATGCTGTTTTCATAAAGAAAAAGGATGCACCCTATGCATTATTATTTGCTGACAAATGATAGCTTCTGGGTTGGCCTGAAAAATGCAGGTTACAAATTGTCTTCTTCATGATTAAAAAAAAAAAAAATGGAGTGAATCATCAAGAAATTAATCTCTTCCTCAAAAAATTTCCTTTTTTCTTTTGGGTAATTAAATCAATATTTTCCTATTGTGGATCTATAGAAGTTAGTATTGGAGTACACCTATTAGGTCACTAAAGTACTCCATTTCCCTGCTATGATATAATACTATTTTCCTGCACCACATTTTGGTCAGTCTGGCTTTCCAAAGATTCAGCAACGAGGTCACACTGTTCCCTGGAGATGTGATTCCACCCACACCTCAATGTTCAGACATTTTCATATTAACAGGTCTAAGCAGGAATAACAGAACCACAAAAAGTTGCAACAAAAATGAGGTCTGAACTCAAAGGTCGGCATGAAGTGGCACAGAGTGGTAAATCCATCCAACAACTGGTAGCAAACTAAAACTACTGAATCTATGGTTCCAGTTTGGCCTTTATCAGTTGAAAACAAACGTGTTAATGTCTCTTGGCTCTTTGATGGGCCCTGTGGAACGAGCTGTGACTCTTCCAGATGGAGAGATGTTCAGAGCATGCTACCAGCTTCACACAGACAGCCCCAAAAACTGAGCCCAACCCTTGGTTAGAGTCAAGCAACTCATTCACTTAAAATATGCTTAAGAGTACACGCTCATAATAAAAACATCTTCCAAGCACATTATAGTACCTAACTAAAAACAGCCAGAGTCTCTTTAATAATATACAGATAAAGAGTCACAACCAGTCTTAATTGCACTGTCATTCTCCACCCAATAGAGGAGAAATTGGTTCTCTTTCCAAACTATCTAAGTCTGGGGAAGCTCAGCTTTTGCTTTCAATGAGGCTCTGTGACACCAGGACCAGGGAGGGGGACATCAGAAGGTGCTGCCAGGCCTTGGTTCACCTTCAGGATGAAATAGGTGATAAATGGTATTGCTGAATTCTGGGATATCAAATTTTATCTCTGTGTTGTTTATCTCTTATGGCATGTGTTTAGCAGAAGAATAAAACCATCTCTGATGTTATTTTCTCTACCTAGAGAGTTTAAGAGATTTTTTCCCTTTCCACATCTACTCAAAACAATTGCATGGACCTGTTCACTTTTAGAGTGTTGAGTCATGGGACTCTGGTGGATTTAGCAATGGTGACCTCCATCATTCCCCTTTCGCCCTGCAGTAGTTAGAACCAATATTTCTGACTGCAAAGTGATTATCCATTATCAATGAATCTTCTTTGCTGCCTGTCTGGCAGGATCTACAGCAAACCTCCTGCCTAACCTATGCTGTGTACCAGAAAACCCTTCCTGGCAAGTGATTTCATCAAGTCCTTAGCCACTGGTGCACAAATTAGGTCTTGTTTGGAAAGGTGGTGCCAAGATTCTCCTCTGGCTCCCCACATCCTTGGTGGCATCACTCTGCTGGAGGCAGCACCAATCCAACCATAATTATTTCCTTAGCCTTAATTTCAGTCATGGGATGTCCATCATTTGCAATTAAAACCCTGTTGAGATTTCTTGAATAGGATTTTTTATACTGCTTTAAACCAACAGAAATAATAAATACATTGAAGTATACCACTTCAGCCAGCAATTGTTAGACATGGGAGCTTAAAATTCACAGCCCTCAAGCCTTCATTAGACAAATAAAACTCAGTGGGTGGAGAGACCCATGGGAGGCAAGTACAAAAGAGGCGTGTTACACACGGGTGTAAATTTGTTTTCCTTTCACTGCTCAGGGGAAAGTGTTTGCAGCATGAGTCCAGCTCTAATTTCAGTAATCCCCACAGCTTCTTCTGAGGGCAGGAAAGCCATTCTTTCCATTCATGACATTGACTTTTTGTTGTCTCCATGCTTCAGCCAGCCCTGCAGACCATCTGGCAGAAGTGAACCAGCTAACCTCATTTTCCAAAGTGCACACCTCACTCCCTTGCTCCAGCCACTGTCCCTCTGCCTAAGGACACAGACACAGGAGATTTGTTTCTCTTTTCTCTTTCTTTTCTTTTCTTTTCTTTTCTTTTCTTTTCTTTTCTTTTCTTTTCTTTTCTTTTCTTTTCTTTTCTTTTCTTTTCTTTTCTGTGATTTTCTTTTCTTTTCTTTTCTTTTCTTTTCTTTTCTTTTCTTTTCTTTTCTTTTCTTTTCTTTTCTTTTCTTTTCTTTTCTGTGATGCTTTAAGAGGGATAGTGTCTTTCTTACCACAGCCCCTTCATCTCCGTGTGCTCTCTTTCCCTTTCTTTATCCCTCTCCCCGCCTGCTTTGTGTTTTATCTCTGCCTGTAAAGTTGTGTGATTATGGATAGAGAAGTCACCACACAAACAGGATAGAATTTACTACAATGGCTGTTTTGTTCATATACATTTCACTGTCTGTCTCTTGTCGGACCATGGCTATCGTCTTCTACTAACAATATCCCTGGGTAAATGATAAAGTCAACTCTGGAGTAAAGCTAGACGTTTTATCAGCATGTTCAAACTATCCCCTTACAGCTCTGTACTTGCCAACTGCACATCCTTTTCCTACACAAAGACTCAATGCACATTAAAAAGGCACTTATTGAAGGTGGTGTTTGTTTGCAGAGAGGGTGTGGATCCTGATCGCCATGGCAGTCACTCTCCATGTTTTTTCTCTCATCACCCAGAGAAAACTGGCCGATGCAGTTATGCTCTCTGACAAGTTCTTGGCTCAAGTTTGAGGTTACTTTGCTCCTTGCCAGGTCGTTCTTCTTCATTCCTCAGCTGATGTTAACTGATGGATTTCCCCTAAGCTGACGACAGTGTTGATCTAATGCCTCGCTGCAGGAGAAAGTCACCGCAGACACAAAATAAAAGATTGGAAGCTCTGAGATCTCTGTTGGCTGGTATCCTGAAGTCACAAGAAATTGGTAACACGGGACTCTAATATACTATCCATACATCAGCAAGCAGGAGGATGATAAACCTCCAAAAGTCTTTCCTGCTCTCAAATTTGGCAATCATGTTAATGCTGTGAAACAATCCCTTAATAAAACAGTTGCATCCACATCTTGCCAGGCTAGGATTAGCAGCCGTCTGTATTGATAAAATTTGACCTGTAGCAAAAAGTAGAGCTGTGAAGCAAAAGTGGTCCTTAGGTTCATTTATTTCTCTCTACAGCATCACCAGCAGTTAAGGTTAGTGGGTTTGGATGCAACTGCAATACTTTGCCTAGAAATGCCCTTATGTTCGTCTCTCCAAAATTGGGATCTGGGAGGAATTCTCACCAACTTAATTCTTTTTTGAGTACAGTATCCCTTTCTCTCCATCCTTTTTCTTGTGTGCCTTTAAAATAAAGAGCCTTTGCAGGAGAACTGCTCTGTGTTCTGAGTTTATATAGCAGTTAGTGCAACAGGACCCTAATCCTGGCCGGATGTTTAAGAGATTAGGAAGAGGAGGAGGATGCCTGTTTATACAGAAGGCTTTCTCTTGTTAGTCAAATAAAGAGAAATTTTCCTATTGGTTTAATTCTTAACTGTTTTGACCTCTCACATTAGGGTTAAATTTGCCCCTTTGTTCTATTGCAAAGTAAGACACTGTGAGAAGAGATGAGCCAACTACTTAATTTAGTTCCATAGGGATTGGTGCAAAAGGTTTGCGTTGCTCACAGTTTCCTGTTTCCCACATCCCAAGCTAATTCCACTTCAAGCCCAATGGGAGCTTAGCACCTGAATGAATATAATGTCTCAGAAGTCAAATAAATAAGGAGACAAGAATGAAAGATTGAATTTAAAGGGAATGAAAAACATTTTTCCTTGTCTGAGGATGTGAGCCCTTCCAGTTTTGCCTGAACTTAATATTATTGAGCAGAAAAAGAATGCACTGTAATGATTGCTTATCTCTCCCTTTTCTCTATTTCCATTGAACAGTGGTTGGGAGTTTTCATTTCCTATATCATTTATAATGTGCTGAGTTCTATATTTTTGTTTTTGTTTCGCACGTGTGTTGTGAAAAGAAGGCCTGTCACAGATTGCATCACTCTTTTTCATGCCAACCAACATTAATGATAAAACCATCATTTCTCCTCAGATTGCACCATATTCTGATCAGGGCTGGAGGAATTGAATAACTATATATGAGTTGCAAAGCTCTTTAGCACTCGGTCACAGATCTGAATCCAGTTTATATCAACAGTAAGCTTAGGCAAAATAACGTCTGTAATTTTGAAAGCATACACACAGTGAAAAACTGCTCCTAAAATGTTTATTTTATGGTAATTGCAGCAGAAAGACAGAAAGAACTGTGTCATAAATACAGTCTTCTAGGTCGGGGTTATGACACATTGGCAAACATATGTGTTGGATGTGCTCAATAGTACATGCCCTGTTCTGTTCATTATCTATGAATGTCCATCTGGAATTGCAGAAATTATCACAATTTTTCTTTTTTTTTTTCCATCCTGGTTCTAATCCAATTCCCATCAATGTCCTACTAACCTCTTGCTGGGATAGTGACCAGAATGTTGAACTCTCCCCAAATTCGTCCCACTGAAAATTTTTATTTTTCATTTAATATTTCATCCTCAAGCCAAACCAGCTCTTGTCTAAAATCCTGCAATTTGTAACAGCAACATTTATAAGAATCTTTTCTACTGCATCATCTTTTTAACACATATTAGAAATTCTGTACCATAATTGTTTGACTGTCCCAGGTCATTTCACCCTGGGACATTAGAAAAATTTAGATTTAAGATCCACACTGGAGTGTTTCCATCAAAGCAACATGAAAGGTTCCTGCAATATTAGATGCTGCTCTGCCCCTGCCTTGCCTAACAAGTGCCTTTAAGACCGCTAAGCAGCTGAACACATCTGGCTTCAGTCACCTAAGCTTGCAGGTCACTGGATTGCTCTTTCTGTTGTCTTTTGCCATCAGGATTTTTCCCAACCAGCTCGAAAGCTTTTAAGTAGCTGTATGTTTGTGCCAAACACTAATTGAATGAAAGGGAAAAAGATGTGAGCCAGATGCAACAGGCTAAATTCCCTCTAGAAGTTAATGGAGTTGCTTCAGATTTAAACCAATGAATCTCTGATGAGGATCAGTCCCAAGAACCAACACGACATATTGAAAAATTGATACATCCTTGTCTGAAGTTAGAGAAAGAGCAGAAGAATATGGTATACAGATCGATTAACTTTTGATTAAAAGTACCTATTTCCAATTACAAGCAATACTTTGTATTCCTCAGTTCTGCTAATGAGTGGCATATTTTACAGAAGTCATTTTTTGTATTTTGCTGGAAATATTATGCTTGAGTGTCTTTTATCTGATTTTTTTTTTAATATCAGCAAATTGACAATTTTGCCCCTACATAGCAGCTTATGTATCCATGTTTATCTTCCTCGTTGACAGCAGGTACATGGGTAACATCTTAAGGATACATTTCATTGGAAGGCAGTACTCAGAAACAGCGAGGGCTCAGAGAGAGAAACAAGAAAATACGTGGACTTGAAATATTTCACAGAGAGACTTCACCAACATTATGATCAAAGTTAAATCTGTAAAGAAATAATCTCCACAGTGGTTGATAGTCTCCTATGGTGTTCCCAAATTGAAGGAGGACTCCTTTAGAATGCATAATATAAATTAGTGAATAAAAGTATAAAAAATACATGGATTTGTGCAGGAAGATTTCCCATATTTAGGAAGGACTGCTATTTTATGTTTCTTTTCCTATTTCAAAGCAGTTTTAACATGAACTGAGATTTCAAAATAAATTTTTATTATGAGTCGAAACAAAATATTTCATCTGCGTTATATCAGAGTATTCATTCCACGGTGATATTTTAAACTTGAGAGAATTGCACAATAAATACTGAATTTTCTATCATAAAAGTCATTTGAAGTGAAAAAACAATCTATGCTTTAGTATAGACACATGATATTTCAACATTACTGAAATACTTCTTTGCATTTTTTTACAAAATCAAATGTCATTAGAAATGACATTTTGCTCTAAAATAGGTGATTTTCTTAAAAGCTGCATTTCCACCCTCCGAAATCATTCAACAAAATTTCTAGCTGGCTTGAAATCAGCTTTTCTCCTTTTGAGAAAAGTGGAAGTGGAGGCTGTGAGTAAAAACCTGACCACCCATGAGAGGTTTGCTGTGGACTTCAATGCAGCCCAGATTTCCCCCACGGAATTCAACGGCATCATGAAATTTAGAAGTACTGGCTCCACACTATTCAATGGCAGCAGGAGATTAAAGAGGAGTTACACAGGATGGTGATAGTAGAATGTAATGTATATGGTTCAGATTTAGTACATATCACAGAATAGGCCACAGAGGTGAAAGGGGAGCTGGGCAGGAATTCCAGCTGAACTAGCTCACTTGTCCCTAATCCCTGCTATCTGATGAACTGCCCTTGGCAAGGACCACAGTAGTACAAAAGTTATGCCAGTGTTCAAGTGTCAAAGGTGATAGAAAGCTAAAAATCACTTTGCATCAGATGGCTGTAATAGATTTCCAAAGTTTGTCCTGGATCAGTTTCCCCAGCCATTGAAGAAACAAAAGTAGAGCTCCCCCTCCGTGCATATCAGCACTAATTCCTGTATATCATTTCTGAAAGGCTTCAGCCGCAAGACTCGTTTTGTCCATCAGCTTGGCTCAGAGGTGTGTCAACAGGGGAATATGAAGAGATCAGACTTAAAAACACTGTCTGGATTGGAAATGAAAGGGAGGGAGCAAAAGGGGAGCAGGGGTGGGGGTGTCTGACAAAAGCACACACATACCAAAAAAAAAAAAAAAAAAAAGGCAAAGGAAATTCTTTTACATTTATGAGGGTAAACTAGATTCCTTTGGTCTGACAGATGAGCACAACTGTGGGTCTACCTACAGACTTTGATAAGCACTTAAATTTAAACAAAAAGAATCAAATTGCATTTTCTTTTCTGTTGCCAAATGCAATGCATCATTTTACAATTGCCATTAAGGATTATTGCTATCCTAACACAGTGCCTTACACAGTTTGTGCCCATCATTTGTTTTCTACCCTGGCAGAACATCTCAGGCTGCTGGCAGTTTTGCACTGATGTTGTCTTTGTCCTGTTTTAATTTTCTGAAGTGTGCTTATTGCAAAAAGAGGGGTTTTTATCCTGAAAACTGTCTTCCATGAAAGCTCCACTCATCACCTCCTCATGCACTTATTTAAGAGCTGATGGTCTCATCTCCCATGCCTAAACTCATTCCAGCTCTAGGGTGACCAGACTCATATAGCTACTTTTGATCTTATTGGAGTGTAACCTGGACAGTATCTTGGAGTCCACTTATTTCATAATCAACATTTAAATTAGGAAATTCTTTTCTGATCTATGCCCTCCCTCCCCTTTTCCTCTTTATTCTCTCTCTCTCTTTTTTTTTTTTTTTTTTATAATTCCAGAGAAAGGGAAACAAGCCACAAGCATTCATTAAGCAAACAGCTGTGGACTAGAGGAGATCAGAAGTGCAGTCTGGAAACCATGTGTGCTTCTCATGTTACAATAATTGAGAAAGGATGATCAATGGCAGGTATGGAAACACAACAGTCTTAGGTATGCTGAAAAAAAGAAAGTTTATCCAAATCCTGCTCCGAATAATAGATCCACTCTGAGATCTACTGCTGGCTGCAGAGCTGCTTTGCAGCCCAGAGAGCCCAAACAGCAGCATGTGAAACTGCTCAAGTGCTGACAGAATCCCCTCCCCTCAAAAATATATTTATACAGAACATAACGCAAACATCAATTAAAAAGATTGTGTTTAGCCACCACAATTTGTTTTCCTCTCAGCCTGTGATGTAATCTGTTCAGCTGTTAGCTCTTGCCTACATTAGGGACCCATGTATCATCCCAGCAATCAATGTGCCTTTGAGCCTTGTGCTTCCCAGGAATTACCTGAGCCAGGCAACTTCACAAGTTCCTGCTCTTCTGCCCGACAGTCTTTCTGCCTCACCATGCCATGGGGCAGTTTAACACATGAATCACTTGACTAGTGCCCACAAATCAAAATCACATGTCAGCATGCAAAGCATTCACATGTTGAATGGAAATAGCCTTCTTTATGCCACAGATTCTTTAATTCGAGGCACCAAAGACTTTGACTTGTCTTTATTGTCTCCACAATAAATTATCCTAAACCAGCTAAAGCTATCTGGTCCACACATCAATTAATATTCCTTAGGTGGCTTGAGTAAAAGGACTTGTAGTTTTTAGATTGCATCCTTGCACCATGACCATATCCCAGGGTTCATCAGGTGGGCTGCGGGACAATCCTGAAAAACATTCTCCACCTCAGAGCTGAAATTAGCAGAGCTTCAGAAACTTTGCCATTGTTATTATCTTGTTATAGCATTATGCTGAATTGGAGGAATATCTGTTAAAAAAAAAAAATCTCATTTTCCACTCAGTCATTGACCTCCCTGTTGAGAACACACACATGCACTCATAAAATCAAATTATATTATTAAAATACATCTGGACTAAGAACTTGGATTAAGACTGATGACCAGGCTCTCACAGGCTCCCCAGCTGACTTTGGCAGTACATTGCAATCACAACTGGCCAAAGTTGGCTTCACTCCAATGCTCAAAGTTTTATTCTTTAAGATGATGTTTTTTAAAAGTGAGTTCTCCACCTGTTCTTGTGCTGAGGAAAACTGATTAAAAGTGGATCTTTTATTTTCCCATTCTCTTTATGTGAAACTATTTCCCAAGAAGAGGATAGGAATAGAAAGGGACAGTTTCAGTGTTTACCTTCATTATCAGACCCAAAAATCCTTCTTTGCATTTGACCATCACGTGTGACTGCTCTGATGAGTGTAAATATTTCTACAGCACTTTAGCCATGGACCTTAATCACTTCTACACTGAGTTCAGGATAGACCCTACCCTGGGAATAGGTCACTCCCCTCTCCAGATTGGCTAGAACAACCCTGGAAATTAGTTAAAAATCCAAAAATAGTTATGCCTTAATGGAAATTAATGTATGCTGGCTTTCTTTGCATTTTCCTTTCCCTTTATCTTTTATTTACAGCCATCCTTCTGTTACAAACAAGGTCATCCTAAAATTACAAAGATACAGTCAAGCATATGCTCTGGGCGTTTCGTGCTAACCCTGCACAGTCAATCTTTTAATAGGGAAATCCTGAAATTAAAAAGGATTTTGTCAAGTCCAGAGGCCTTCCCAACGTGTTTCCACAGAGCAAAAAGCCTGCTCTGGTGAATGAGCACCCTGTTATATAGTGAGCAATCATTTGGCAGCATAGGTTATTTTAATGGACACATCACTTTAAACGGAGCCTTCACCATCTGTTCTGCCCTCTAATTACAGATGCAAAAAGAACATAATTCACAATTGCATCATAAAAAAGTAAGATATAAGTGATTTAAATGCATGTGTATGTTCTTTATTCAATGCAGCATGCAGCTGTTATGTTGTTTTCATGTTTCAGACACAAATCAGGATGAAAATGGCTCTCCTTTGATAGAGAGAGATTCCCTCACACAGAACGTTTTGTGTGCAGCAAGCAAGAATTCACTAAGGGCAAAATCCCTACTTTTTCACATAAAAACCAAGGCCAGACTCTGTAAAAGGAAGATGGAATTTATCTCCCTCAGCCAGTGGATGCACAGGGCTCTGAGACAGCCTGTTCACAGGTACTCCCCTGGAGTACTGACAGCAGGATCAGTGAGTGATGCTCCACAAGGCTAATCCAGAGGGTAGCCAAGCCCTGGAGGGATTAATCCACTGCTATCTGGGGGTCAGAATGCACACACATACCGAGAACTTTTTTTTTTTTTTCTTTTTTTTTCTTTTTTTTTTTTTTTTGTGGTTTGTTTTTGTTTTTGTTTTTTTTGGGTTTTTTTGTGGTTTTTTTTTTGGTTTTTTTTGTTTTGTTTTGGTTTTTTTTTTTGGTGTGCAGCAACATCCTTCTCCCTGTATCATCACGCCTGCTTCCCAGTTTGGCTTATTTCAATTCCCTGGAGAACACAACCTTGTGTTTGACCTGTAACCCAACATTTCAGCCCCTTTGAGCACCTTGCAGCAAGGCAGGAGTCGTGGCAAGGCCCTTTATCCAGCCCGTTGCACTGGGCAGGGTTTCAGTCTAATAGAAGATTTCACAGTAGCTGCACAGTATATAGCTCAAAAAGAGAAATTGGAGGGTTCCTGCTGAGTAGGAATTCATCCATCAGCAGCAGCAAAAGGCAGGAATATGCAAGCAAATAATCCATTCTTAAACTTAAATGATGCCATAAAATGAAAGAAATGCCAATTATTCTCAAGTGAGTCAAGATAGTTAAAGTGCAACCTTTTATTGGACTAACAAATGGGTTAGAAATGAAGCACACAAGCTTTCAGGATGAAAATGTATTTTCTTCAGGTGTTGGCAGCTTTTAAATTGAGCTACAGTCCAATCCAAATTTTTCTTAAGGATCAATATAACTCCAGACATTTTATTCTTTCTTCTTTTTTTTAGTCTTTTTGATCCAATAAGTTTTCTTTAAAGATGGCTGTTATTTTTTATCTACTTAGAAAAAAAAGCCAGTTTCAAATGAACAATATTTTATTTTTTCACAGGCCCATAAAATTAGGATGTTTTTCTTTGCAGGTTCGACATGAAAGCTAGTTTTAACAGAACATTATTCTCTGTGTAGTACTTCTTAAAATAATGAAAAAAAAACCCCTTCTCATTTCATGTTGGAAATGCTTCTTTTAGAGCTTTGCTTGTCTTGATACAAGAAGTTAATAATATCTTGATTTAGCTACCCATTTAAATAAGCATCTAACTTTAAGCACAGAGCAGTCTTGGATTATTTCAGGAAAACTATGCTGCTCTTAAAGTTAGAAGCATGTTTAAATGTGTATTGTCAATACACGTTACCATCTCAACTTAGTTGACTCCAGAAAATATTTCCAACCTCCCTTCCATCACTGTGGAGAATAAACTAAAATCCAGAAGGTCCTAATAGCTTCTATGGCTTCTCTTCCCAGACTGAGCAGTCAGTGGTCCCACCAGAGTCAGGTTTTATTAGATGACAGAGACTATTGTATAGGGTGAATGTAAGGAATATTTTTGTCTCACCATTTGTTGAGAAAGGGATTCAAATGTTATCACCTTTCTTTGAAATGTCCTGAACTCTGCAAATTTTAAAATTCCACATGAAGCCTTCAAAAGTATCTTTTTATGGGTAAGGTGAATAAAAAAAATGAAATCGCGAAATTCCCATTAGCTATTTTTGTCCTTCCCTTTGCAGTCACTTTATGGGGTAGTCAAAATATTTAATCATTCAAAATTCCCATCAGAAGTAATTTGCTTTTTCTATTTTTTTTTTTCTTTATCCCCAATTTTCTGGTTTATTTTCTGTTCCTCATCTGTGTGCTGCAGATGTCAGCTCTGCGAGAGCCCACATGTGGTGGGGGTCTGGCTGCAGTCAAGGACAGGACACTCCCAGCTCTCCTACACAAGGTGTTGGGCCACTCTCCCCATATGTCATGGTGTTACAACCACTATAGTCAATTCCACTTGATAGCTGAGCATATAATATGAAGTAAAAGAAAATTGGTTAGGTATGCCGGACCTCAGACAGTTAAGACTTAAATGTAAGTCAGAAAACTTCAAAATCAATGAGAATTTTTACAAGGCAACAATTCAGGGAAAGAGTTCACAGTGCCAAGACAGCTGTGTACTGGGAAGAATCCTAGCTGCTTCTTTGGAATAAAGCATATACTGGAAATAATGCAATCAGGCAAGTCCTTAAAATGAAAAATTACAGTAAAACATCCTTAAAATAACAGAAGGCTCTGCCAGCAGTTCCAGGCTTGGTATTGGTAATATGCAAGATGCTGCATTTCTTCTGAGTAAGCTATTACTGTCAATTCCCAAGGAAAAAAAAGTATTGACCAGTGTTGGACTTTCCCAGTGTCATAATGTTCAGCCAACATAAACAGCTCTGATCGAGTCATTATTTGTCTCCTTTCCAAGACAGTTTTCCAACGTATGCTAATTTGTTTAGAGAAAAGAATTGTATGAAGGAGGATGCCTATTTAAACTCAGTATCACTAATTTTCCCCAGGCAAACAGAAGGAAAATCTTGATAGCAGAAACTTGCAATGTTTTAAATAGCTCCTGCAGAAAGACTGGCTCTGGAAGGGATATCAAAAGGCTATTTTTCTGGGCTGAAACGAGCTGGTTTTGACCTGGGTTTGGGATCCCAGCAGGGAGTGGGAGCAAGGCGACACATCTTCATGTTCTTCAGTCTGCTTGTTCATTCTTGGGGGAATCTGTCACACCCCTAGGGATGCTCCGATCCCAGCCAGCTGGAACAGTCTTGCCACAAGTCCTGCCAGCCCCGACTGTGAGAATGTCCTGAGCCTTTTTCAGCCATGCTCTCAGCCCTCCACTTTTCACAGGGCAAGGGAAAGGTGGCACAGACCCAGCTCTGCCAGTTTTATATTGCACAAAGACACCTCTGTGAGAGAGGACTCTTGTTTTGGCTGCTTGGGACCGTTTTACTCTGCTTGAAGGAAGGGCCTGCCCAAGTTCTTCAATTTTGCTACTGAAAATTTCTTAAACTGTTGAAAAATAACACACTAATAGCATTTGGAGAGCAAGGAGAAAAGAAGGGGGAAAGCAAGTAAACCCTTCTTATCCTGGCTATGATTTAGAGCTGAGGGTGTCTCTGCACATTAGGCAGCACATCCCCACAGGGGTTGTAGAGACAAGTTAGGTGAGGATGAAAGGAAGATCATATCACCAACTTTCTGTACATGCTCCTGTGCAGATCAGATAATCCTGTCATGTTAAAGGATTGCCCCTTCCAAGGGGCTGACTCCAGTTGTGTGGGGAAAATGTGCACCCAGTGAGGCAGGGATCTCTGCACACTCCCACAACCTGACTGAAGAGGCTGCATTAAGGCCCCTAAATGATTCAGTGCCTCCCCCACCTCACCGGAGTAATCTTTACCCTGCTCTAATTCCAGCACCTACTTGGCCCTCAGCCTAGTGAAAGGCTCAACCTCTTCCCAGACCTCAGACACACATTTACATACGCTGCAACGTGTCTGTGTACGTTAGAAGACCTGCTGTATAATTTTACTGCCTTTCCTTTCAGTGAGGTCATGGAACTATGGGCACCCTGGGAAAAAAAAAAGTGAAATGCTAAGTATAAGGGGATGGAGTCAGATTTTTAAAGATACTTACATAGGTGCCAGCTGGTTTTCTAAGCTGCTTTAGCCCCTAATTTCAGCTGACTTCAAACAGCTTTGAAAATCAGACTTTAGTAGCCTGAGTTGATTTTGCTGACTGTGAAATAAATCTCAATTGATTTCTGGAAGTGTGAGTGAGCAAAGAACACCCTCAGCAGCCTTTGACTTCAGATGATGCTCAGTGCCCCAGAAATTAGGTCACTCAGTGCTCAGGAGGATCACTGAAAAATGCAGGCACAGAAAGAAGTGGGCAGTGTTTGCTGGGGTGACTAGGGAAAGCAAGAAGTTAGTGCCTGGCCAAATTGGCCAGAACTGTTCCCAGGGGACAGGTTCTGTCCCATCAGAGTCAATTGGACTTTGTCTTTGGCTCTTTGGGGTCAGCAGTTTTGGCCAGGACTGTTTTTGCTGCCAGACAGTTGTCAAATCCACAGGGCTTTTTATTTTCTCTCTATTGAAATGCATAACACAGTGATGGGGTACTCAGTTATAACATTTGCAAAGGACAAAGCTGAGGCCAAAAAAGCCTCTTTTCCTGTCTATCCCTCATATCTTACAGAACTGAATTTATTTTTCAAATACAGGGTTTCTCATCTTCTGTTTAGTTTCCAATTCCTGAGGGCTGATAGAACTCAAAACAGCCTGAGAGAACTTGCCTGTCTTTATTTTCTTAGATTTCCTGACAACTTATTAAGCAGACACAAACCCCACTCTTTAAGCAGACAAGGCAGCCTTTCAAGTCAGTCCAAGATCATAGGTCAACAAAAAGCCAAGAAACAAACTTGACTAGGCAACAAGGCCTGAAAACCTAAAAAATATTGTTACCTCAGAAAATGGAAGCAGAGTCAGGAGGGACCTTTTCTTGAGGGTTTCTTTCCACATACTTCTGCACAAAAAACAGCTACAGGTGCTCCTAGCTTTTGACTTTTTGCACTGGGGAGATGCCTAGTTCAGATTGAGCCATTCTGACTTAAATACCGAAAGCAATCTAGCATAGATCACAGGCCAGATTATTTTGTTTCTCCACAGCCCTCACATCCCAGGTCTAACATTTATTTTTCTTCCAAGTGTAGAATTCCCCTTAATACATTTTTAATTAGCTCATTCATCCTCTGTGGCGTCGTTACCACCAGTCCACCGCAGAGAAGGAAAGGGAAGGGTCAAGCTGGACAAATACGAATGACTTGGGATGTTCTGCTCATTGTTGAAGGAGTGAGTCACTGTACAGGAGGACACAGACACATCCAAAAGACCATTCCACAGCCAGTGCGCACAATACCAGACACAGAATATCCAAAACAGTTGAACTTGGCTATGGCCTTCCAAGTTCAAATATGAACAGGAGTCTCCCCATTCCTAAATTTCTTCCATTGCTGTCTGCAGTGGTAAAGATGCTACTATTTAAAAACTGCCTCCAACATGTATTTTGATTCTGTCTACATTTCCAGGTGAAATACTTATGGTTCTGGTTACAAGACAACAAAGGAACTAATGATTGACCATTTTGCAAGACAATTGCTTGCAGACACATTCTCACGAGTTTTCTCCAGGAAATTGCCACAGATAATTCAAGCCTTCTTTCTGGTGTAGACCTTGTGGGAGTATTTAATTTTTTAAGAGGTGGTGGGGTTTTAATTCATACATTTTTCAGTTTCTTTCCAAGCTTTTCAGGCCATTCCCAGCTATCCCACGAGAAAGAGAAGAAAGCCAGCATAACAAAGCAGGAAAAAATTACTGCCCACCTCGTTGCTGGGGAGGAGGTACCAGGGCTTGGGTTTCGTCTCTCCTCCCTTTGCCCTCTAGTACCTCTAGCCTGTCCCCACCCCCAGGGGAAGGAAGGTGGTTCTAGCTGCTCGAGGTAATAAAGTAAGGCCTGGGAGGAAATGTTGTCTTTTGGGAAAAGGCAAAATTGTGTGACTGCATTAAAGTCAACACTATTTATCTTCACCTCTTGTCCTATGGGACGACAAAGGGACACAACTGTTAGACCCAACCCCTCTGTGCAGCTGCAATGCAAAGAGGGCAGGGACTGGTACTTTCAAGTGTCAGACCTTTTGTGACCAACTACTAGTTTATGAGGCTGATGTCAAGCATCTCACTCAATGAAGTCTTTGTCCTAGGTGTATAGGGCAGGACAGTGGAAAAACTACCCTGTCTTATATCCCAGGCTCATCCATCTTCTGCTCACCCGGTTGCACCTTTTNTACCCGTTGCATTGCTAGTAAGGATTCCCCCCTCCCGGGTTAATGTACTGGAAAATTGCTCTGCATGTTTATGTGGAGGTCCCTTCCAACTGAAAGAGAAAAGGAAAGAGGAAAAAAAGACTATTTGGAAAGAAGAATATTTTTCCCACTGAACTCACAGGGCAGACCCCAGCTTGTGGGTTCTGACCCTGATTAAGAGAATTTCAATGACCTGCTAGGAGGTTTATTGTGAAGTTTGGCAGAATGCACTTCCGAATGAAATTTTTTATTATTTATAATCACAAAGGTGGATTTGAATGGTCTACATTCCTCTCCTTCACCAGTCTACTCACTTCGAGACCCCCGAGACCCCATCTTTAAACCACCACAGATCACCTAGATCCAGTTTGCTTCAGTTCTGCTCCAGCTCCTGGACCTCAGCCTGGTTCTCTGTTTTGAACCAGTCCCAGTTGTGTTTTCTTGAGGGGTTTTTTTTCTCTTTTTACGTTTAAAACTGGGTTGCACAATACAAATTTGAGTGTTGCTGACTTTGGACTCAAGGATAGGGCAACACAAGTGATATGTGCACGATATGAGATAACTTGTAGCTGCCGCTGGATAAAAATACCCAAAATATACTCCTACAAACAAAAAGTTTCCAGAGTTGAGGCTTTTTTTAGCTGAAATTAAATGCTACATGGTCTCTGGGGTTTGAGCTAAGACTAACTTTGGACAGAAGTGAAATACCACAAATGTCACAAACAGGGTCCATAAGCAAGCTCAAAATCAACAGTCCTCTTTTCCCAGGTCCAGAAATGCAGCCGCTTGCTGTATGTTCATAGATACTCACAGAAATGGATTGAACCTCACAAGTGACTGGGATAAAGCCAGGTACTAAAAGGAACTTCTTAATGCACTGAAAATGTTCAATGCCCATTGTTAGTGGTCAGGTGCTCCTCTGTTCCCTTTAAATGGGATAGTATTTTTTGTCCCTTGCTCAATGACGTAAACATAAGAATAAAATCCTTCATCTAAGTCTGCATCCCCAAAGCTCTGGTACCTGGAAAAACACCCACAACTGCTTATTTATCCTTATTTCAGCAACAGTGTGTTCTGCTGTCTAAAAATCAGCTTCTTTTTAGTTAGTGGGGAAAAAGAAGGAGACTTTTGTAAGTAAGAGGCCTGTAGAACACCTTTCTCAGGTTCCATACAGTGGGAGGAAGATCTTTCCAGTTCTGGAATTATAGTTCATAAAGTGCTGTCATTTCTGGTTATTGATTCCCAAATGGGAAATTCAAATACAGCTGTGAGGGGGCATTAACTCCTCCTGTGTACAATAAGGAATTTCCATACATGGGGTTTTTTGGTCACAAAATCTACCACAGAAGTTTGAGTGAGGCCCTGTCCTTCCTGACAGCTTCTGGTTACATCTTGGCATTTGTTTTTTCATTACTAAATATAGATGCAGGCAGGGACCAGGGGCTTGCTCCAGATGTTTATGACTGACAAGTGTGCCCAGACCAGAGGGTGGACCAAGCCTCACCTCCCAGAGCAAGGACTTCCACCCTTCCTACTCTCCTTTTTAGGAGTCAAGTGACGTCAAACACCTTGTGACCTCAAACCCCGGCCAAACCATTGGCGTGGCTGACCTGTTTATTTGGGTAGAGCATAAAAGAATTTTGGCAAAACTGACAAACCAGGCTCAGATAAGGAGAAACCTTCAAGTCAAACACAAACATTAATATGAACACCCCTAATCTCCTGGTTTGTCCCCTTCCCTAGGCAAAGGTCAGGAGCATTTGGTCTCCACAGACCCTTAACAAGCAGATGTTACTGTAACATGCCCAGGGAATCCAGCATAAATACGACCCCTGACCCCGGTTGTCAGCTGATCCGCTGAGACTCTTAGAAATATACTCTTAACTTTTATAAATTCCCACTTTTTCCCACCGTCCCACTCCATTCTTTCCCTCCCTTCTCCCTTGTGTCTCCCAGACCCAGAGCTGCTGAGCGGCGCTTACACAGTTGCTCGCAGCCTGACCCCTCTCTTCACCCGGGTCAAAGGCCCGAGACCCAGGGCAGGGCTCTTTTCTTGCCAAAGGCCAGCTGATGAATCATTCCCAACTTGAAGGGAACAGAGGAGAGGGGAGGAGTTTGTCTCTCAAAAGGCCCTCAAACAACTGTGGCCTATATATCAGCATTTACACTATTCTGACGCTCTCAAAAATTCACTTTCCTTTCTGGGAATGGCAACAAAAAAAAAAGTGAAGGGGGAAGGGATGGAGGAGCTGAGGGGCACTCCCTGGACAGCCTCGGGAAATGCAGAGCCTGGTCCTGATGGCAGGAAAGGGGTCTCCCTTTGTCTGAAGGGGGATGCTAATATGAGCATCCTTCATTTCAAAAAATGCTCCTGTTAAATAGAAAAAAGTGGGAGGAAGGAAAAGGGGGTTTCCAAGGAAAGTTTCGAAAAACTGCACCAGACAGAGCAGGTCCTGTCAGACAGGGCAGCTTTGTCCAGAGGTGGGAGCTGTCAGTGTTTCTCAGTACTCAGGGAACAGCCTCTTCTCCTTCCTCTCAAGCCCCATGTGGGGTTCAATTTTTCGCCTGCAGCATCCAGCCTCTCTCTTCCTGCCAGATGATCCACTGCAGACCTGCCGAGCTCATCTGCGCAAAAACCTCTCAGCTCTGGACTGTGTCACACCGTCTACCTCAGAGGGGCTCTCACTCTAAATGAGCTGCAGGAATCACAAAAACCAAACCCAGACACCTTCCAACTCCACCGAGACATTGCTTGGGTTTTCCACCTTGGCATGTGTGACTCAGGCCCATGAGCATCTGGAGGCCGCAGGGATGCGGAACGCTCCCGAGATGATGTTTGTTTTGGTTTGATTCCCTTCACCTTTATAAAATCCCAGAGACATTTTCGGCCTCACACCAGGCTTTGATTTGAAGTGGGGATTTCCCTGTGTGGTTTACATCCCCTCTCTGGACACTGTTAAACAGTAACTGCAGGGGATGACTTTTACCCCTTGCTAACAGGATGCTTGGGCAGATGGGGCTGTGTTTCCACAGCACCTCGGCCATGGCTGCCTTCCCAGCTGGCCTTTTGCTCACTTCCAGCCAATAATTTGATGGTGACATCACATGAAATCACATCACATCACATGGGTCTTCCTTTATTAGTACCAAAAATATATAAACTATTAGTTTCCCTTTGTCAAAACTGGGTCCTAGCCCAAAGAGAGGGAAGGGGAATCTCCCCACCTCCAGTGCAGTTAAAGATTTTTTACTTTTCTACTTTCCACCTTAAATACATACTATTATTTTTTCTGCTACTGTTCTTATAGAAAATATTTTCTTGTGCAAGGTGATCACTTTCATAGTTTAGAAATGTTAAAATATCACACAGAGCATTATCCAGGTCTCTTTCCTGAAAAACTTCAGCTGGATGTGTTTGTGTGTCAACAAATTTCAAACATTCTCCACCACACGTTTGATTGCCTCCTGACTGAGTTATGAACATGGTTTTATTTTGGATGGTACTTTCTGAAGTAAAATCCTCTATTTGTCTTTGTTGTCCTTGTTTAGGTGGATGTCCCTAGAGTTCCCCAATTCTTCAGGGTAAAATCTGCCACTTACCCCACTCCCTGAACCAGTTTTAATGGCTTACTGGATATCAATGGCATTATGGGGCTTGATAACAACAAACCATCAGTTACTATATATCTGTCCCAATCATTTTAAGACAGAAGAGCAAGACTTCATACATGTGATAGAGGGTTTGCCTATTTTATTGATTTTTAAAGTTTTTTTTTATTGATGTACATGTGTATTAAGGTAGGAGGTTCGAGGATGGATGTGACCTACGTGCCTTGGAGAAAGAAAAGAGTTTAAAATTTAAAAATTCACGTTAGTGTAGCTGGGCGACTCATTCTATAAATCACAGTCTTGATTGAATAGTCTATCTAGTGTGGACAAGTAAGAAACATGGATTTGTTCACGCGAAGACATTGCATCCTGGTTCCAGAAAAGTCAGTGAGAATTTTGCCATTAACTTTAACTGGAACTAAGGCTTCACCTCAAAGCTTTTAATCAAAAAGTGTGAGCTAGCGTGTTCAAACAATGCCTTCGGATCCTAGTCAAGGCAAAGTCTAAGACTCTGGCAGGAGAGAAGGCTCTTATTCAAAAGCTTTTCATGCAATCTCTGGTTATAGAGAGATGGCTGCAAGCCCCAGTTCTGACCTCCTGGGCTGCTGGTCATTCACAGTGTTTTCCCTCAGCAATATCCAGCTTTTTGGTCTATCCTGCAGTGGCCTTGCAATAAAAGAGCACATCTGCAGGAACCAGCAGCTCAGTTACTGTCATTATTCCTTCTTGGGACACAGAAAACTCTGTTTGCTGCACCACCTTCCAACTTGTTCAAAATTCGGCAACAAATTTCTTCTCTCTGCCTCAAAGGTTACACTTACTGTGGGTGTCTCCACAAGTTATCTTCACCTGGACTCTCTTGATCTACAAGCCCTGATGGTTATCCTTGAGATGACCCTGTTTTGTCCAGATAGGTGCCTGTGCTCATCTGTAAACCATCTAATAAGAATCCCATCATCATGTACTAAATCAGCAAATGATTTATGCTTCAAATCTTCACCATTCATTGTGAATAAAGAAATAAAACAAGCATCTAGGGGAGTACAGTAAGTAGACTAGGAGAATATTTGGTCTCAGCATGGTCAAAAATAATTTGTGTGCATAAACATCAGAAAGAGAATGAAAATCCCAGAGTTCAGTGGACTGGAGGTTATTTTCTGATAGTCTGACTTTGAAACCTTAGTAGGAATGAATTTTCTCAAGACTCATTATCCCTCCAGGGGCATTTTATCACTTTATAAAATCTTCAGATGGTCTAGTAGCATTTGTTTTCCTGCGACTGGTTTAGTCTGTGCTGGGTGCAGCCCGTGATGTAATTTCAAAACTCCATAAAAGCCCTAATGGAGAGAGAATCCACAAAAGTACCCACAACATTTCCGTACACATAACTCACAATTTAGATCAAGACAGGAAATGTTTTTTCCATTCCATGTGTAAATATGACATTTGGAAAAGCTTTCCTATCTCATGTCAAGACTAAAGGTTAAAGAGCCAGTATTTTTAGACACCAAAATTCCACACATTCACTAAGGAGAAGACAATTTTACTTCTCTTCTAATTCTGCCTTTTTTTTTTCTTATTTTTTTTACATGAATGCCTCTTAACTTAACTTACACTGCAAACAAAACAACAGAGTTTATTCCAGGCAATGGAAGAATTTTTAGAAAGTGTTGAAGTAGAGCAGTGTACCAGTTTCATCAACCTGTTTTTTGAACAATTTGGCATCTCAGGGAAGGAGCACTGTTCAGTGTAAGGCACAACTTTGAGGATTGTCCCCAGGTCAGTGGACAGAGTGCAACAGATCCCCTCCATGTCACCAGCTAAAACAGCTGTGATCTAGAGCCTGTGGGCCCTCCCCACATCAAAAGTTAGTATCTGGAAATCAGAATCTTCCCATCAGTGTAATCTCTTACCATAACACAGTTTCAAACTTGTTTCCTGCTTTTTTCTCTGTTACTTTTTGCAACACAGCTCCCAAGATCTGATTTATTTATTTTGCCCAAATCTCATGCCTAGACCATTTTTATTAACTCAAAAGCCATTAAATTGGATTGAACAAAGCTGCTAAGGAATGACAAACCTTTTTTTTTTAACCCACAGATTAAATAACATTTATGGGAAAATAAAAGCTGCATGTAATTCAAGTTTCCAAGTTTTTGCAGACTTCTGGCATTTTCTTCCTCCACGTTTACTTACTCTCTTTTAGATTTCTAACCTCAGTTACTAACACACTGCACAAATAGCAGGAGTCAAGGTTGAGGGCAAAAGCCTAACAGGTGAAAGGTTGAATAACTTGAAAGTCAGAAAGTGCACTTTTCAAGGAAGAAGTTTAACAGGTTTGGGACTTCTCAAACACTCGCAAGCTGTTGTTCTCTACTTACTCAGCCAGGTCAATGCTGACATTACAGTTTTGATGGTCACATGTTTTTTCTTTCATTGGCTTTCTACACTGTCTGTCTAAATTTGTCCTTGCCCTTGTAAAGCTTTATCTTTTACTGAAGCATATCACTCTTCTCATTCCTTCCTTTGCTGTTTGTCCTTCCCTTTTCTTTTGTTTGGTTTTTTGGGGGTTGGCTTTTTCCCCTCTTTTTGTTTTTGCCTTTTATATATGTGTGAATGCTAAAAAAGTATTGGGGGTTATTTAGTGTCTGCAATACTGGCACCAATGTTCACCTGTACTGGGAGAAGCTACACTAAGGTAGAGCACACTGAAGTTTAAAATCTGTTCTGAGTCCTTGAAAAAAAATTTCCCTTAGCTTCATAATTTAGATAGTTTTTGACTCTGATGGCAGTAGAAAAAATATAGCAAATTTTCCCAGTTTGGATGTTAACTGTGAGAAAATGCTAAAATTTTCTGTCTAAACAAGGAGCTTTTTTATTCTCTGTATGGATCTGTTTTTGTTGTTATGTTTCTTTTTATTTGTTAACAAAATGGGACAAAATTAATTCCAGCTATAAGGAATAGAGAAAGCTCTGAATTATTTCTATATCTATTATAGATACTGCATCTGACCTAGTTAATTGTTTAGACTTTTTTATTCAATGTCATGAATTTTAGGAAATTGCAAAAAAAATACCTGGATTCAGATAGAGTTAAGGTAGCAGCAGCAGAAATAGAGAAAATTTCCCAGATGCATGATAAAATTGTGAAAAGCTGGTTCCATATGTATCAGCAGGACTGGGGCAAGCATTTTGTCTCCCAAGACCAGGCCTATTATCTGTTGAAGTCCTTTGCCAGCAAGAAGGGAGTGGTGAAGCAGCAGTGACTGAAGACAGATAGATACTGAGGCAAGGTGCCTTGCACTTGCTTTTGGTTCCAAGATATCCAAGGAAAATTTCCATGTCCAGGCCTCTTTCATTTTGTTTTCCCCAATGGCGTGCTCATTGCCTGGCAATCACATTTCAACTCCTGGGAGGAATGGAGACAGCCTGGCCACTGCTACCAGAAGCAAATGGTGTTTAGAGCCAATGACCAAAACAAAAACCTCCTACATGAGATCCAGAGCTTATTCCCAGGAAGAAACTAGCAAGAGACCAAATGGACACATGAGGCCAAGCACATGCTGTGCTTGACCCCTGGAAAACTGTCAAGGGATGTCAAACAGGAAGAATGCCAAGCATCCAGCAAACAGCCACTGGAGCCTCAGCTCACTTGCAGAGAATGCCCTCAGGAATTTCCATCCTGCCTTTGCTAAAAAGCCAGTTCTGACCCTGTTGCAGGAGAGGTGGGTCCCTTCCATCTGAGTGGTGGATGAGCTGCTTTGCTGAGGTGGCCTCATGGATTGTAGGGATCACTATCCTATCCTAGGCTGAAGCTCAAGTTGCTATCTTGGAAATCTCAGTGCACTTGAGAAAGATAATTTTTTTCCCCCCACTTGAATTAATTGCTAAAGTTTTCTTTTTACAGTAGCAGGAGAGCAAACATTCACAGAACAAGGAAACTTCCTTGTGCCACAGAACAACTTTACCACAGAGGAACAGCAGCTTAAGCTGTGCTTCCCCGTGTTCAGGATATGTACTTTGACCATAGGCCATTCATCATGTGTTCAGCTATTGCTGGTGGTTAGACCACAGACATCCAATTGCTCAGAATTATCTCCATGACATTCTCTGGTTAAGTCAGTGCACATGGCAAAATATATCATATACTTGTGGTTAAACTTTAAATGTGACTCTCAAGAAGTCCTTTCAGCAAGACTCCATGGAGCTGTCTCCTGCAGGCAGTCAGCCACCAGCTTGTCCTCTGAGCATGTGTGTTTCCCGTGTCTTTTTTCCTGGTCTGACAGAATTAGAAATGTAAGTACCTGGAGCAATGAGAGGAGTAGGCTCAGGCCTGATGGAAATGTAAGGGCTGAGAGCTGTGATCATGTTACTGGACAGACAGCACATGTTGTTTTGGCTGATCCTGGAGTGGAAAGGCCACATAAAACTATAACCACATATATTACAGCTACCTTTGACCCACCAGCAAAGTCAAAGCTGGTCATTGCAAACACCAGAAGCATCCTTCAAGGCTTTAGGAAACATCTCCATTACAGTAAAGACAGATGAATATGAAACTGTGTTTTTATTAACCCTGCAAAAAACCACTGCTGTGGCCATGGGGTATCTTCCACATGTGCAGAGAAGGCAGTGCACTCACTTCTGAGCCACACAGACTCCTTTGCACTGGCTGCAGTTGTTTCATGAGCTGTGGTCCCTCTCATAACAGGGAAACCCTCATCCCAACATCTCAGTATGAAACCACCCCAAGACGCACTTTGTGCTGCAGGAAAACTGGCCTCCAGTCAGATGGCAGACTGAAATTCAGGTTTTAGGGTAACCACAGTTTGGTGAGGAACTGTGTCTACAATTATAATTTTAAAAACTCACGATGATAACAATATCCCCAGTACCCTGTAGGGAAATTAAATACAGCTCCTAGGATAAACTAAGACTGTATGGAGCAAAAAGTAAAGGAGAGGGTATGGGATGGGGCAAGAAATTTGAACACTTTAGGTTTCACATTCAGTTGATCCTAAAGACTGACTCAGCTCTGGCAAAGGGAACTACATGCACCCAAAAAAAAATTATCCAAAAAGCTTTTTGTTTTTTGGGGTTTTTTTTAATTGCTTAAATGGCTAAAATTACCCTTATGCTGCAAAGAGTCAAGAAAAGCCATATACATGTATTTTCAATTTCACCTATGTATAAATATTCATTGCACTGTCTTCTTTCTGTTAAGTGAAATTTCAGGTATGTGAAATTACCTTGCCTCACAAAATTCCCTTACTTTCACAACACTAATTGTAAGTAATTACTTGTGCTGTTCCTTTAAGAACATCATCAGCCAGCCCACCTCAGGGAATAAATATGCATCTCACTTTGATGAAATTTGCACACAATACAGGTCAGGTACTTAATGAAGCCATAAACCATAATATGTCTGAGGCACTAAACATCACCTTATTCATTTGGCCTTGGTGTTTAAGAGAGCAGGAGATGTTTATTGCCATGAAACACCCTCCTCGCCTTTAGGATCACCATTCATAGCCAGCTCTTTGTAAATAAACATATAACCTTTGCAATGGTAATTTAAGACTATGCAGTAAAGAAGATGCAGTGAGTGCATGGAGATTGGAAGAGAAGATAAAAAACCTCATGAATAAAGTCGAAGGCTGCAGGCTAAGGTGTTTATTAAGTCCCAAGCTGCTTTTTTCCTCCACTTTTCCTCTCTACTGAAATAAAAACAATGATTGCTATGATGCTCTAAAATTAGAGCACATTTGTCGTTTTTAAAAGCAGCTAACAACTGAACTTCAACTGTGCTACAGCATAATAGGTGTAGAAAACAGATCTGCCCCAGGCCTAGCCTCTTCTGTTGTGTAATCAGCCAGTAAGAAAGCAGGAGATCGGACCAGATAATGTCAGTTTTCCACTTCAGAGTGGCAAAGGTATAAAAGGTATACATTAAAATGCATCAGTGAAATGCTGCAGTCCATCAGACTTGACTTCCTGGGACAGAGAGAGTTCACTTTCCAGCCACGGTGCCATGCCTTCAGCATGTCACAAAAAAACATGTCACAAAAAACACCTCTACACTAAAATGAATAAAACCCTGAATCATAAAAAGGCTTTGCAATTTCAGCCCCAGGATGTCAAAGTGTTTTGCAAGCAGGCATGAATTAAACCTCCCAGTGTCCTGAAAGGCAGTGAAAGAAGATAACCCTGTCTGGTTTATGGTAAGGAAACCAACACATGGGGCCCTGACCAAGGGCACGTAGCAAGTGTGAGACAGGTAATAGTTAGATCTGATCTCTGCTCCTGTGTTTACTCCTTCTTTTTCTTACTCTGAAAAATGCTGTAATGGTTTTCTTAAAAATCTTCATAATTCTCACTGATCACTCTCCACTACTTTTACAGCAGAAAAGCTCTCCATGCTCACACATCAGAGGTTCAAAAAGCACTGCGAATCATCTGTTTTACCACCAAATCATGATGAAATCACGTGGCTCTGGGTCTTGCTAAACAGTCTGTAAAGAACATGGGTGATCCTTTAACTTCACAAACAGCACGAATACACACCCCATCATTGCCTTGCCTGAAACAGTGCCTGCAAACACAGACATGCACAGTTTAATTTAAAAATCTTAATTACCTATTGCTATCCGTGAGGGAAGGAGTTTTTGATCCATGGAGATGTTCAGCAGTATAATGCTGTGAATTCTTGGGTGCAATCAACTCATTGAATCACAGCAGCTTTCAAGCAAAATTTATTTCATCCAGTTAATTTATTTGTGACAACTTCAAGGAACCTCAAGTCTGTTCTACTTCTCCATGCTTGGCAAAGGACCCTAAGCTGCCTTGAGGAACAGCCAATGGCAAATATCGGTAATAGGATGTGGTCCCTTTCCCCTTTGTCAATGTACACTGTGCTCAGTGAGGTTTATCATCATTGTCACTCCAACAGCTCATGAACCAGAGGATGCCACACCATGGGACAAGTGGCTTATGTAGGAAAATCAATTACTAGTTTGCATTGGGATCACAGAGTAAATAGCTGAGGTTTTGTGGTGAATATCACCTCATCCTTTCCAAATATCCACATGGTTTGGTACCTCCAGAGGGCTTCCACACCCTGTTGCATCCAGAGCAGGCAGTGTCTGTGGGTTAGAGCACCAACCCGCCCTGCTGGGACTGGTTGCTAACAAGGAAAGTGGGTAGATCCAATAATAAATGCACTATAATGACATAATAAAAGTTTGGGAAATTGCAGGAGTCATGTTTCTCATTCAGAAGCAAACTTAAAATAAACTTGAAAGCCTGCAAACATCACAATTTTTGTCTGATGAAAAAATCCCGACTGAACAGCCCAGTGAAATGACTTTGCAGGAGTATATGAAAGACATACCACTGGCAAATTGAGATACAAAGTTTGAGTTTTTGATCCCAGAGAGAGAGAATAATGTGTCCCTCCATTTATCCATGAACTCTGCAGCTGGCAGGGGCTGAGTTCTGTTAGTAATTACCGTGAACAGATGAGGGAAGAATTTTTTTTTCTCCTTTTATTTTGACCTGCAGTTAAAGAAAATTTGCTTGTTTTATTTTAGGTTTAAAAATGATGAGGCAGCATCAACCTGTGTTTCACCCCAGAGCTGTTGATTTTCCCCTGTCTTCTCCCCTCCCTTCCTTTCTTCCTCCCCTCCACCCCCCCAGCATCTTAATTTATTTCAGACTATGAGTGTGCAGATTCCCAGTTTAGTGGGAAGAGTTTGCTGCCAAGGCCCTTCAGGGGCTTTCTCTGCCGTTTATTTTCTTAACTACAAGCTTCAGGTTGTTTTGTGTGTGCGAGTGGTGGGGAAGGAAGGAGGGGACTGCATGCCTTCCTCCAAATTTACAACATGAAAAGTTTGGATTTGCTTTTAGCCAAGTAAGTTTTGTCCTTCCTTGTCCTGCTCTGTATTTTGTTGCTCTCCTCCTTCAGCAAACACTCAGCTGGCAGCCTCAGTGACTGAAGGAGCAAAAGTATTAGACAGATTTCTTGCTGAAATGATAATTTGCCTCTGCTCCCTCTTTTTCCCTGTGTGAAATAACTGCTCACAGAAGGGTGACAGGGACAACCCTGGGCTCATGCCTGCTTTTGCACAGCTGCAGTGGGAATATATTTTTTGAGATGAGTTCCCTTCTTCTTCAAGGTGGGATACCATAGGAGCTCTGCCTGAATCCTTAATAGATGGGACCAGAGGTGTACCTAAAAGAGCACTCTGGAACTGCTCAAAGAACTTTGATTTTAGCAGCAAAACTAGCAAAATCTCTTTTTTCTTGAGCACCTGATGTGCCACCAAGCTATTGAACCTATGGACCTCCTTTTTTTCCTAATGGGAATTTAGTCAGGGTGAAAATAATGATGAATTAGCCAGTCAGCCAGGATATCTGAACTGCATTGCCCAAGCAAAGACCCCAAGTGCCCAAGTGGTCCCCACAGTGTCCCATGGCAGTGTCCCATGCTGCCAGGGTCTGGCCAGCAGTGGTGGCACCCAGCATGATCACCCCATTAGCCCCAAGGATTTCCTGGGCAGAAACACAAGAGGCCTTGCCTTGCTCCAAGTTTTAAAAAATGTTGGTTGCTGTTCAAATGGGAGTAAAGCCAAAAGGATAACAAAAACCAAACCTGTTTCCTGCAAACTGGGAAGCCTGTGTTTATAGCAGCCTGCTGCCTTCCAGCCAGGGGACAGCCCTGGAGAGGGACAAAAGGTCCCCTTGGGTGATGGTCCCTGCTCAGAGGAGGTGTTCCCCACTCCAGGGAGCAAAGGAGAAAGCTCACACAGCTTTTTCTTCCTTCCATCACCTTCTCCAGAGCCCACCCCAACAGGAATTATTATTGGATTTGCTCTGTTTCTGGGAGCTCCAGTGGCACACACCTTCCAGAAGGGGCCATGGAAAAGGTGAAAAGCAAAGGAGCCTGTCACAATAAGTGATAGAGCTCCAATGCCATAAGGGTATCAGACACTCAAACCTTGATCAATCCTTAGAGGAATACACATATATAATTTCAAGCTGTTGAACAATTAAAAATGAAGAGTAAGCACAGGAAACCTCAGCATGTTATCAACAGTCTTTGAGAAATAATAATAGAAGGTTCATTTCATGGAGGAAATTATTTGATCCAAACTATTCACTCAACTCCAAACACAGGACAGTAATAGGAGAGGAATATGAAAGTAGCTTTATTTCACAAAAAAAAAAAAAAAAAAAAAAAAAAAAAAAAAAAAAAAAAAAAAAAAAAAATCCCAAGCAGGTTTTCTTTAGGGAAAGCAAAGTTTCCCTCCCATTAGCCCACTTCCTGCAATTCCACAGTGCGATTGTGTGTTGGGAATATACCCAAATTTATTTTTATGCAGATTACAGTGGTCTCATGTTTCCTTAATACAGTTTCATAGCTGATTTCCTTTGCCCATGTTAACCCAAAATTGTTTAACATATGCCTCACAACCAGCCATTGTCAGGCTTGGGTTAGCCTAGGGACTCTTCTTTTTCTGGCTCATTGTAGAGGGGAGTAGGGGGTAGAGGTTTTTGCAGGAACTTTTCTTCATGCTGTTTCAACTGATGAGCTTTAAAGCTACACAGAGCATTTTCCACATTCCCAGGAATTTGCACACATGGCAGTTTTTTACTTGTCCTTTTCTCCTTTTTATTTAGTTATCACCCGGTGTTGTCCAGTGCTTCAGGTGATTGCAAGGGATCTGCTTTAGTCTTTTCATGGTTCCAAATAAAGAGTTAAATACAAAAAAGGGTTTTCACAGGGCTGACCCAGAAGACATGAGGGGGACTTTCAGCATGTGGTCACTGTGCTGGTCCAAGCCATTCCTGGAGGTAGCACCTATATTACATGGGATTATGTGAGGAGTGGGGGAAGTGAACACAAATTGCAGTGAGATGTGTGTTCTACAACAAACCACCTCTCCTCCAAGCCCAACAGCATCACCTCTCTCAGCCTAAACCTGCCACAGGACTGTGGCAATAAACCCTACGTGATCTGCTCTCCATCACCTCAGGGGAAAAGCAATAACAGAGACTGTTTCAGGGGGAAAAGGAGACAGACAGCAGATTACACTGAGAAGGGGAAAATTCTAGCCCAGAAGAATGGGAGGACCAGATCAAACACAAGAAAAAAAAAAAAAAATGTGCCATCTGCAAGTCCTTTGTGGTCAAGTCATGGAACAGTGGGACACAAAACAGGAGATGAGAAAAAGAGATATTTCTGCATTTGTTCCCCTCCTTCTAGCACAATGTATATTGGATCAGTTCACCCAGTTTTTCTAACTCAGGGAACAGATGGTGTCATATTTGAATATAAAATGAGTTTTCATTTGCTTTGCCATAAAAAAAAAAAATAACGCAAACAAACAAGAAAAAAAAAGAGCTCACCCAAAAATGATGCTATAGTTTTTTTTACAGACCTGTGGTCTCAGTTACAAGCTGAGCTTATTTCAGTTCCCGGATCTAATTTGTGGTCTATTATGGTCCTTTTATGCCTGCAGATGTACAAAATGAAAAAAAGTCCCTTCTACAAATGGAAATAGTTTTCTACTTAGACAATGTTCATGTTTTGGGGAAAAGTGAAAAACTGTTTAACCACATTTGGCAGCAAAATTCCAACTGTACAGGCACAGAGTTTGCTGTTGTTGGTCTGTGCCGTGTAGCTTTGAATTCAATTAGAATTCAGACCCACTCCTTTTTTAAGTTTCTGTTATGTTACTGGAAACAGCTTCCGAAATGAATACTTTTCTCATGGTTCCTCCTGTCAGGACCTGTGAGAAGAAGTAAGAAAACACAAGAGAGAACCTCTTCCTATGACAATCCCAAAACAAAGATGAAGAAACCAGATTAAACAACACAGGATTTATGAGATGGATGGCTGTGGCTTCTGTTCTTCTTTTCTAAGGCATGAGTCTGATCCCTGTAGATTAAACCCTCCAGTTGTGTGCCAGTGAGATTTCCTAATGTCGTCATGGGAATCAGTGGATTTAGTCACAAAAGTAAGCTCATGTAGCAACAGAGGAAGCCAACAGGTCAGATGAACAATCAAGACCTTTTTCTGAGTCTATCTGCAGTCTTTCACTTGCATCACTTTTCCCTTGCTATGATGCTTATAAAAGTTTTGGGCTGCTTGCAGGTGCCAAAATATTCTCAGAATAAATTTGCACTGAATTTGAGACAAGCTGACTGAAGACCTCTCCTGAGTCCCTTATTTTCTCAAATTCCACAATTACGATGTTATTGCTAGTAGAGCATTTTTTCCTCTTTAATTTACACTCTGCTGGCTTACACATTACCCTCCAGCACATCTATAAAAGACCTTGGCTGCTGAGGTGGGGCAGGAATTGAGTGGTTTAGGATTTGGTAAAGGGATTAAGGAGTCTTTCATTTCTAGGTCACTAGTTCAAGACTGTCATGACTGTAGGCTGTCTACTGACCTGTGTTAAATATATTGGTGGATGTCGCTTATTCCCTATCAAAAAATCACCACCACATTTGGCATTGATTTGACTTTATAACAGAGTAGGTTTGGTATGCATTAATCAGAAATGGGAGCATGTTGGAAAGCTCAGATCAGGATGTGAAATCTCCCAAGGTTTGAGAATGGATGTGTTTGGGGTTCTGGTTTGACTCCTCCAAGCAAAAAGTCAAGCAGTGAAATGTGGGTTTCAAATTGTCTAGTAATTTAGAGTTGTTAAGAGCCAAGTCCTACTTTTAATTTTAGCTCTGCTGTTTTCTTATGAAAAACAGTTTCTTTCCCTACTTCCCACCTGTCAAACTGCAGAAAACCTCATAGGGTAAAATACTTTTTTTCTTATTTAACTTCCAGAGATCCCTGAAGACAGAAAGAAAGGAAAACACAGAAATTAGGAGATTATTAATCTCTCAGTGGTAAAAGGGAACCATTATCACTTCTGGTATATTTTGGCTAAACACTGGAAGAAGTGCTGGAAGTTTGAAGCTTTGAGTTCATCCAAATTAAAAAAATAACTGTATTCCCAAACAAATTCAAATATTAGACTTTCAAACAAGTTTTGTGCAACACCTTAGAGGGGAAGGTCCTCTACTTTGTCTTTTTCTCATACAGCCTCACACTCTTCAACAGGCTCTTTGACCTTAATGGGATGATCTTTGCTGATTTGGAGTCTCAGTCCCAGCAGTGAGTTCATAATAAGAGTCAGCTGAAGAAAGACTCTTTCCTTACCTTCCAACAATTTCACATTTTAAAGCATCAAGCTACACATTGCTTCTGCCAGCTCTCAGAAAGATGTCAAATTGAGTAAAAATTCAAAAAGCAGGAAGCTCCTTGAAAGTAAACTCAGATAAAGTGTTAAAATGCAGCATTATCTCTGGTTGGGAGGCAGCTTTCATAAACGGCACCAAAAAACAATTAAATTAGAAGATAAATACAATCTGGAAACAGCAGGAGAAGTTATGCTGGACATAAATCTGCTTGTGATACCTTTAATTAAAATTGGATGTGATACAGTGCTCAATATGATATTTCCTTCATTCCTGTTCGTTTTTGGGATTATATTTGTGTATTCTGCTCCTTTGTAGGCCTGCACCATCAAGTCCAGGGGAGTTCAGATGCAGTTAGCCCAAAACAAACTGCTAACAGGCACAGTTAGCCCAAAGCCCAAAATAAAGGAGGCAGGCAAGCAGAAAATATTGGGGGAAGGAGAAATAAAAAGAAAGGAAAAAAAAAAAAAAAAGAGCGAGAGAGAGGGAGATTCCCAGTTGCTTTTGTAAGCCCTCAGCTCTCGCAGCCTCCAGGATGCTGTGGTGACCACATGTTCCATACCTGACCATATTTTGGTTTGGGACCTATTAGCTCTGAGAAATTTTCTTCTTTGAAGTTTGAGATTAAGCATAGGCCTGGTTTTGCTGCTTTGCCTGAACTATTGCCTCCCCCCACAGTGTTTCTGGGTGCTGTCAATAGGTCTTTCTTTTTTCTTAATCTCCTCTTGTGACTAGGTGTGAGCAGAAGTTGAGTTTGCTCCTTTTCTCTGGTGTCATTGTAGGCTTCAGCCCTTGGTGGGCATAACCAGGCTCTGTTCTTACCCTTGAGCTCAGAGAGAAGTCCCAAGAGGTGGCAGAGCCTCTCTGCCTGTAACACGCCGGATGTCCGTCAGCCCTTAACTGCAATCAGCACACTGTCTTCCCACTTAAATATTTTGCCATGTGACCAGAATAACTTGTTTATCAAACCAGCAGCAGCAGAAGGAAGAAAATTTCTTTCTGGCTTTGTAGGGGCAAAGATTTCCATCTGTTTTCCCCACTGTGAGAGTATCAAAGACTCTGCCATTTTCCAAGTGATGCAGAAACCAAAACAAACCACATTTTCCCTTCTTTAGGTGTGCTTGACTCCAGGTTTACTAACAGTAAGTACGCTACACTGGTGTGAGTGGAAGAAAGTAGGAATTCAGAGATTCTTTCTCACCCTTGAGTTGAATACTTCAAGCTACAGCTTTCCCAGATCTGCTTCTTCAGAAATCATGGCCAGCATTTTCCTTGCTAAGCTAGAGAAAGCTTAATTTTCAGCCTCAACAAATTAGTCTTCCCCATGGAATTGGCTCAGCACGGAAAATTCCCATTCCACCCAATTCTAGCTGCAGAAGCAACAGTCATATAGAGAGCTACAATATTTTACATAGCCCTGGTGCTTTGCTTTCTGAGGTGAAATGGGGAGGGAGTTTGGTGCCGCATCTAGTTTTGCCAACCTGATCTACCAGGATCTGTACCCCAGCGCCGTCACACCTTGGCCTGGCTGAGGCTTTGCCCTGATGGAAAGGACTGCAGGAATTCAGAAAACTGGGTGGACATATTTGCAGGTGGTTGGGGAATGGGAAATTTATCTGTTTTCTCAAAGAATTTGCTGACAGGCTAAGTATTTTAGGGTTGTGTGGACTGGAGAGAAAGGAAGACATTTGACTGTTTATGGGAAGGCTATTTCCCTTGTCTGGGATGTCTGTGCTTCAAGAAATGGTATCATCACGGGCTGGGGATATCTGCTTACAACTTTTGAAGGAGATCTTTAGTCATAATCTATCAAAGCTTTAAATGAACATGAAACCAAGGAGACAAAATGAATAACTCACCCTAATGGAATAGCAGCTGGTAAGATCTCACAGCACATCATGGTAGTGCTCCAGCATCCACTATATAATGTTTCTTTTCCTGAGTGAGAATAGTGCTCATTCTTGTTGTTTAATGTCTACAAGGTCTAGTAGAGACTAAATCATGATAAGAACCACAGACGTTTTGGAAAGCCTGAAATTGGATAAGTGTCAGTCACTATCACCTCCATCAACCTTAACTTCCTTAGTCACAATGCAAACAGCTCCACGTAGTTTTATTTCATCATTTACTGAGACAAGGGAAAAAAATATATCCTAAACACTTCTGGACAGCAGCTGTGGGTGGAAAATATATAGGATGGCCAAGCTTGTGAAGTGTGCAAGAAAAATAGTGCTAGTTAAACATGCCTGAAGATTGGGAATCCCAGGGCGTTCATGTGCTTCGGCTCAGAAAACGGAGGGATGTTGCATTTCACAACAGAAAGCCTTAAAAATAAAATAAAATAAAAATAATTGCTTTGGGGACCCGAGTTAAAATGCAGGTGTTTTGAGGGGAACATAAACATTTTTTCCTAAATGAGGCGTTGAGGGCTGGGAGAAGGGCAGTAAAATTAGTGGAATTACTGCCTGATTTTAACCAGATGATTGCTGCAGTTGGACACCAGCGCGGTTTCATTAGGGGCTCTAATTTACAAGCCATCCACCACATTCCAGGGGAATGCAGCAACTCCCCCCTCCCCACACTCCCAAAGAATGCCAGCACTGAGGTTTATGGCAGCCAAGCCTGACTACACACTTGCTGGCTTTGGGGCTTGTTTTTTTTTTTTTTGTCATTCTTGTTATTTTAAAGGCCAGCTTGGCTGTGGTGCTGTGGCCAAGCTTTTTGGGAAGGGAGGGAGTCACAGTGCCGCAACCCGGGCAGGTAGTCCCAGGAATCTGTGTAAATCTCCATTGGCGTGGAAAACATATGGTCCTTCTACTAAAGAGCTGTCCTGATTTATACATAATGTGCAATCAGATATATTACATCACTTTGGCGTTAGATGCTAGTATATTCCAGATATAAAATGACCCTTTTCCTGGCCTTCCATTAGATCCTAAATTGTCATTAAAGTACAGTCCTGAAAGCCTGAAGCAGGTGAGGTTTTGGCCTCGTGTGACCTAGCTCAACATAAATTTGTCTGATCTTTATAGAGGCAAATGGCCTAATGAACACTGTGGATAGAGGAGATTTCCATGTAGCCAGCCCTTGGGATCTGGTATTACTTTCAGAGGTATGAGATTTCTGCCTCAACCCACCTGGCAAAGCAGTAATAACTCCTTTTCTCTAACAAATAACACACAGCCCTCTCTACATTCCTCCTGTTTGCCCGGCTTAGCCATCTTCTGGACAAATCCACACAACATTATAACCTTCCCGTGTATCCCTGAGTTTTACTCCTCTGCCACAGTGCAAGTCACCAAAGCCAAAAGAGGGTGATATGAATTCTTTCCCTGTTTCATGGGTTCAGGACCCTCTGTGTAGAGCATAAGCATCCTTTTGACATATCATTATTTTCTGGTTGTCTCCTATTCCTTCTCGCTATTGCTTTTTTTCACTGAATTTCACCTTTTCTATCAAAAGCTGCAAAGGTTCCCTATTTTGTCCAATCAATTTCCTTCCCTGTGCTGCTTGCAATTTTCTTTTACATTTTCAATACATCTGAGTTTCATCTTTTCCCAATAACTACTCTCTCAGCTAACCCACTCCCCACTTTTTGTAGGCTTGCTGAGGTCCAGCAGCCATGATTAATGTTTCCCTGCTGTTAATCCTAACTTAAATTATGTTAATCACACCAAAATTATGATTAAAATAGTGAACAGAACCCCAAAGTTGGCGGGGGTTTAGAGCCTGTCACCAAGTAGTTATAATACATGAATGTTACATATTAAAACACAAATGCAGGGAATGAGGTTTCCTCTCAGTTGTAATATTTATCTCCCGTTTTTTGAGGGCAGCCATTCTGGTCTACCACTGCCACTCTGCTCCTGTCACATCTCACAGATTCTGCTGGGTTGGCTCAGATATCTATTTCAATGCAAAACCTCCTATTTAAAACCCAAAACAGATTTATTAAATAATATCCTTCCCCTGGAGCAGGAACTGTGGCGACGGGGAGTAACCTCACACAGGAGAGAGGAAACAGCAAGTCCCCTTGCATTAATTCATTCTTCAGGATCTTGTATCCTACTTGAGAACTTCTAGTGAAATAATGTGCAGGCCTCGTTTAGACCAAATTCAAATTCACCTGGCCTGCTTGAATCATTTAAATTCCATCCCTGGAAGTGTCCAAGGCCAGGCTCGATGGGGCTTGGAATACCCTGGTCCAGTGGAAGGTGTTTCTGCCCAAGGCAGGGGAGTTGTGACTAGATGAGCTTTAAGGTCCCTTCCAATCTAAAACATTTATGACTCTATGAAATTATTCTTCAGGGGTTTTTCACCTATTGAATTTTTTTTCAATTACATAAGGCTTGTGTTTGTGTAGGTAAAACTGAATGCCTTAGCTCCCTTCCAAAGACACTTGGATTGAGACTATGAGGTTTTCAGACAGCCCAAGAACTGTTCTAATTATTCCCATCAAATATGACTCACTGAGTATTTGGGTAATTTTTTCTGTGCCAAAAAGCATTTGTGAATCAATCCGACATCCTGTCCATGTCTTTATTAACCATAAATATTTGCCAACAGCCTATATGATCAACTGGCAGCCTACAGCTGTTTGCAAATGCCTCTCTCAAGGAATATTTGGAGATCACTTTTTTGGTCACTACCTGACTGTGAGGGAGTCACCTGAGCTGCAGGGTGATGATGGTAGTCCAGAACTGCCTGAAGCTGTATAGACTGTATGATGACTTGTGGCAAGAAGTCAATGATGAAGAAAAAAGCATTCCCTTTCTAGATTCCATTTTAAACTATTTGTGCTGCTATGAATATGCACCAGTTTGCAAAATGACTCAGTTTTGCAGGTGCTTGAACTGGTACAGCCTCCCAAACACCAACCACGTGCTTTTACCAAGAGCAGAAGCGACTTCTTCACTTTCTGATAGAAATCTGACCTAAACTGGTAGTTGCTTTCAAATTAAGTAATTTCAGCACTAGACTTTATTTGCAAAGGTAGATAGGTCTCACCAGACACCTTCCATTTTTCACTTTGTTACATCTGTAGACTTAGTGGAAATCCTTATGAATGAAAAATATTATTATGATGACTTACTATGGTATCTTTCCATGCTCTATAGCTCTGAGGTGGCAAAGGCCCTGACACACATCTTGCTGCAGTTTATAAAGCAGTTATTTAGACCATCAGACTATCAGATGAATTGCCATGAAGCCATTTTGATTTCTCTCATAGCACCCTTTGAAAGATAACAGACTTCATAACTTTGAAGACCTTCCATGTGCTTGGGTGATACTACAAAGTCAGTATTCACTAGCCCACCAGGGCATTTTCAAATATTTCATATTTTATTCTTCATTGACTTTCACTGTCATTTAGGCTTCTAACTCACCTGTTTTTATTAGTTTGTAAAACTGAAGAAACTACTCTTTAGGCGTGAAGAATATGCATCAGCTCTCTGTGTTAATCAATCTACAACAGTCTCTCAACTGCTAACAAGGAACAATCTGGCATTAATTACTTTCCATTGCTATTCAGAGGCTTTTCAGGACTTGACTTCTTGTTTTCTTAAGATCACCTTGCATAATTGAAGGCTAAAATGCAGGGCAATTTCTTCAGATCCCTCCCCAGTCTGCTTATCATCATCTCATGGATATGTGCAAACTTTGTGGAAAAAAAGTTGAACAGAAGAAGAAGCTGATTTTTTTCTAACACCAGAGTGAATCCAGGCAACTTCTGGAGATCAATTTGTTAAATAACAATTCTGAGCAAAATATGAAATGAGAAAATAAAAACTTTATAAAGCTAAAAAATAAAATGTTGAAATTTTGCTGATTAACTGAGGAAAACACTATTCTTTTACATCATAATTCTCAAATACGAATAAAATTCAAATTAAAAAAAAAAAAAAAAAAAAAAAAAAAAAAAAACTCTTTTTCCCCCCCAAAATTTTTTCAAGAATAAATATGTTTGTGGCTGTTTGGACAACATGAAAGTTGCATTAAGAATTTCTTCTACAGGATTGACTGATCTTGAAGGGTTCTTAGGTTAACATCACCTGCTTTATAAAAATGCAATTGACAGAGTTTCAGATAAGGTTAAAAATCAAAGCATCATCACTGATCCATAGTACAGAACAAAGCTTATGCCTCTTCCTAATTTATATCAATGTAATTGAAATTAGTGCCTTTTATGCATTTGTTTACTAACGTATGATTAATAATTAGAGAAGTTGTAAGACTAGAATTAATGTGTAATATATGTTTTTATAATGTTATAATTAACATTATAAGAAAATTGCTTTTACATAAGTCACTAAAAAAGTAATGTCCTCACTGACAAAATGCAAAACTTTGTGAGACAGAGTCGGATGCCTGAGACAGGAGACTGATGCTGGTGGGAAGATCTGCTCCATCTCTGCTGAATGGTTCTGAGGAAGGTGAAGAAGAGCACAGATGCTGCACTCCAGTGCTCTGCAGTTGAAAGGGGATAAATGACTAATAGCTGTCTGAAAAGGCCAAACAAAGTGTCATAAGCTCCTAAAAGCTCCTAAGATGTGTTTCAGCTTTTTTTTTTCCTATAATTGTCTCACTTCTAGGCTAAACTTAACAGGAAACCCACTTGGTTTTGTAAGAAATACTCTTGTTGTTTAAGAATTTAGATGTTGCTGAGACTCAGAAGGAAGTCAATGTCCATTTGGCCAGCTGTCTCCTAACAAGACATCCACAGACTCTTCATTGTACCCTTAAAACTTAATCCAGACAGACAGTGACTTAATGCTAGCTCTTGACACAACTGCACTGTATAGAATAAGGCTGAGGCCATCAAAATAATTCTCATTTGAAAGCAAATGCAGCCTGAACCCAAGACTGGGAGTCTGCCGAGTAAACACTACCAAAGGAGAAATAAACATGTTCTCTTGGCCTGAACTACCATAACTCTCTCAGCTGCAGAAACAAAATACAGCACAGGAGAAAGAGGAATGTTTAGATCTGACTTAGAGGACGGAAATTTTCTGTCCGTGTTTAGGAGATCTCACAATATCTGACCACAGCCATGTGTGGTAGCTGAAGCCTACCCCGTACCCAAAAATATGTTCAGGCAGATGAGAGTATGAGATTTCTGGTATTTGATTATCAAGAATAAAACCACAGACCAGGATGACCTAATGTTGTTCCAGATGCATTATCTTATAATCTCCATGAAGAAAGAAGGGAATATTGAATCCTCCTTTAAAGAGGTCTTTCAGCAGGTTTAATCTTCCCTTTGCATGAGATGAAATTGCTGCCTAAAACTGGAGGGGATCTTTGCCTGGGTCCCTACCAGAAGAAAAATCAGATCTGAAGGAATGGCAAACAGGGGAATGAATCACAATTTTCCATTCATGTGCTATGGCACAAAGATCCCTGGGTCCTTCATCTACTCTGTATTGTTCAGAAAATGAACCAAGACTGATGGCCTATTATTTCATTTTTTGTTTATTCTTATCCCAGACCACCTTTCCTCTTTAACCAAATTCCTTCTGTCTTACATCAAACTATACTTCAGAGCCCAGCCCAAAGAGAACTCTCCAAAAACCTTCTTGGAACAGTATATTCAAACAAAATCCTTATTTTAGACACTCTAACCATTAGCAGAGTGGTAATTTTTGAACAAAATTCACTTCAGAAATACTTGCAGAATGATTGTGACCCCTTTGAAGCCCCTTGACTCTCCCTGGGAGGAGTGGCTGCATCGGGTGTGTGACCCTGGCTGTCTCAGCAGAGTCCAAACTGGGATTTTTGTTTGACCCACGGGCTGCTGAGCTCACTGATAAGGTGGCTGCTCTCCAAGGAGACATCCAAACCTCCAGGCAGGTCCCCCAGCAATAGCAGGGTCAGCTTTTTTTGGCACATACGGTGACCATTAGCTGAAAATGTCAGAGACCAAAGGTCACTGCAGTGCCCTGGCAGTATTTATATGCTTGAAAAAGTACCTGGATGCACTTGTGTATCCCAGTGTTACTGCTCCTATGTAAAATCAAGGATTTGCCTTTCTAAAACAGTGTATGTTTTCTCTCTCTCTTGTACATACATGCTCTGCCTTCTAAAGAGTTATTTCGTGTTTAAAATAATGTGATGACGAATAGAATTCCACCCTCAATAAGCTGCAGGGGGAGAAAGCTGTAAAGCAAAGGATGCTCCTACCATTGGGTCTGCATTGTTAAAAGGTGAAAACCTCAGACAACAAGGAAAAAGGAAAAAAAAAAAAAAGAGACAGTTTTAAGGGCTTTTAAAATATCTAATGCTCTGGGATCTAAATTGGCAAGGATCCAAGCAGTGTCTTAAAGGGACAAGCACTTTATTATACTTTCTAATTCTTCCAAAGTCTGTCCGTAGGATATATGAGCTGGCTCTAATATGACTACTCTATTCTCATCCTCCAGTGGTATACTCTGGTCTCAGCTCATAAATTGAAAGTGGAAGATCAGTAAATCAGCATGGACTGTTTCAGAGGGACATTGTGAATTTCCACTCAAATCTTCTGGTTTATCTTAAATATTTCATCTTAATGTCACCTTTAGAAAAAAATCTTTCATTCAAGTAAGTTACAACATTCAGTTCTAAACTGATTACACTCCCCCACTGACCTTCTGCAGAAAGGCTCCCAGAGCAGCACAAATACCACATTGGCAGCTCTCTGCTGCAGCCTAGGAAGGAGAAATTCTGGCACGGTGGAGATCCCTAAAATGTTCCCAAGGCACGTTTTGGTGCACAAAAGGTAGAAGGAGGTGCAGGTTGGTGTAACACAGCATGTGCACCACCCCAGCTCTTGGCCAAGGCTCCTTCCCATTTCTCTGGGGGAGACCTTTCCATCAGCATGACCAACACATTGGAATTCATTATCATTTACTGGTCCAAATTATTTTTGTTAGGCCACAAATTTCAGCAGTCTAAGCCAGGGGAACTATTTTTTGAGGCAGGAAGGGCCATGGTAGTGGAAGGATTAAATAAAGAGAGACACAGATGAATACTCTCAATGAGTCTCTCAGCTACACCCTGGTTGAATCTCCTTGCAATAATAACAGCAACTTCCTCCCCTGAGGAGGAGCACTTCCCCAGCAGCTTGAAGAAACACCTAGAAGGGAAAGATTTAACTGAAAATTTGTATCATGAAATGCACTATAAGTGTGATTCATTCCAACCAATGCCAGTTGTACTGGACAAAAAACAATGGGCCCTGGAAATACAATTATTATCTGTATTCTTTTAAAATATTTGAGGAGTTACCTGAGAAATACATGCTGATAAAATTCCTCAGAAAGCTTGGGTACATGTTCTTTCTTCCTATCCTGGTCTTATTCTTTTTTTCTTCTGAATGAAGATAATTTGGTTTTTCAGGACTTTAAATGAAGCTAGGAGTTTCCATGGCTGCTTATTTATACAGGGCTATACACCACAGTTAATTCACCCTGACAAGAATGATGTTGAGCTTTCTTGCCATATGATCTTGTATTTAAGATCCTGTCAGTTTTGAGGACTCTAAATAAACCTTCTTTTAAATATTTAATACCCTTCAGTGATATATGCCTTTAGGCTCTGAGCCTGGTCCAACCATCAAAACTTATAGTTTTCTATATTTCCCATCACCACAGTCTTCTCATAAAAATTAAATTTGCACTCCAAATTCTCTGTTGAATTTCAAGTTGTTTGCTTCTCATTTGTCATTCCCTTACATCCAGAAAGAAATAAAAATCTACTTGAGTTCCTCCTATAGGACTTCTAAGTTTTTTGTAAAGTAAAGAGATCCCATTCCATAAATAAATAGCCATAACAGCTGGTGATAATGTCTCTGATGGTTTGAATGATGTTATCTAGGTCTTCCCTCTTTTTTATTAGGGACCTGCAAGTGGAATGCTAAAAGAAAATAAATAAAGAGTGATGTCTCCCTCCACTTCTTGGCCCAGTGACTTCCTCCCTTTTGTTGTGGTAAGGAATAAGAAAAACAACAGGCTCCCCAACACAGAATGGAGACTTTCATGGAGCAGATAGAAATCACTTCACAACACTGACCCAATGAAGTGTTATGGGAAATGTCAAATCAGCCAACAACCTGCTACTTGGGGACTTCACCCAGGTCACTAAAAGAAAAATAAAGCTCTTGCTTTGAGTGAGCCTGATGGAGTTTGGTCCTTTGGTCCTCTGCCTCCAAAAAAATGCCAAGCTGGTTCCCATTTTGACCACAAGTTCCACAGCAGACCTGGAGAGATTTCCTTCAAATTAAATATATCAGGTAGTCACAGCCTCAAACAAATGCAGATCCTCATCCAGGCTTCTCAGAACTATAAAGAAAAGGGGGCTTAAAGGATCTGGTAGATCAGAGGTTTTCTTTTATCCTTCCCCTCCCAACCAGCAGCCTCAACCATTAACACATTTCTCAAGGCACATAAAGACAAGATCTTTCCCAGATTTATTTGTTCCTCAGTGCTCAAAGCCCTGCAGAACTTGTCCTTCCCCTGTATCTCCCCACTTGCACTTCTGGATGTGTCACACATGCACACACACTCCGGTGAGAAAACCCGGGAGACACAACAAAAAGCCTGACCCAAGGATCCCAGGGTGTGCTCCAAACAGGAACCCAGGCGAGTGGGAGAGCTGTCACATGCTCCAGCCACCATCAATAGCAAAGGCAAAAGAGCACCAGCAAGAGCCTTCATCAAATGGAAGCATAACTAAAACAAACAAAGTGTGTGTCAGGTTCAGTTCAAGAGGGGTTCCTGGAAGCTGACTCATAACAGCTAGGGCAGAAATTCCTGCTCTTTGACAGGAATTGTCCCTAACTCTAAGTAAAAGTGTTTAGACTTCACAGAACTCAGCAAAATTGCCTTTGAGTGTCAGCAGTGAACACTGTGTATTCTTCTAAGACTTCACAGTACAACTGTCAGCTGTCTGTTTTCTTTCTGCTACATGTAGAGTTTATACAGACACTCCCAGAGGAGCCTTTAATTGCATGTCATGACAAGTCTCCCAACCTCTTTGCAGCTCTTCCACTTAACACATAGTGTAAACTCACCCAATTTCCCTTCACTTTCTCCTTCCCAGATTTCTCTCCTGGAGCTCTTTGGAGGCCTGTGTTGAAGCTTCATTATGATGGAGTGGACCCAGTGGAGAGCTCTATAAAAAGCATCCGACCCATTTATCAGGACAGATCTCTTTAGCAAGTCTATATAAACCTCACGTGTTGAAGAGCCATAACCTGTGACTCAGAAACAAAACTAAAACCTGAATAACTAAGAGAAGACTCGGGACTTTTTTCCAATTTCCTATTCCTACAGGGTTTTTTTTATTATTATGCAAGACAGTCACTAGATTTTACTGACGACAGCACTGGGCCATCCCAGCAGAGAGACAACACCATTATGGAGAGAGCTATGCAAACGCAGAGACTGTCCCTGCCCCAGAGTTCTTATAATATAAATAGTAAAGACAGCGGGAGGGAAAAGAGAAGCACAGAGAGGTGAAACATGTTGTTCAAGAGGACACCACAGCTCAGGAGTCACTACAGAGTATTGCATCTCAGGGTTAGTGTTTTTGTAAGAGGTCTGGCTTTGCATTTGAAAAAAAAAAAAAAAAAGAAAGAAAAAAAAAGTCAAAGCAATTCTCACGGCAAAGATTGTAAAGTCTGGTTACACTTGTAAAGGGATTCTGTGGAACATCATGCCCCAGTGTGCCATATTATTCCCTTTTTGTGATTCTCAGAACAAATTTCCTCAATTTTCGAGTCTAAAGAGACTTTTTTTTCACTGCTTCTGCCTCAAACCAGTACCCAAAAAATTAAGGTGTGATAGTGAAACATTTATATTTAAAGCACTGTATGTTTTCACCGAATTCCTCCCCCACCCATTATGGTCACGGTTTAACTGCACATTTAGCACATGTTTAACCACACGAGTAGTGCTACACACATCAATGAAACTACCTGCACTTAAAATTAAGCACTTGTTTAAGGGCAAGATATAGAGAGACACATAGTGGGATTTTAAAAACCCCTTGAGCATTCAGTGGGAGCTAGGTGCTTAATGCGCTTAAGAGACATTTGAAAATCCCACTGAGATGGTGTATCTGCAGCTGAATGCCTCTGGAAATCTGTCAGTGGTGCTCAGAATGATGCCGTGATTAATTGCAGTGACAATTACACCTCTAATGAAGTCCTGATTACGCAGAGAATTTACAACAGATATGTCTAAAATTGGTGCAAGGATCGGCTCCTTTTCCTAAAGCACCCACTTAGAGCTCGATCCAAAATAGCTCTCGGGTGAACGTGTGATTCTGTGAGCCACACGAGCAGCCACTCTCCGAGGGCTCACAGGGCCAGCCAGCCCTGATTTATGTTTATTATTGACCAGGCTTCTTCTAACCAGGCATTTTTCACCCTCTGTAGTGAACAAAGACCTCAGTCCTCTCCTCCCTATCCCACCTCACCAAATCCTGCAGCAGAGGAATCTCCACACCACCTCTTGTTAGTTGATCCTGGACTTATCCCCAAAAGAGGACCCAAAACACCCAGAGTTTTCTGCAGCTCTGTCAAAATCAGCACTCACCCAGCAACACATCCAAATGCCTGGGGACACTCAGAAGCTGAACAAACATTTCTAATGAAGTGATATAATTTTTCTAAGCTAATGAGAAGAAGGTGACCTGAGCCCACAGGTATGAACCCTAATGGACAGCAAGCCGAGGAGATAAGCCCCTGCTTTCCACACAAGCTAACAGAGGTCATGCTGGCCAGAGTTTGAATCTTTCTGGCAAGCAGCTCACTGCAGCTCTACACCTGGCTGGGTTTAATTTGTTATTTATGTCAGCTTTGCATATTTGTAAAGTTCAAGGGTTTATTGCCCTGGCCTGACCTTGCCAAGTCAGAGCTCACATGTGGTTCTCTAGTAGCAATTTCTTTCTAATAAACTTTACTTGAAAGAACATGTGTGATAGATTTTGTTGATGATTAAAAAGAATGGGGCTATGTTCATTGTTAGCCAAGCTGGTTTTGAAGTTTTGTTGGAAGTCACCTCTGTGCTCATTTTTTAAAAAATGTCCCCTTCCCCCTCACCCCGTTATTTTACTGCACACCCTAATTATGTTTCATGTTGAAGCATGTAGCATTGTTTGTGTCTATACAGTAAAGACAATCCCCCCATGTGCTAATTAAGATCATTAAATTAAAGAACATTGTTCAGAATTGGTCTTTAATCAGAGCATGTACAAGCACCAAAACCCCAGGCACACACAGGAGTAGGAAAATGCAGATCTCTGATGTACAAACATGTAAAAAGCAACTAATACCTGGCATATTCTCTACCAGACCCAAAGATTGTTGCTTCTAATTTGCTTTGTTTTCCACTATTAGAAAAGGAAACAAATATTTTCTGTCCCCACAGGCTGTGTAACAGGGTATGATCCTTTCTCCGTAGGAAGCAGCACCAAATTCCCTTCATTTTCCAAGGGCTGAGAAACTCATTCCCTTATGCTCAGGAACAAATATGCCAGTGGTTCCCTGGGAAGTGGAATTTCTAAAACCTGATATTTGACCTTTCTGCCGGGTAGGTGCTTATGTGGCTAAAAAGCATGGTTGTGCTTGTGTTGTTTTACCCCAGTGCTCCACTGTGAGCAGCTGGGAACCATGGAAGCTCCAACACTGGAGGCATTTTGGGAGCTGGACAAACTGCAGGCTTTGTGCTTCTGCCCACAGACCTGTGTTTAATCCAGAGCTGCCCATCCTTCTGCCAAGGGTGGTTAACATTGTCCAAGTTTAAGTGTTATTATTGGTACATTGACAGAAAACACTATTGCATAAATCTCATTTTCTTATAAAACCCTGCTGAAAGTGTTCCAACACTGCTAGTACATCCCAAAATCCTTACTTCTGCTACTTTATTTTCCCACAGCTTCTTATGTTTTCAGCTGAGGACCTAATTCTGGACACAGAGCACTGAAGGAAGTTCTCATCTATGACATCTATGACAGCAAATTAACTCATGCTTTTGTGGTTCCTGGAAGAGCACGTATGCACAAGTACTTCCCTGAATCAACAGTTTTGATTGTAAATAATTTGAGGCGAGATTGTAATTTATTAAATGTGTGTACAATGATCTGCCTGAGATCCCCAACACTACTGTAAAATTACTAAATAAGTAAATAATAGTGACATCCATGCTCTGACAGCAGCTGTGAGTCTTTCCATTAAATTAAGAGCTCAAGAGGCAATTGCAACTAATAGTCAAAGCAGGGACCAGGAAACTGAATTTCATGGAGTAGGGTCAGGATGCCTAAAGTATCAGTTCCTTGCTCCCTCTGTGAACAGGACACTGGATTAAGGAATTGTCAGCCTGGCATAAGCCTTTCCTTTCTTTGCTAAGTGGCAAAAGACACCAGTTTGAATTATGCTTAGCGTGGGTTGGCTGGAAAAAGCTGCAGGGCAATCAGCAGTGATCAGTCCTCTGCCAACTGATTATAACAGCTCAGCCTTCAAGTCCTGTCTGAGATTTGTTTTCCCACTGCCTGTAAAACAAATCTTGAGCCTTATTGCTTGTCTTCCTTTTTGCATGGGGTGATTTTCAGAAGACCCAGGCAATTTTAGCAAACCATAACAGACACACAGTTTATGTGTAAACATATAAAAACTTCAAATGTTTCTTTCTCTCTTTTCTTTAGTTTCTCTCTTCTTTTGACACCACTCCTATCTCTAAGTCTGTACACAGTCTTATCGTCATATTCACTATCCTTACCTTTCCCATCTCTTTTTTTCCTTCAAATTCTTCCCCCCTGAAAATTTCATATCTTTTTAGCTCTAACTGTACTTTCCTGGCCCAACAAACACCACGCATTTTTATTCAGATCATATCTGTTTCTCCTCTTACAAAACTTTTTTATAGTGTTCTCACTTAAAATGCTAAAGATAATTTGGCAAGTGCACATTTTTGCAAGGAATAACAAAATTAAGGAAATCCAAAGCCAAATACAAAACCCCATGTAGGCAAAGAGGTAAACCAAGAGCACAGCAAAATTGGAGTTTCCAAAACAAACTGGAAAAGTTTCATCAAAGTCCCAGCCCTTATTCTTAATTGGACACCCTGGTGTTTGAAGGGGCTTGGTGGAAAATAAAACAAATGTGCCTATTGTTCTTAGAGAAAGTATTACAATAATAATCATTCTTTAAGCATCAGTAGTGCCTTTCATCTAAGGACCATAAAGCACAGTGCCAGCATGAATGAAAAGCCTCTCGGTGTTCCTATAAACAACACTGGCATTTCAGACCCATTTTTAACAGAGGAGTGAGGCCCAGGTAAGATAATAGCAATTTTGTTTTAACATTGGCTGTTGGTTGCTTAATTCTAGGTATATTTAGGCCCTGCAGTATTATTTGATTTTCACAAGTGATAAACATCCCGGGTTTCAATGGCTCTTAGCATGCAGCAACTCTCAAACTCAAGTCCTGCTTTAGCTGCTTTAAAAGTACCTGCTGATATCTGCAGGTCTCTGCCAGAATCAGACCACATATTTGTGCAAGAGCTGGAGGAATTTAAGGCTCCTACACCCTTCATCTACCCATGATTTTCATAGTATAGCTAATGTCCTGTGAAGACTTAGGCAGTCTTCTCTTTCAGCATGAGCAATTGCATTCAATACCATGCTGAACACAGTGAATACAGTTGAGATTTGTACAGGATTGGGTCTCACATATTTCCTTTCCAGCCTTTAGAAGCTCTCAGATGGCTTCACATACTCAGCCAAGGGTTTAAAATATGAAATGTAGCTAAATCCCCACAAACTCTTGTTTTATCAACCTTTGCTATCTCCTCAGTGATTGGTTAAGAAATTTGTAAGCAGCAATTCCCAGGCATTGGCTTAATCAGAAGCTTTCAGCCTCGCTCCCAGCCAATCCAAGCGCTAAACACAACACTGACCAATTTATTTTTTAACAAGGTTCTCTACTATTGAAACCAGTATGGAGTGCAATTATGGGCTTAACATTCAACTGTTAAATTATCCTCCCAACATCTTTCCAGGCCACTCTCTTACCTCTTCAGAAGAATATTTTATTGGAAAGGGTAAATGTATAAAAATCTACTGTTAAAACACTCAACAAATCTCCCCTGTCAGGCCAGTAAACTGTAGTCCACCCACCCTGATCTGAGATTGCTGTTTCTCTGCTCCCCCTTCCCCACCTCCCTTTTCTTTGTTTAAAATATGCTGACCACACAGTGACCTCTCGTAACCCATTGGTCGAAAATTACAACCAGCCACACAAACAAGCAGCTCGAGGTCAGAAAGAGCAGGGTCTGCTAAAAGTTAGTAATCATACATTAATTCCCTGACATAATTAATCAAAATGAACCACCGTTATCTTGCGCGGAACCTTTAACCTATTACAAAGGGGTCAATTTGCAAACCACTTGAGCATGGGAGTTTGGTACAAATAGCATACTCCCTTCATCTGGGATGCCCTAAGTAGGCAAAAATGCCTTTGAAGTCCCAAATCTACTAGATTTAGATATAATTTCATCAATCAAGTTAAAAGGCTGCCTTCTCTCCAAAAAGGATTTCGTGTAGATCTGTCATCTAGCTCTGTTCAGTGGGTGACTGAAAATCCATTTGTTAGGCTCTTTTTGTCAGAATGGAGTAGGCTGCAGTTGGCTCTACATGTCAAAATAGCTGAAAGTTTATCAAATTGAAGGCTAAGAGGCATGATTTGTGTTAGAACCTGCGCTGGTCTGGTGAAGGAAGCAGTAAATCTCAGCTTTGTTATGCCAATCAGCTCCAATTCTGGAACTTAATTGTGTTTTCATTTGATATGACTATAATTACATCTATACAGTGCATGCAGCTATTTCACAGGGAATCAGAAACAGCACTTCACACATTTGTACAACTACCAGGACCATGCTGCCTTATGATCCTTTATGCTCTCACCCAAGCAAAGTCCCTGTGAAATAGCAGGGTCTCCATCTTGGTTAAGCCCCCAAGAAACTTAACCCTGATCTTTCAAGGGATTTTAGTGCTCAGTTCCTTTTCAGATCTTAAATTCCTGCTGAAATCAGCATGGATCAGGCATCTGGTCAGGAATCAGGAGACTAAATACTTTCAGGATTTGGGTTTAAACATCATGTCCAAGGTCACACAGGAGGAACTTGCAGCAGAGAGGGGAGCAGAATCCAGGTCTCTGAAGTCCACTGAATCAACCTTCCTCCATCAGCTCTAAGATCCCTGCAGTCCATGGAGTCTCCCCTGAGTGTTTTCTAATCCACTTTCATATGCACCAATACAAACACTCATCCGTATGTATATCTAATGTATTTATTTATTGCATGCAAGAATGGATGAGCTGTAGAGTTTTAGAAGAATATCATCTTATCAGTGATACCATATGTCAAACAGGTGAACCTCGAGGGGTTTACGATGTTACCAAAAACCCTAAAGTAGAATTAATTTTAAGCCATTCACTGAATCTCATTTTCTGTGCCATATAATATATGAGCACAACAAAGGTGTCAAATATATTTTAAATTACTTTATATAAGCATTAGTGCAACAACTGCATTTGGAAAGTATCACACCTACTTAAAAAAGTTTCTGGGAAATGTAAAACAAAGTCATTGTTAAGGTCAGCGTTTTAGCAGAGGTCACTTGAACTACAATTCCCAATATGCACATGGAGTTGACATGTCTGGCTTTTAAAACAAAATCACAATTTATCATCTGAACGTCAGATCTGTGGCTTATAAGTTCCTGGTGTCTGAATGATTATGACACTTATAAAGTATATTTTATTATTACAGCCCACTCATTGCCACTCTCCATATGTGAAGTGATGGATATTTTAAATGTAATTCTACTTATTTATATTTATATCTTACTAGTGACAGGTAAAAAGCATCAACAAATCACTGCAATTTTTAACTAGTCAGAGACAAGATTTATTTTTAGTATAGTTAGCATGCACACTGTGGTTATTAGGAAGAATGATTCCCACTCAGAGAATCATTGTTTAGTCATGTTTAATTAAAATAAACAATAAAAAAATAAAAAAGCAACCTCAAAACATTCAGAAATGTCACAGAAAGGTAAAAGGGACAATGGTAGAGACACATATCAAGAAAAGATTTTGTAGGCAAACAAGGGGCCAGGCTGTGATCCCCTCTCTGCCTTGGCTGGTCTGATTTGGTGGTGTCCAGGCAGGAGCCAGGAACTGTACAGGACAGCAAGGATTTCCAGTGACCACTGGAAATTAAGAGGATAAAACTGTCTGTAACAACAAGAGATGAGATTGCCTGCAACAAACTGCTTTTTCAGGTTGCTGCCTTTTCCAGTATCTGGACAACATATCCAGACAAAAAGCTGGATTTGTTCAGTATGGAGATGAGAAGGCTCTGGGCAGATCTTACTGTGGCCTTCCAGTACTTAAAGCAAAAAAAAAAAAAAAGAGAAGGAGCGTGACTTTTTCCACAGACAGACTGTGATAGGACAAGGGGAATGGTTTTAAGCTAAAAGAAGACAAATTTAGATCAGATGTTAGGAAGTTTTTTACTCAGGAAAGGGTGAGACACTGGAACAGGTTGCCCCGAGAAGCTGTGGATGCACCATCCCTGGCAGATGAGTTGGACCCAGATGATCTTTCAAGCCTCCTCCAAACCAAACTCACTGTGATTCCATGAAAATGGGGGGTGCTGTGGTTCTACAGCTCTTCTCCTTCCAGGTCTGAAAACCACAGTTCAGCACCCAAAGTGCAAATAGTGCTGAGCCTGCTTCCTCCTCCTCATTTCAAAGACCCTTTTGCACCTAAATTTGGCACTGGTCCTGCTCATAACTCAGTGCATTCCTCACAAAAAGAGCTGGACATGCTCTGAAGGGTGGGATCAAGGGCACAGTGGGAATGCTGGGCAGCTTTGTGACACAGGATAGTACAGCTCCAGGGTGCTGACAGACTCTTAGCTATGTAATTGCGGGTCTCTCATAAGAAAATTGGGGGGGAAAAAAAATTTCTCCCAAGAAAATTAGTTGTTTGCTCCGTGGTCAGTCCCCAAGTACATGAGCTGAATGGCGCACATCAGACTCTTCATAGGGAAATTTTGTAGATTAACAGAAAACTTTGAGGCTTATCTCTACTTCACTCCACTTGACTCCAGCAAGTCACCACATGCTCTAGTACAAACTACTGAAACCCCCACTTAGCATGTGTGCAAAATGAATATAACTATAATTCATGACCTCCAAGGTCTCTGGTAAAACCATTTAGCATTCATCAGGCACTTTGTGGGCTTTTGGGTCAAAAACAATAAGTGCAAGGTAGTATTAGGAAGAGTTTCATGCCCAAGTTATAATAATATATAATAGCAGGATCTTCGAGTTACAAATAAAATCAGATTGCAGGAATGTGTAACATAGAAAATGTGACTTGACACATCACACATGTAAATAGACTCCGGGGTGTGTAACACGTCGATGTTTTCTGGAGCTGGGGTTTTACACCTGATCGTGCATAGGTAATTTCTGTTGTTAACAGATAAGAAACAAGTGTGAAAACACCAATTGCAGCAACTCCCTGACAATGGCTGTTTGCTCTGAGGAATGAGTTACCTTGAGCTCATTCAATGGTGTAACCCGAAGGACAAAGAGGTTGCTGGTAGCTCATTCTGCAAAGCTGTACGAGCTGCAAAGGCTTGAGTCACACTCCGGAGCATCTGCAAGGGAAAACACATTACATTTTCCAGGCCACCAAAACTCCTGCTCGAAGTGGGAAACTCGCACGTGTTCAATCCATTCCCTCCCCCACACCCCCTGTCTCAACTCCTATGGGATAGGGAGTTTATTAGTTAATGCTTGAGCTTAAATCTTCGTCTGAGGAAGTGATGAGCATCTAAGTCTCTCCTCCCTTCTTGCACAGAGATGAAAGTTTCTCCGCTGGCCTGTTCACTCCATCCTCCCCCTTCCTGGAAGAGATGAATCCCTGCTGAAGAAATCTGAAACCTCTGGCCACCCAGCATATCCTTCAGAAATAAAAGCATCTTCTCTGAGAAAATGCATGCATGGAATGGAGCACAATGCAAGGCAAGCTCTGCTTGCACAGAGCTGTAGGAAATGAAAGGTAAAAGCCAAAAAAGCCAAACGGAGTTGTGTTAAGATAACAACAGGACATTGTTTTGATCCCAGGAGATCCTGTGGTTTTTCTTTTTAATAGTGTCACTTAGAGTAACTTATAAGGGAGGCAGGGAAGGTGACACAATTTTATAACTCTGCAGGGGCTTCACACCATGGGACAAGATTCCTATTGTACTGAGGAGTATTGGAAAGAAAAGGGGGAAAAGAAAAAAAAGAGCTTGCAAAGCAGATCTAAAATTACACCTATTCTCAAGGAAGATACAAATCTAGGCCAGAAGGATTGCTCATTACAATGAACTCCGAGGAACTTTTCTAGCAAATGCTTCACAGGTATTTATCAACCTAGCTGAGGGCAGGTGAGTGGGAGCAGGAAAAAAAGTCAGCCTGCTATCTCCCCACAAATCCCTCAGCCTAGTTTCCACAATGAATCATGGTTTGTTTTGCATTTCCTCTGTTCAAAATTTGTCCAAAAAAGCCCCCAGTTAATGGGAAGGGTATGGCAGGGACACGTAGAAAGACAGGAAATTTCAGATGTAACTTATTCTCATGACTTTCCCACACAAGATCATGTTCAGGCAAACACAAAAACAGCCTTTTAGCTAAGGTGGACAAAGTAAAAACAGTAGAGAGGGTTTGCAGGGACTGTCTGTGCTTTGCTCCCAGGGCTGCATCAGTCTCTTGAGGTGCAGCCCCTTTACACATCTCCGGATCCACATCCCTGCATTTCACATTGTTTACTTCAACCAGTCTCTGCTGGATGTGTTTTTCACTTGAGCAACTCTCTTTACCCAGCTGCACCCCACATGGATGCAGGACACTTGGGAAGTTGTTTCTTTATTTCAGAAATGCAAAATCCCGTAGTCAACAGTGTCTTTTCAGTTCTTCTTTCATCTGTCCTATCAGTTGCAACAGAAGTGGACACAATCCAGAGATCCAGTCAGCTCTGGGCCACTTGAGGCAGCTGCTGTACCCCATTCAGGTACAGAAAGAGTTTCAGAGCTGGGCACTAACAAGTCAGTTGCAAATTTCAATCCACAAAAGTTGGAACAAACCAAAGACGTTTCTGTCCTCTCACAAGAAAAAAATAATAAACAGTTAAACCCAAAATCACAGAAAACAGATTCAAAGAGAGAAACAAAATTCAACAAAAATGTGTGGGCATCTGTGATTTTTAAACTATAATACAAACCCATGACAATAATTACAGTGGGATGGCCCTAATGTCTCATCATTATTACTTTGAAGGTCCTCAAAGATCTTTATCTGGGCTAATTTCATCTATTGGGTACAGAACTTCTTTTATTCCCTTCCCACTCCGCATCACACAATGCTCTTTTTGGTGTTTCCGTTCACACAGCGGGCACTGATCCCTGCTAGGAGAGGTGTCAAAACTTCTAATAAAATGACTGCTCACGCAGAAAGTCTCACAGCTGAAATTTTGGAGTCGTACAAACTCCCACACAAAGCAGGGCTGTCAGATCAGATTGCAAGGTGTCAGTTTACCCAATTCAAACCTGAGGTTCTATGAAAAAAACGCACAACAACCCCCCCCTACACACACACACACAAATGGAAAATGTCAATCAAAAGTAATTAATAGTTTTCCTTCTTCTTTCGCACTCCAAAGAATGCCATGAGACAATATTCTGTGAGCTCAAATGATTGATGAATAACATTCACTCAAAAAAAATCACACGCATGGTAAAATATTCACAGGAGTTGTCAGTGGTACCTGAAGTCTTGTATTCCAGACACACGAGTGTCCCAAATTCCTCTGCAGTCTCTGTGCTGAAATGTGCTGTGCAGTGTAAGCTCTGGGAGGTGACAGAAGGCGTCAGTACAGATGGGGAGGACAGATGTGGGGTTAAGCCAGATGTGAGGGAAAGAGCTTGGGGGCAGATTTGAGCCTTCAGCACCTCTCATTTACGTCAAGCAACTGGGAATGATCTCATTTCCCGAGTCATCTGGGGCAAAATATGGCTTTGTGAAGAGGAGCCAATTCCTATGGGAACTTATAAAAAAGATTGAGCTTAACTAAGACCTGAAGAGCTTTAAACCAAGTTCCTTCAAGCTGAAAGACCAAGTTCTTTGTTTATCCAGCAATATCTGGATAAAAGGGTAGTAATATAGGTTGCTGGCTCTTCAGCTTGACATCAGACAGTGCACCAAGTGTTGGAGGGCTGGTTTGCACTTTATTTTCAATATTTAGTTATCCTTTAGTTTCAATATTTAGGTATGGATTTACTCACACACAGATTTACTCACAGGATATAGAGGGACCAACATGACTGTAGCCCTATACTCTTTCTTCCCCATTAGCCCAATAAATCCTGTGCCATGTTTGCCTCTATCCATATCCTACATCTCAGATGTGCATCTCTCCTCTCCTGTCTCCTCAGCACAGCCATGGAGATGTCCATGTGGATGGAAATACATTGGCAGACAAGCAACTATGAATGTATGAGAGAAAAAGCCCTTCCATTTCCTTCATATTCCTTGCTCTGGAAAGGAATAGCTCTGGTTTGGTGCACCTTTCTCTCCCCTAACCAGGGATTTTAGGAGATAGATGTCCCTGGCTGTCTAAGTTGGCTCTCTAACTACACATCACCCTCTCACGTGAGCTCTCTCTAACTCCCTTCACTCAATCTGATCTGACTTAGCCAAAAGAGCCCATTAAAACTGGGTTGCAATTTTTTTTACACCATTTCTGTTTCAGTTCCCTGTGTAAAGGCATGATCCTGCAAAGATTTATGTTTAAGCATTACTTACCCAAGTAATCTCCTTAAAGTCAATTGAATGGCAAAGAGGGGTTTCTCAACACAACATGCTAGGGCCCTTTTTCATGATTCTGGGCACTAAATGACTCCACATCACCCTTTCACCACATAACACCTGCGTTGGTTTATGCACACATGCCATATATATGTTTTGGACTTTTCCCAAATTTTTTTTTTTCCCCCCCACAAGTTTTAACCTTTTGATTGGAATACTCTTGATACATCCTTAATCTACTCAATGGTAAGAATGCTGACATATAGGTAGCTCCTCCCAGCCTACTTGCAGGCAATCTAGTGGCAAGAGGGCCACTGCTCTGGATATCTTTAAAGCACCAGGTCTGTAAGTCGTTGCTGCTGTTGTAACCCCATAAAGCTCTTTTCTTTTGTTCTCTTCTCGAGACTGGTTCCTAGTACCCTTCAGACATTTTATTGATCTTTCTCCCCCTCTAGCTCATACATGCTAATTGTACCTCTGTAGCAAAACAATCTTATTATCATGTTAATTAGTGGGAGGGTTGTTGAGGGTTTCCAGTTCATTACCTGCTAATTTCAAGATAAATGAATCCACAGGTTACTAAGTAAATAAGGTCACCTATCAAGTACTTGTAAACGTGTTTGTAAACAAGGAGGGGAGATGGGGAGCGACAGAAAGGGAAATACTTTTAGCGTGGATGGTGGGAAGTAACTTTGGATACGGATTTGGCATCCCATGCTGGGGTGACTCCATTTCCCTTGAACTCATTTGTAATGGAAAGCGAATGTTTGCTGTCCACCTGGTTCCCCAGTGGGACGTTTCCTCCTGCAACTACTTTGTGAGCTCAAAGAGCTCTTTGTGAGCAGATTACTCACTTGGAGGTTTGGTTGATTGTTGCTGCCTTTTGTGGTGAGAGCCAGGAGTGAGGACATGCACTAGGAAATACAGCACCAAAGGGGGAAGAAAAAGGCATGGTAGTGTGAGTCATAGAAACCTCCCCCTCCACATGGCTCAGGGTTATTCACATTGCCTTTATACACAGGGCACCAGTGCAAAGGAATTCAGTGGGAGAGGGGAAATAAAGTCAGATCGTCTGCTGGGGTAAAGTGACATGTGGCTTTGAAATTTGTGCCTTTCCACCACACCCCAAATCTCCAGGAAAATTACTCTCTGAGAGGGGCAAGTGGATGAAAGGGCCACGTAGAAAAGCATATCTGAAGCCTGGGGATTGCAGAGGTAATGTATCAGGGGTCAAAATGAAAAGTGATACTGAGCAGGGTCCCCTGAGCTCTGTCCTCGGACCGTGTTCGTTAAAGCCGGTGAAATAAAGAATTTGTGTATTAACTGTTCAGAGCACTTGGGGCTGGGGAGGGCAGCAAGCTCAGTAGAAAGAAAGAGAGAAATTCAAAGAGTTATTGATAAATTGGAGATGGGGGGAGAAACAGCGTGCCAATCCCTATGGGCAATTTCAGAGTCCAGATCTGAGTAGGAGCAAGGTGCACGAAAACAGAGTGAGTAATACAAAGTGGTAATTCCTCATTAAAGTTTGTGAGGAGTTGAGCAGATCCCAAGTTAAAGAGAAGAGAGCACTGTTTTGATGCTGTGGACAAAGCAAAAGTGACTTTAAGTCATATAGTGGGAGTTCTGCCTGCCAGACTCCTGAGTGACCCCCAGCCCATGCAGTGCTGGTAGGGGACAGGTTTAGAGGGAGAGCAGAGCTCTGACCTGTGGAGAGAGACCAAATGAACAGAGTTGTTTTAACTGAGGATGCTCAGAAATTTAAAAGATGAAAGATGGGAAAATATCTGCCCTCCAGAGTGCTACTGGCTAGGCTAGAAAGGAAAGTGTAGCAAGAAGGATTCAGGTTAGGGGGAATATTTAGGTGCCTGCATATATTTACTGTCAGTTCAGGACCCAAGGACATCCAAGGCAGGCTGGCAGATATACTAAGGGACCTGTGGGAGGCTTGTTCCCACTGAGATGAGGTTCTAGATTTGGTGAAGTATTGTAAGAGATTTTAGATGGTAGTGGAAACCCCTATTTTGGCATCTGAGTCATTCCTTAGGTAAAATTTTAGCTGTGAGTAATGAAACACTGGAGCAGCATTTGGCTCTAAAGTCTTCCTCTTTGGAAGCAGACAGGACAACCTGCCAGCCTTGGTACACTGGGATGCAGCAGATTCCCATCAAAACCACCTCAAGTCCTTCTTATTTTGTATTGAGGTGAGAATTCACCAGCAAACTCCTTTTTCTGGGTGTGGTGATCCTGGATTCAGCTTTCTACTTGACCCAAGTCTGAGTCTGTTTCAGAGTCTTGCAATGGTTCACAAAACCTCCAAGGATTGTCCAGTGGGTTAGACCTGAGGGGACAGGAGATCTGGGAAAATTGCAATGATTAATTTATCTGACCCATCCCACCATTTTCTCCGAGGGAGATATCTGCAAACACTGTCAGATTTCATTCAAATCCCATGTGAGATACACTTGTGGTAAATTTCCTTTTTCCTAGTTGCCTTTAAAATTTGTTATTTGTGCCAGGAGCTCTGCCATTTGAGTCACTTGATCTTCTTCCACCAGCTGGGTGAGCATATAGCAACTTGTATCATCAGCTTCCAAGGGCGAATGATCGTGAAAAACAAATTTCAAGTTGCTTTTTCCGAGCATGCAAGATAGAAATAACCATATGAATGTTTGCTAAAAACAAGTGCAAAAGAACCACGAAAACAGTCCAGGCAAATCCACTTAGTCATCTTTTTTTTCTCCCCTCCATTGTATTTGGAGAGCTAAGGATTTTTCTACTTTACACAATTAGAAAGTAGAAAGAGTATTTTTTTCTTTTTTGAGTAGTGGTTGATATCAAATGCCTGTGAAACACAGCAAGCCCTTCTCTGAACTCTGAATTGCTTGGCTTGTGCATTTATTTGGATACCAGGATCTCATAGATTTAAAATTTCAAGAACAGCAGTTATGAGGAATATTCAGCATGATCTTATTATTGTAACTAAGCAGCTAAAATACATGCATGAAACATAATCAAAGGGGATTCTATGTGTGTGTTTATTTTGTTTTCACCTGCTTCACACAGGATCAGAACAGACTTTGCAAAGAGATGCCTTCTGTGTTCATTTTTTAGTGTGCTCAGGAATTTTGGGGTTGTTTTTCTGTGGTTAGCTGCGTGACTAATCTAATGTTTATTAAGATAGGCTGAAATGCTTGTATCGTCTGGTTTTGGCTTTTCTTTCAGAACACCTTTAAAGTTTCTGACTGTGTAAAATGTAGATACTCCAGAGGCATCTGCTTTAGCAGTCCAACTGGCTTCTGAAACAGTGAATTCTCCCTTCTTCTTATTTTTAATTAAGATAATAAATTGGTCTTAAATTATCCCTGAAATCAGACCAGTGTTGATTACAATGGGTTTCATGCTGTGACAGCTCAAGATGATGTTATTTTTATTCCTTTTCAATGAGATCTTAATCTCTCCCTGCGTGTAAACAAATTGTCACAGTAACCTTGTTCTTTAATCTCCCAGCTGAAGACCTTTAAAGCATTGGGAGATAACAGATCTAACTGAGATTTCATCAGCTTTCAGGCTTTTACAGATATGCCGCATGCCTCTCCCACTGCTGCAGTCTTTAAATGTTGAAGGAGAGAAGTACACATTACACTCAAAAGCTTTCCTTAAACGTTTGAAAATAGTATCCGCCTAGCAACATGCCATCCAGGGCTCAAATCCACAGGCAAAATTTGGATGCAGGCACAGCAAGCCAAATTGCTACCTGTTGTAGCCAGTGCAGAACTTTCCCACTGCCTCCCCTGTGTGGCTTACACCAGCCAACCTTGCCAAAAAGGTCAGCACATTTTAATGCTCAGAGGGACATTGTATGTCAGAAAGGAGCACCAGCTTGCCTTTCTTAATCTCCTCCTAGCAAAGGAAAGCAATTGCAAGGGGAAGTTAGGAAACAGAGGAGTGAAAAGACCAGAGGTAGCTTGCTCATTTTTTTTTTCCTCCCTCCACCTGCTTTGCAAATGTGAACTAATTTATCTTCTAAAGCAACAGATACATAATTATACCCAGTCAGCTCTTACAAATGGGGTAAAAGAGGCAACAGGCAGCAAAGTTATTTGCCTAAGGCCCTGCAGCCTGTCTCACAGGCAGTGAGCAATTGCCCACCCTGGGGAATCCAAATCTTCAGCCTTGCTGCTCTCCCCTGAGTGCTTTGGAGCAGACTCCCAGGTTTAGCCAACCTTGACAACTGGTTTTCTGCTAAGTTCCCAGAACTCTTCCTTCCACTGGCACATGGCTGGGATAATGCCAACGACTCCACATGTGAATACTTCTTTAAAGAATAATGTCAACAATCTGTATGTCAGGCTATTCCAGTGCATTCAGATGAGCATTTTTCATGTTTGAGGGCATGTAAGCATCATTATTCATAGTGGTAGGACTGGGAATACTCAATAGCATCCATAAACCTGGTGTGCATTTCCTTACAGGTGAACATTATTTGTGAGTAGACATATGGGTACATTTTCCAAACACTACACAGGAGCCACTGCACACACACAAAAAAAATCTGTTCCTGTTAAAATAGCTTTTGCCCAGGCATCTATTGATGTTTGGAAAATGTGCTCCATTTATTTACTGGCATGCCAGTTATTTGTCTATATAACAATGTTTTCTGTCAAGTCAAAAAATTTACTGTTCCTGTAGTTTAAATTCTTTCATTGAAAATTCAGCCAGGACTACTCTGACAGAAAGGCTTCCCTGCAAAAAACAGAAATATCTGCATCAGGTTTGCAATAATGTTGTCCCAGATTTACTACTGACTTTCATTTGTTTTAATATGCTTCCACATCAAATTTAAAAGCACTTCAAATATTTCAGAGTATTTTAAAGTTCTACCAGATATGTGTTAACAACATATAAGTATTTATTTACAAGTATATAAATAAACATCTATATACATAAATAGACTTATAATGTAAATTAGGTTTTATTTATTAACATTACCATCAACTGAGAACTATTTATTTGCTTCTGAATGTTTAGCTTCCGGAGAAATCTGAGTAAATAAGTGACTTTCTGAAGGAAAAGAGGCAAAGTTCAGGTGAAGAATCTTAAGTTCATGAGTCATATTAGACCCAAAAATTCATCATCAGGAATAACAAAATTAGTGGACAGTAACAGCAAAAAATAATCAAGTTTCTCCATATAAAATTATTCTGCAAATGTCTCTCAGGTTTGTAAAACTAATGATCAAGAGAAGAAAGAACCACAGAAAAATTAATCTGAGGATACAGAAAGTTGCACTCAATACAATTTAAACACCTACTTTTTGTTCAGAGGGATTTTTTTTATTCTGAAGTTCTTTCATTTTTGTCATCTTCTGCAATTGGAAATGTAGGTAAATGGATATAATCACCTCAGGAATGCTTCCATGGAATCCCTTACACGTAGTTTTCTGAAAATATTTTAAGTAAATAGAAAATATTTACTTATTTATTTGTCAGGAAGCTGCTAAAGTGACCACATGTAGAATGGATTTTGGGCATATGAATGAAGTTTGAAAGTAACACGAGGGGGAAAATCATTACTCTCTAATTTTATATTTCAAATTTCAGTAGGTTTAAAAAAATAAATAAAAATTAAATCCACAACCTTTGCCATGGTTGAGAGGTGTGACTGCTCTAGAGGGACATCGTGCCTGTGGCTGTGAACCTCTGAGCATGTGTCAAACTTGAGTACTGAACCTCCCCATCATCTCCATCCTCTGCAGTGACGAGGAACAACCCAAAGCAAAGCCTGCTCCATGTGAAGCCAGGGCAGGAGTCTGGCCTTTGACAGAAAAGACTAAGAGAAGACTACGAGAGTCTTCTAAGAGAAGACTATCAAGTTGTCCCATTGCAGCAGAGCAAACTATACCTCCCTCAGCTGCCTCACTGTGGATAATTCCTACCTGTCCTGGGAAGAGTACTTGAGATACTGGTGTTATCAAATGAGTTTGCCTCATCACTTCTGTCCTGACAACATCCACAGGATGCAGTGCAAGGTAACAAAAACACAGTTTCCCTCTCTCCTCTGAAAGCATCTCCCATCCTTTCTCCTTTTAACCCTCCCAGAAAGAAGACCTCCCTGGTAAAACATCACTAAAAATGAACAGTGGTTTTAAGAGCTAAAGGGAAGGCCTTAAATGTAAATACCAGTGAGAGTCTCTATTTCAGTTTCTGCAGTTGCAGTTCAAGTGTATATACTCAGCACCAACTATTTCTCATCCTAGCACGGGCTGGCAAAATACCACAGCCTGAACTAAGCATAACTTGTCTTGCAACTTCTGTAAGAGTGAAGATCAATTTTCTCCCTGAGCAACAGACTAATTCATCAGCAGAGACCAAGACGTGGCAAGAACAAATAGCAGAGAGCAGAGCAGAGAAACAGAGAGAAAGGAAGAGAAAGATACTGGAGGGAAAATGAAGACAAAGCAATTTGCTAACTCATGTGACTCGATGGAGCCCCTAATTCTGAGTCCCCTGGAAGGGAGGACACTACACCTCTGTGCAGCTCCACATTATTATTTGCATAAGCCCCGGAGGTAAAGTGCCTACCAGAGACTGGCTGCAGTGCCAGGAACTGGGATCTGTCATTCACTAAACCCTTGGCATTGCTTTGCCTTCCTCATATAAACACATTCTTCTCCCTCATCATTGTATTTTAGCCCTCTGAAATTAGGAGAGCCGGATATCTCCATCCACCATGCTGAACTGACTTTCCCCGTGGTGCTGCCAAGACAATTTTAAAGCAGATAGTGTAGATGATTACTTAAGTGAATTTACACATGATGGCAAATAACTATGCTTAATAAAACTGAGAGAGCCTTAATGATTTCATTTTGGTGATTTAATTTATAAAAGAAAAGCTTAATCATTTAATAGCATCATTAAGAAAACACCACAGGAAGTTTAGAAATAAAGAATCATCCGTATCTCCTGAGAAATGAGTTTTCTCCTAACATTCTGCTCATGACAAAATAAAATGGAAAGCTTACAGCTTCCTAAATAATTGCACTTGAAATATAAGCAATCCCTAAAGAATCCATTCAGCCTCATCTTCTGCAGCACAGAAGAATTGCATTTCTGTTCACCACAGTGTGAAAGAGGCTTCACTAGTAAAAGGCACCATCAGTGATGGGATCGCTTGTATTATTTTTTTTTTTGTTAAAGACTGTCTTGTGAACAAAATGCAAATGTCAGAGCAATTAAAATTAAGTGTTTGTTTCAAAAGCAGTAGTTTAAAATAAAATCATATTCTGCCACCCCATTTGACAGTGGAAATATCCCTTTCCAGCACGTGCACACTGTGTGTATCTGTGCATACACGTGCACACACAAGTGTTCCCAAGTTCCACGTGGAAATCTCCAAGGACTGGATTAACCAAGACTATGTGTTGGGGTAATGGAAAATATGACCTCATTAGCACCAGGTTTGTCATTTGCTCCATAATACAAAAGTAAATTACAATGTATTAATGCAGTTAGTGTTGTTTTTAACATGCACTGGGATACAATAAAAGTTTTTATTGGGGAAGTGTGATGGCATGTTTTCACTGTGGCATTAGCACTGGTCTTCTGATAGGGCGGCCAGTCATATTACCCAGTGGAACACTCCTATAATGATGTAGTAAAATTTGACTCTGATATAGTAAAATCTGTTTATGGTAAAGCTGCTTTTTCAAACAATTGGGCTGGGGCAGGGAGCAGAGAGGATGGAGCTAAAAGAATAACTTTATAACTGCATTTTCATAGAAAGTGCTCAAAACCAAACAAACAGATATTCCTAGGCTTCAGACCTGTCCAAAGGAATTACCATGCCACACTGTCTCTCTTCCTTTGCCTAGCTCCTTCTCTTCTTCAATTCATCTATAGGTTTGTGAACCAGCAGCTGCCATAAATTAGTGCCCACATCTTGGTGAAGGAGCCTAAACGGGAGCATTGAAATTTAACACACTTTTAATAGGCTTGTCATGGAGTTTTGCATGTACAACCTGGCCCATGTAAAACAACCTCAGGCACATATGTGGCTTCAGAGCAGGAAGGTGATGGTGGAGAGCAGGGGTGGGGTGGGATCCTGCCCCTGCTGAGTACAGAGCTTGCTTGTGTGTGCAACCTGCACCCTCCTGCTCCTGCTCCTTTATTGTGTTACCAAGAACAGGTTTGTGCTACTAATGAAGGTTTGCAGGTGCTACGTTTGAGCCGTGATTTTGTCTTTCATTCCTAACTGGACACAGAGAGTTTCATGCATTCAAATTCATTTTCATTAGGTTTAGGCTCTGGCTACCAATGGCCAGCCCATTGTCATGCCCCAACCAGACTCTAAATAGCACCAGTCAAGGCTGCCAATCCAGCTGCCTACCCCAACAAACCATGGTCCACAATTCCTTGATTTCCAAACTCTTGGTTCTCAGCTGGTTTCAAAACCGAGGCTGAATCTGGGTTTCTGTAAGCTCAGTACAGACTGAGCCTAGGCCAAGGTGCCACCCTGCCCCAAGGCTGATGGGTGGTGTGGTCTCAGAGCCCTGGAAAACAAGGTTCACTGATGATGGGACATAGGCAGCAGTTGCTGTCCAGAGTGGAAAATATCATGGGGATTAAAAGGGGCTCATTCCAGCAGCAGTGGTCACTGTTCCCATCCCTCTCTGAAAAAGCAGCAAGAAGTTCAAGCCAGCAGCCCAGTTCCTATTAATGACCTCTCTGCTCCTTCTCCTTTCCCCTACCTCAGTGAGTCCCAACATTTTATTTGTGGGGAAACTAGGCTGGATTTTCCTTTTGTTTATGAGGTGTCTTGAACTGGGTTGAATATCCCTTTGGAAGGATAGATGAAAATAAGAGCTGGAAAGGAATATTTGCTAGAACAAAGCTGTGAGAGAGGCATTCATTAAAATAAAAAGAAAAAGATATCCATAAAGTCATGAATAAGGCTTTGTAATGAATGGACCCAACTAGCCCGTGCCTGTGGCTCTCTCACTAGAGTAGTGACAGTGGTTGAAAGTTATTTATTTGTTTGTAATATACTTTTCCACCGAAACACTTTAGTAATAAAGAGACATGAGAGGAGACACATTAGAAAGTGTGCCATATATCAAAATGAAAAGTACCACATAAGCTACATGATAAACGTAGGATAAAATGTACTTTGTTTTCCACAAGACAAAGCAATAAGGAAAATGCTGTGTCTGGAGTAATTCTGAGCTTGGAACTTCTGCTGGTTATTTATTTTTATTAAGCAAGTACACAACCCTGTAAACGTACCTGGTGCTAACTAAACAAGAACAGCACAAGTCCCAGGTCTGAGAAGTTCACAGCCCATAACGGAGAATACACAACAAAAGCCGACAATTCAGGGAAGCACCGAGATATTTTTGGTGAAAACAAGCAAGAATTTATAAAAGAAAAAAATAATACGGCTCTCGAAACTCCACATAATCATTAACAGGTATAAACATATCTCCTCTCCTTTCCATTTATTGATTTATTCCCTGGTGGCATATTGTCTAAATCCTGCACGGTGAGTCCTCAGGCAAGGACAGCCTTTGTGTTATTTGTACAGTGCTTAGCACCGCTGGGCCCCGATCTTTCACGGGGTCTTTTCTATTTCTTTTTCCAGCATAGCTAATATAATGAGCAGATCTGAGGACGAGAGTGAGGGAAGAAAAGCATCTGCAAGACAAGAGTCAACAGAATCTGTGAGTGACACCAGGGGATTCTGACTGTGAAGTGAGAGAGGAGGAACAGAGAGTTAAAGCTGGGGCAGAGACACTGGTTACCTGCTTTTCTTACTTATTTACTTAAGAGCTCTTGCAGTTTTACTTGAAAATGCACAAGGAGACAAGGAAAAAAAAGTTATTTTGACTTACAAAAGCGTGGAAAGGTCATTAGGAAGACTTGAGAACCAATAAAGCTCTTTAAATCCTTCCTACTTGTAATGCATAGAGCAAAGCTTACAGGAAAGCTGCAGCTAAGAAAATTACAAATGGTAATGCTATTATTTGGCATATAGTTGCCAAAGGCATTCAATATAAAGATTTTACAGAGGTGTCAACTGATATATAGCAAACACACAAACAGTCTCCAGCCCTGTAACATATGCAAGGAGAGCTGAGACTAAATATTAAGCATATGAATTATATATTCTTGCAATGCGAGGCTGAGAAAATGCTTGCTGTGCACCATAGTTAAAATGAGCAATAAATACCAGGGTTAATGCTGGCAATGTCTTGTTGGGGAAGGTTTCTCTAAGCCCCCCTCTCCCAAGTTTGGGTTTGAAACCATTTTCTGCTGTGTTGGATAATGAAGTGATTAGACTGCTCCTTTCCGAGACTGTTACATATTTAAAACAGGTTCCACCGCTGCCTCATTTTAAACATCAGAACCTGTTTTGGGCGCCAGAAATGTGAAACATGAACATCAATAGCTTTCTCCTGCCAAGATAAGAGCTTGCTGCAGAGGCCAAACATATGTCTCTCCTTCTTTCCCTGAGGAGGTTTCTGGATAAGGAAGAGGTGTGTCGGTACCTGAGCTGCTCAAAATGACTCAGACACATATGGGCCTTTTGTAAACTTCCCTTTGCTCTTTCTCTATGGGGCAGAGAGAGATTTCGGTCTCAAAGTTGTTGTTGCCATCTGCATTTGAAAGGCCGGGTCTGCCTGAGTGGCCTCCCCAGCAAAAGTGGCTTTAACTGCCAGGGTAGTCCGGACCCCCTTGGTAGGTGCAAGTCCTTATGGAGGCAGCAGTGTGGGCTGCTTTGCTTCCTTGGGAAGGTTCATCCCAAGGCTTCTACACTGAAAGGAGCAGCAGGACTCTCATGATAAAACACTCTGTGCTTCACTGGTACCTGCCTTGGCACTGACAAAATTCAGGCGAGGGAGGAAAGGTGAAGCCCTGCTGTTTTGTTCCAAACAAAAGCTCCCAGAGCAGGCCAGGAAAATCAGGATCTTGCTTTGCAGAGCAGTCAAGGCAAGGCCTTTGCCACCTCTGAGATGCTGGAAGTGCTGCAGCGCCGGGCGCGCCGGGCGAGCGCCCACACAGACACGCCACGCCGTGCCAGCGGGACAAGGCACAGCTTTGTATTCAGCAGCCTTGCCCAAAAGGCAAATTAGTTCTTGAAGATCAGGTTTAATGCACAAAAAGTGCTCGTAGTAACCAGACTCTTGCCTTCCTCAAACAAGGTGGGGTAGTGTCAGGGCAAACCCAGCTGGGGACCTGGAGAAAGGTTTTCCTTGTGTTTTGCTCTGCTTGACCGACTCTGTGTGACCGAATGTCGATCTGAGCCACCCTGGCTGCCTTCCCTGCTGTCTCTGCAGAGAGGAAAGACACCTGAGACAGCCTGTCTGCCTGTGGACTGGGATGTGTGCCCTCCCACAGTGACTGCCACTGTGTTTTCCTCCTCTCGGGTGCAGAAAGCATCAATTTCATGTCGTGCCCTCACAAGACAAGAGTGACACAACTTAGCAGCTCCCCACCCCAGGCTGCTGGCTCCCAGCCCTGGGACACTATCTAGAGACAGAATTGCAACCCTCAACTGGTGTTTCCCAGCCAAGTCAGCAGCTGAGATTCCTCCTGATCTGTTCCAGTTCACCACGGTGTGTGGGGAGCTCTGCCCTTTCCAGAGCCATCTCTGCATTCTAGGCACTTGCTCAGGCCTTGAAAGTGCAGCCCAAAAAACCACAAGAAAATATGTCAGGCAAACCCCAGCACTCTGTCTTGAAGTAAAACCTGTCAATATTTAATTTTTACTTCTTAAAATGTATGTCATCAAAATCAGCACTTCATCAGGCCACCCTTACTGTGGGGACTCATGGGGACTCACACCTAGGCTGAGGGCATGGTGGACATGAAACTACAGGGCAACTTCAGCTTCTCCATTTCTTTAATATTAAAAAAGCCTGGAGCATGGTCTGGCCATGTGCATACAGCAACTCCTTCCTCAAAAATACAGCTGGCTTTAAAGTGGGAACAGCAGTAAAAGCAAACGGTCCCCAAAATACAGGGAGTTTTGGACAGGGAAAATGATGGTTGCTTCATGGGATTTTGGCTCTGGTGAAGAGCCAGGGCTCCTAAATCTTCAGAGTCAGCACCATCCAATTTTTAAGCAGTTAGGCAGTGACAAATAAATGCACCATTTAACTGCCTCTTATTGAAATTAATAGAAATGAATCATCCTGGCATTTTTGAAAAATCTTTCTGAAGCAGCTTAGGTGCCTAAATATCTTTAGCAGCATAGATCTAAGCAACTTTTCAAGTACTAGTTAGCTTCTGCTTCCTAATGTGTCTCATAGCAGTAAATCACACAGAATAAATGGAGTTTTTAATGAATGTGAGAGGATGGGGCTTCAGCTGCCAAATTCCTCTTAGCCTTGAGCAAAGAGTGGCAGTAGCTGTTGAAGCTGGCCCTCCCTCAGCCAGCTGAAAGTCGGGCAGAAATGTTGCACCCTAATTCTCCTGGCCTGCTGGTAGCACATGCATAAGTTTTATTGCAGTGCTGCTCTTGATGCTCTTATTTGATGAGGTTTCCTGATGCATTTTTCCTTTCTTTTTTTTTTTTTTCCTGAGATCTTGAGCATGCAACAACCCCAGCTGCCACTGAGGAAGGTGGCAAAGATGTCTGAAATGCTGTGTCACACAGAGCAAACCACAGCCTGGCTCCTAGAACCCTGCCAATCAAGGTCCTTCTTCACACAGGCCTCCTCACATGCATCCCTTAAGCTCCTGATGGACTTGAAATAGCCAAAAAATAAATCCAAGCTGCTGCAAAGAGACACTGGAGAGAGATGGAGAAGGGCTGCTGGAGTGAGAAAGAGCAGCCAAATCACTGCTGTGGTCAAAAGTTTGTGTTCTCAGTCAAAGGCTTTAGGCCACTGAAGTTGCTGTGAGAAGAGAAGTGAAGGGAAGGCATTTGGGAATGCTTTGCATTCTTTTGTGTTTGATTTTGGATGGTTTGGGAGGCACAGCACATTCAGATCCCAATGTCATTGTTTAAGGGGTTGTTTGTTTTCATTCCTCTCCTCCTTACACTGAAAATTAAATTTGGCACACAGAGACCAGTCACTGATGACTCTTCAGGGACAGATTTTTATTACATTTAGGAGACATTCAAAATAGTTTTTGACATTATTTTATTCTAGGAATTATAACTGAGACCCCAAGGGATGGAGACATGCAAAGCCCACAGTAAAGCAGTGGGAGATGCTGATTGCCCAAGGCTCCTTTGAAATCCCAGATTATGTTATGGATATAGTCACAGAATTGAAAGTGATCCCTTTGCCACACTTTAACCAGTTGCTGCCTGCCAGATGAGGCCTGGGAACCACAGTCATGATCTAAGCAAATGTGTCAATTCCCAAGCTGTGGTGCTCCAAGAACATGTACGGGTTGCTGTGGCTCAGTCTGTGGGAGGTTGCTGGTGGAGCAGAGTCATTTTTAACCCTCAGAAATGTGCCTGTCTCTTGTGGAAAGGAGACATTTCTCCTGTCAGACAGCACTACTGAGCTTCAAGCATATGGTGGCCTCAGTGTCTGCTGTATCACCTGGTTATGCAGCTCAGGATGCTGAGAGCAAGAGCAGCAGGGCAAATGAACAAACCAGGGGGTGAAGGGCAGGAGGCAGCAATAGTACTGAGTAGGAATAGGTAAATTTAAAAAGTTTTATAGGAAAAGTTTAATAGGTAAAAAAACATTTTCTACAATTGCTGGGTGCTCAGACTTGTGATTCTTTACTAAATTTGAGGAAGAACCACTCCACTATGGATGTACAACTGTATTGTAGGATTACTCCTTCAAACTCACTCCAGTTTTGTTTCGGGGAGCAAAATCTTTGCCTCTATTTGCTCATGATTGCAACTCTGCCTGTACAAAAAAAATTTGCATGTGTAAAATATTTTTAAAAACTGGAAACATGAAGTTATATTTTTTGAGAAACTTGCATTACTTAATCTAACATTTGGAAAATCTAAACCAAACTGTCCATATTTTTGGACCAGAAACTTCAGCTGGCTACTTGAATTAAACTGGACAGCTACATCTTTTCCACAGATCTATATTCAGTTAATAATAGTAGTACTTTGAAGTTAGCCAATTCCTTTCCTCTAACAGTCTCATGGTGTTTTTGAAATGGACCTAGATGTTATTATTCCCATGTATTGGCTCAGAATAAACCGTGAAATAAATGATTTGCTGAAGGCTACAGAGTAAACTAGTGGCAGAGCCTTAGTTTTCCATGTCCTAGTCCATTCCTGTAGGCCAATGAGATCCAGTTTGGGGGTCCTAAAATGCCATAAATTCCCTTAAGGGTGCATTTTAATACTATTCACACTTTGTCACATGGATGTTATGGAACTGGACTGGAGGTATTCCCATCTGATAGGGCCACATGGCAGGTGTGTGTCCATCATGTGAGGTAGAAACTGCTGTAGGACTCAGGGAATAAAAAAAGAAACAAATGTAGGAATCGACCTGATCATCACAAAACCTGGCCAACAACTCACTCCCTGCCCAAATCAGAATATCAGGCAGAAATGAGGGCTGCAGATAGCAGGGTCTGAGTGGATAAATTGTTGTGATGGGCTGGAAGCAATAGATATGACACTTCTGTTTTTACTAATACACCTGCCATCATTCACTGTGTTCATTACCACAACACTTCTTGTATTTTTATTCATCAGTGAGAGCAAAATGACCGAGCTTCTTGATGCCTTTGTCTGCGAAACACCTTTGTCTGCTGTTTTTGTATCACCTTTGCCATCGCAGCTATGACAAATCACCTTGTTAATGTTACAGTGCTTGTTCTTGTGGCCCGGGGTGATCCCATGTAGACTGGTGGGCAATGTGCACATAATTATAATCCGCCGCGTTTTCATGCAATTAGTATGCGGCAGAATTGTTCTCGGATACTCACAGACATACAAAAAGATTAAATAAAGCCCATTTAATGTCATGAATTGTCCTGTTAGGAGTTAATGAGGTCTGGTAAGTTGCCAAAGTCCAGCACACAGAAAGCTCAGGCAGGCCAGGAGGGAGAAAAGGGAGGAGTTGCTGGGTTCAGCCAGATAGACCTTGAAGTGCAACAGCTGTGCCTTGTCTTTGAGGAGAGGATCAAGTAGAGAATATGAGATAGGCAAACGTTGGCTTAAACTTTCTTCTCTCTTTGATTGTCCTTGGACATCTGCCTCATCTCCTGTCAAGAATGTTTGGCAGCTGTGAGCCCAGAATAACAGTGCCGCTCAGCCAGGGCGCTATCGCAGGCGTCTAATACTTTAAGCCAACTACTCTGTGCTGTGTGCCTCGCCCGATCCTGAACTATGCTAATGCCTTGAGCTAACTGGGCTTTCTAACAGCCCAGGAAACACAGAGAAGAGGGCCCTGCCGTTTATTTTCCTCACGTGCTAATTGGCTTTAATTGTTGGCCAATTGGATTTCAAGTTTAGAAAAGGGTGCCCCAGACAAAAGGAAAAGTGTTAACTTAAGACCGTGGGAGAGACGGGCCATTCTGTTCAGTTTCTAATGTAGCAGACTTTATGCAGATGCATAAGTCTCAGGGCAATGGCTGTCCTAGAAAGATTTCTCAAGCATAACCAATGTAGTTTCCTATAAAATATGTGCTTCCATACAGGCTGAATGCCATTAATGTTCAGCTATTTCCTGGAGTGCAAATTCCCACCTTTCACAACCAAAGTGCTTGTGCTCATTTTGCCTCAAGATCAGAGGGGTAGGTAAGAGGAATACCAGATTCGTTTTGGTATTTAAACTGGTTTATATAGTGGCTTTAGAAGTGTTTCTGCAAAATCCAGCCTTCATTTGTCTCCACAGTCATGGCAAAAGAGGAGGAAGAAGGGGTTCCATCCTCATGTACCTCAACACTTGTCCAACAGAAAAAAGCCCTCTCTGAATAAGAGGTCCCTCAAGTTCTCCACCCATTTCTCCTCTGATCATCATATCACATCATAAGATTCATTCTCTGGTGACACCAGTTTTATGGCCACTGCATTTCCATTTATTTCAAAAGAGTTCATGGGAAGAGAATTAGGCCATGTAAATACAGCTGTGAGATCAACCAGCCTAAATTATTTCTGTGTCATCTTTAATGTGCATGTCCTGCCAACATCCCTGGTAGGTAAGGTTGTGCTATTATCCATCTTTTCCTGAAGTCACAGAGGGGCAAGTCCTGAGAGGTAGCTGGGATCATAAATACCTATGAAAATATGTGCTAGAGAGACTAAAGGCCAGCTTTTCAAAACTAAATTAATAGGATTTGGGCACTTAACCTGCTTAAGCACTTATAAGAACTTGCTGAAGAACTACTGAAAACCTGATCAGAAGTGATTTGCCTAGGTCATATCAAGTAGTTTTTGCAGAGGAGTAATCCATGTCTTAAAATCCTGATAGGAATTTAGTGCCATTAGGACCCAACCGAGCTCCTTAGCAAAACATCAAACAAATCCTCATCATTATTACTACACAAAACTTCTAGAATCAGGAACAGATAACGGCATTGTGAAGATCTGCTGATCAGCAGTAAAGTTTTCTGCCATCCTTTGTTTTTCTGGTTTTCTGAAGTGAATCCCATACACAAAGCCCAGCTCAAACCATTTTCATTTGCCCATCCAGAAGGCAGAATGATGCTGTTACACAGAGACAGCAACTTGTCTTTAAAGCTATGCAACATTCATTACAAGATGCTGATAAGTCAGGCTTCAAATTTTCTATTTTCTATGATTTTTCAAATTGTTAGAGATCATTTTGTAGTAAAGACCTAGATTTTTTCCATTACTTCTTGTTAGTGAATACTACCCAGGGAGGATAAAAAGATGGTGTTTGACTCTAAGAAGTTACTGGAGAATCCTTGCCAAGGAGGGATTTTAACAGAGTATGGGATTATTTGAGATGGTCTTGGTAGAATAACATATGATATTCCAATTTACAAGTAGTCTTTGAAGGGCTGTAGCTAATGGCACCACATTTGTCAGACTGCCTAATTTAGAGCTATAAATTGAGGGTAATGCACACGCATAACAAAAAATAAGAAAAGCAACTCTTCTGTGGAAGATCCATGTATTTTTGTGCAAGCTACACTTGCCTAAGGATAGAAAATAAAGATATTCTGGCACATGCTCATTCTTATGCAAAACTTCATAAAGTTTTCTCTGTCCTTTGAATTCTAGGGTAGGAGTCAATATGACTCCTCTGTGCCTGTATCCTGGAAGTTCAGGACAGCCTTTATTGGAGCAAATACAAGATTGTTCTTGACAACCCCTAAGTCTCAGTCTCTGGTGTTGTGGTTCAGTGTTCTGAAAAGTTCTGTAAAATTGTTTCCCACCCAGGTGCATTGTATTCACTCACTCCAGATGGGATCAGAGCTGGCTATGGCAGACCCACACACAAAAATCTTCCAGTGGTAGTTCCAGCTGGGATGAGAAATAGACATGTTATAAATCTCCTGACTCATTGTCCTAACAGAAGCAGATGTAATTTGGATAACTTCAGACAGTGGGCTCTTTATCCAAACCAGGCTTGAGCTATGGACATCTTGAGCCCTTCCCTTGTAAAAAAGGTTTTCAACAACACAAATAAGAAGGGGATTTCAGTTCCATGCTATCTCCTTACTCTATGTAAACTGCTATAACAAAAGCAAAAACAGAAGAACTATGCAGGGGAGTGACAAATTCACCAAATTCCTCTTTGTTAAAACTAAAGCCTAGTGATAATATCGTGCTCTTCTCCATGAAACACGATATTCTCTCCTGGTTTACAAAGCACCAGGGGGGAACATCCTTGGAAAAACTTTCAGCCACGGTGAATCTGACTTGAAGCATCTGTCTTTAGAGGCCAGACCTAAGATCAGTCTCCTTGGGAGTTCAGACACACCATGGGATTAGCACGAAGGGGCTCCCCTGGCTGCTTCACAGCCCCATGCAAAACACTGAGAGAGCACTCCTCCCTGGTGCCTGTAGGAACACATTGCCCAAACTAAAACATCAAACTAAAAGAATATCTCAGCATCCACAATGATGAAAAGGTGGCTGATATCAACACTGGAGGAGGGACTATCACAAGACGTTTCCCCTGCCTACTTTATTTTGACTTGGGATCGTCCCAGTTTCACTCCCTTTGTGTTTTAAGCTGCAGGACATCGTTGGGCCCTCCCTGAGGAAAGCTGGACACTAGACACCTTCTGCAGCTAGTCATCACATGGCTGGGGTTTGTCACAGGGGTTGGCTGCAGGCTGATGCCAGTCACCTGCTTTCGAGGCAGTGAAGTGTGCTGCTTGCCAGGGCTCAGCAGCTCCTGGGAAAGCTGCAAGTGGATGAAAGTGGCAGATGCTAACAGACACCAGAGAGCCTGGATCCCCAGCCTCTCCTCTCCCTGACAAATTGCACCTTCCCCGCAAACATTTCAGCGTGTAGCTTATCTCCCAATCAGAGAGGGCTGGCCGCCCCTCCTTGCCAAGGCACTGTCCTTCCAGGTGGATTATTTTCCACTCAAAGACTGATGCCTGCAACAGCAATCTTGAAAGTCTCCTGCTATCTGCTTCTCACTCTTCACAAGACAAGACAAGACCACCCAGAGATTCGCCTGCAGAAATATTACACCAGCCTGTGGGCCGGCGTGCCTGAAATTGGCCCAGGGAGCACATCGACACCACCTCCCCAGCTTAGGGAACACAAGGGGATTAATAACTTGGACAGTGTGCGGGATAAAACTAACCTCAGAAACCATTCCCCATCCAAACCCCGTCAGAATTTTAATCTTTACAGACTTTTAGCTCCATAGCCCAATAAATCCTTTCCATAGTGACTCATTGTTACCCTGATCTTCCTTATGAAACACACGGTGCAAACAGTGTAACATTTTCCTTTCTTATTGCTCTCCTTTGTAAAACCATCTCTCCTTGTATCTCGCTGCCATTTGCCTGTTAGTCATGGGCTTCACTCCTGAATGGGCCACTTAAGAAATGTTACACCGATGTCAAATTGATACATGTCTTGTGAATACTTTATACTTTCTCTTTATTTAACATGAAAAGACAGTGTTCAGTACTGATCAAAAACTGGGGCTGAAGTTTCAGCCAAAATGCAATTTTTCCATTAAAAAAAGCTAACCTTTAACAGAAGTTAGAATATAAGAGCTCAGCCAAGGCCATAAATATTTCATGTTTCAGATTTTTCTTTTCTTTTGACCCCCTTGAAAAAATTTAAATTCATCATAGAGGACATTATTTACATTTCTCAAGGAGCCCTCAAAACACATTTTCAAAATAACTCTGTTGCCAGATCTTGAGAGTTGCAACTGCAAATGATTGGATTTTGCCTATGAGCTCTAGCCTGGTGAAGTGTTTTCTCAGATATTTCAAATTCGGTAGTCTGGAGTGACCAGATTTTACACCAGTTCTGAGCAGGCACAGTGGCAACACCAGTGAAGAAGAACAAAACGAATATTGCTCTGTGAACCAGTTATCTATCTCAGGCTGCTCCCTTCCCTTCCACAGGACAGCAACAGGATTAGTACTGAGGACTTCATGCAGCCCCTTTCCCCAAATACACAAGTTGCCTTTTCAGGATCAATGTGCCATTTACGGTGAGGACACAGTAAGTGAATCTTAAATTCATTCAAGTTTCTAATATTTTAATTGAGTGAGAACATGAGGACATCATTATGGATCCCCAGGAGCAGTGCAGGGAGGACACTGAGGTCCTTGTTGCAGCAGAGCAGCAAGGTGAGCAGCCCTGAGCACATGGCCAGCCTTTCAAACCACTGTGTCATTCCCCACAAGCTTAAAGCAGCTTAGATTTTGAAATTCAGCCTTCAACACATAGCAGAGTCCTTGACCACCCTCCTATAGAAAACAAAATCTTGCTTTTTTTGGCAGATGTTCATTTTTTCCTTTCAAGCACTCCATTCTGTCTTCTTTCTGGCTTTTTAGGGTCCTTTTCCTAAGTACAACGTTATTGTGGGTTTAGCCTGAGACGTGAGTCAATCTCCTCCTTTAAAGCAAACTGATTTCTTCACTTCTTTCCCTGTGATATCTATTTTGGAGGCTCTCAACTCCCTGGTGGGCCAGTGGGACATCCCGCAGCCTCTTTATGGCTGGTGGTCTGCGGGAGGGAATGGGATTACATCTCTCAGCGGCCAATGGTGCTGCCTGTATGTTCAATAAACAGGCTTTAAAAAAAAAAAATAAAAAAAGACACACACACAGCATGTCCTTCTTACTCTGTTTTGCGTGGTGTGACTGAACCTGCAGAGCCAGTGGGAGCAGGTTCTATAGTGATAACAGTAACCATTGACTTTCCCTTCCCTGATTTCACCTCTTTCATTGTGTTGGAGAGCTTTGTTCCAGACCAGGAGATTATGCAACGGGCTGAGGAGGAGATGTGACTTCAGTGAGATATAGCACACAAAAAAGTGTGACAAATTGCAGTGACAGGGGCTCCGATGGTAGCTTGTGATGGAGTGAAATTAAATCCCTAACCCAACAATGCAGCATTATGCTATATTCTATAGGCACCCTTGTTGAGGGTAGATTGAGAGAAAAAGAGATGGGCAGAAAGAAAGATGCACACATACTTTCCCCATCCGTGTTTCCAGCTAGCCCTTTCCCCCAGTGTTAGCTTGGGGGTAAACAAAAAAAATTTAAAAGAAGTATGTCCTTAATGCTTGGGCCCAGATGTAAGAGATGTGTGACACGGGGAGAAGTGGAACGGATTGAAGGGATGCCCAGAGAACACCCAGAGCCTGCAGTGCCATCCCCTGCTCTGTGCCCCCGGGAAACAGCGCTGGGACAGCCTGTCTCCATACCTCCACACGCAGCGTCCCAAGTAATTTGCCCTCCTTCCTAATTAAAGTGCTCCCCGAGGGGCGCTGGAGGAGGATGTGTGTACACCTTTGTACTCGGCTGCTCCAAACTTCCTAGGGCAATACCGCAGGGTGATCCTGATGGCTTTTTTCATGCTAAATAACTGACCTAGACGCCCTTACTGCCCCATTCATCTCTCCTACATAAACAAACTATTCATTCCCTAAGGAATAGGTGCATCTGTTCGCTCAGGCCCAGCTCCTGAGGGAAGCCAACAAGAGGCTTGAAACTATTTAAGGAGGAAGGGAGCACAACACACTGTTAGAGTATCTTTGCTGTCCCGGGGCCATCCAGGTGTTAAATCACTCAGTGGCCTCTGAAGGGTCCGGAGCCAAACACTGAAACAAAAGGCAAAGATGGGGAAGGAGAGTGCCAGATATCACAGCTCACACTCCTTGAGTTTTTCCCTTGCTGAGGTTTTCGGGAGCTGTGTATTGATGAGACAGAAAATGAAGTTGACTGTAGGAGGCATGGAGCACTCAACACTGCTGCAAACTTTATGAGCTGGTCAGCATTACTAATGTTCTCAGGGTAACACTCTTGTGGGACTCCTGAGCTTAGTTTTCACTGGAAAGAAACAATAGTTTTAGCTGTGAAATGTTTTACATTCAACTTCCACCTCCCCCACCCGTCTTCAGTGGAGTTGCCATGAGCCCAGACTTTAAAAACATTTCAGACTTAAAAGGTTAAGATTTAAGTGCTGCTGATTTTATCTGGGCTTTTAACTAACATAGGCAGGTGGATTAGAGATATGTGTACAATCTCCACTCTAGACACTTGGGTAAATATGCACAAGTACTGAGTGAGCCAAGGAAGGAATCTGATGTTATTGTCTATTAATTTGAAAGCAGAGATTAAAGAAAGTGCAGAAATCAGTAGTGTAAATATCAAAAAGGATTTCCATTTATATGTAAGAACATTACTCTAGCAGTCTGGCTATTTCAAATAACATGAAAGCTTTTTTTTTTCTGAGGAAAAAGAATTGTGAATTTGTTTAAATTTACATATTTTCCCCTCTCTTTGTTTGCAGGAATGGTCGCCATGCTTGCAGCTAGGAAGCAGTTTGCTCAACAGGGCTGGGTTTTGTTCAGGGTCTGCATCTGGCTGGAGGACCTAAAAACAGCAAAGATATTTCACAAAGTTATATGACAGGCACCCAGTCTGGGATTTCCTCCTCCTTGCCTTCCTTTTTTACAGTAGTATTTATGACTATTTTTTCCTTTTTTATTTTCACTGAAAATCAGCCTGAAAACAGCTTCTTATTTTCTACAAACGTTTTTGTTATTCTGAAAGATTCATGGAAACTTGGCAGAAATGATATGCAGGTGATGGGGCATTCCAAACCATTTTGGCTGTGGCTATTGATTGAGTCAGTGATGTGACTCCTTAGCAAGTTCCTATGGATCACTTCCACCTCCTCGTCAGATGCCTACAACCAATTTTTAAATTAATTGTGATAATAAACAGTAAACATCCTCAAAACAAATTAAGTACTTGCACTTTCTTCTAGAAAAAAAAAATAAGGATCTACTCAGTTAATATAGCCTATGATTTTAATACTGGAAGCAACAACATTTTCTCTAGAATTGGAATTAAGTTGTGTCTGTATGAGATTGGTGCTCTTTAAAAGCATACTTGAGGCTAAAATATCAAGAAATTCTCTACTTTTATGAAAGCTTTACAAATTCCTGGAGGTCATCTGAATACTCAAAAATAATGCATAATGTGACCCCATGAATCAAATAGGCCAAGCTCAGCACTTTTTATTAGCAGAAATATTCATGAATCTTTTATCCTACTCCTTAGTCCACCAGCTCTTATTTTCACCCTGTTCTCTCCTTAATGTAACATTTCATAGGAATGCCAAGAAAAAGGAACCCAGCTTCAGGTTTAATTGCTAATATTTCTAAATTTAGTCAGCATAAAATCCATCTGAGGCTCCAAAGATTTTCCTTGTAATCTGCAGAACCTGAGTTTGAATCTGGCCCAAGAGAGCACCACAGCAAATAAATACCATCTGATCTCTACAGAAATCTGACAGGAGTTCAACTGTTTTCCACCTTGCTACGAGTATATCAGAGCTGATTTCCCAATGCAATGCTGTAAGGGAAAAAGTCAATTAAAATGCAACTGTCTCAATTTCAGTGAAAGTTACTGATCAGCAGGAATCTCCATACATGTGGTGATTACTTTTTTTTCCTTTGAATTAAGCAGGCCAATATATTCTGTGATATTATGTTCTTGTGCTGGCTTGCTTTCTGACTCATGTAACCCTGGACAAGCAGCAGTGATTGTGAGCCAAATGACTCCAGTTTTCCACACAACAATATGGGAATTGCTGGACTCAGCTCATTCCTCTCATCTTTCTCACCTGCTTCTGTGACCATTAGAGATACCAGAGTGAAACTCTGCAATATTTGCCTGAAGGGACATGGCTGGGACTGCCAGTTTTGTTATATACCACCACATTTCCTATCAGTGTAGCCTAAATGGGATTAGGCTAGACAGAAAGGAACCAATTCTGGATGCTGAAAACCATCCAGATTTGGTTATCATTTCATTCTTTACTTTGGTCCGTGTAAGTGTCTTATGGAAGATTTCAAATTTTAGCAACCAAAGAAAAAGGTTTCCAGCTCTCTTTCTCTAGTATCACAGGTCTGACTGCAGGTTATCAGCCTCAGCAACTTGTCCCAGCTCTTGCTAGCATCATGGAAACACAGATATTGTCTGATTGAAGACTGAATTGGCACATTTTTTATGCTGCAGCTATTAGCTTTAAATAGAAAGTCTTCAATATTTCAATGAGAAAGCCTCAGATCCAACAATGATTCCTTTTGGGGTGGCTTTTGCTCAAGATTACAAATTTTTGTTTGTCAGATCATTTTGCAACTTACACTTGGAAAATTTTAACATGGAAAAAACTTCTAATTTCCATTCAGTTCTGACATTAAATGTCCATAAAACACAGAGGAATCTCTTCCTTTAAGTGAAGCACTTAAAGTATCAGGTCTTCCTAATCCAGTAAGATTAATTATCATGTGTAAGTAAATAGGAATTGTTTTTAATTCATTTCCCATTTCCATCCAGGATGATTAGGCCTGCAAATTAGTTTGCTCCGATGCTGAATATTGAGACTGCATCAATAATTACTGAATAAAAAGCTGAGCCCTGTGGTTAGGGCTCCCCTGAACAGTTTGGATCAGGAGTTCACTCACACTCTGTTACAGATAACAGCCCTGCACAACATTTGGCTCAGGTTCAGTTGCTCTGAGTCGAAGGCCAGGACAGACCTTCAGTTCATCTCCTTCGACTCTCTTTTTAGCCTACACAATTATATTTCACTCACATATTTCTACGCTGAGCCCAGTGACATTAATTAAATGGGAACATTTTAGAAATCAAGAGACAGAACTGTTGCCTGCTCTAGGCAGAGAGTGGGAGGGAGAGGCAAACCCAGCCCTTGCTGTGGCACAGAGCTGATAAAGGTGAGCACGCCTGGGATTTGTCTCCTGGAGCTTTACATGTCTATAAGGTAGATGTCTACATCTGATCTCATCATGCTCACACCCCGCTGCAGTCAGAGAAAAGGGCATTTCATCTCAGTTCATCTGCCCTGCCTGTGGCAGGGGGAGACTCAGTGCTCCCTTTCCACTGAAGGGTGACCACCTCAGGTGTGTCCAGGTACCTGAGAGCCCTGTAGGACACCCTCAACTTCCATGGTCACACCACAAGCCCTAAAAAACAGAGCAGCTCTCAGGCCATCAAAGATCCATGCTAGTTTAACCAAGCAAAGTTTCAGATTATCGTTCCCTCCTGATGCAGGAGAGCAATAAAGGTTGGGATTTCTAGTTTGGGTTTGCATCTACTACAAAGGAGAGCTGTCTGTCATGAAACATTGTCTTCAAGGTTAAGATGGGGCTGACTGCATTCTCCTGCTTTATGAAAGCGAGAATTGGTATTATTGTCCTTTCACTCTCATGAGAGACACTTAATTTGAAAAGAGGCCTTGAATTTTGTTAAACATTATCAGTTCCTATTTTATTCTAGATTGATATGTAGATTAGGCAATGCCTGACACTCAAAATTAAATATGGATAACACAAAATAAGAATAAATTAAAAGACTGCAAGATGTCCTGGCTACCCTAGCTTTTGTCATAATATTCCTAGTAATACATGATTAGAGGTGTTGGTTAGGAGAATTCAGTTTGATCCCTATGGAAACATGCTAAGGAGGAAAATAAACTATAGAGAAGGTGAATTTAGGAATTAAAAGTCCTACAAACCATTGTCTTGTGCTCATCTAGCCAAGATTAGAAAATACCCACTACAGCAGTGCAGTCTTTTCCAACATTTCATCTCAGCCATCATGTGTTTCAACTCTCTCCTGAAAGAATAGCCTCTAGGAAGAGGCTGAGTGCAAAATTCACAGCACACAAATCAGCCTCTTTCTCCAGCCAGTGGGTTATTGAGAGGAGATTGGAATTGCTTTGTTACTCAAATGTATTTGACATACTCTTTTGCCATTTTTTTAAACTTTCTTGGCTACTCAATGTTTTGCCCTGAGTAGTTGTGATCCCTATTTAAAGGTGAATTGCTTTCCTTAAATCTAATAAATGAGCAACTTGGCTTGTGTGAGCAAATGCAGCAGTTTTCAGAAGAACTTGCATCCACATTGGTGATATTGCCATTTGAGAGCCAGAGCATGAACAATCACACAAAATTAATGGAAAATTGGAACAAAAGAGGGGCAGGCAGGGTGAAAACGAATTCTTTAGAAAATCTGGATGTCTGTGGATTACTTAAGCTTAGCTCTACACCTTCAGATAGGCACAAGACATCCTGTAGCCCACAGGAGAGTTTCAACACGTTACACATTCAGCATGCAAGACACATTAAGAAACTTGATATTAGGTTTCCCACTGATTTCTGAGTGACTGGATGTGCAGTGGACTGTCTGCCTTTTCCCTTTTCCCAGCACGCCTGGATACCTAGTTTTGCTGTCATCAGTCCAAACACATGCTCTATTTTCCCTTCTTTCTAAGCAAAATCCTCTTTCCCTCTCCCCCTCTCCATACATTACCCTTCCCTGTCTCTTGTTTCTCCAAAGCAGTGCTGCCTGCCAGGAATCAGAGAGATTCGGTGTGTGTATAGAACAACCTGGGACAGGGGCACTTAGGACACAATTGCCTGTTTTGGGTCCAAAACATGAGGTTTTCAAACTCCATTAGTCCCATGAGAAACCAGGAATTAGGAGGAGCAGCAGAAAGCATGTTTCATGTGTCAGTGTCTCTCTGTGTGTGTGTGCACGCTCTAACCTGGAGTTATACTGGTGATTAAATGGTCTTTAAATCAGAGCTGATAGATAAATAAGGGAACTATTCCAAAACCAAGGGGGCTAAAAAACACTCCACATGCACCTGCTGGAGACGCTGTGCTGCTGGCTCTACATTTCAACTCTAACCTGTATTTGATATGGTGTTGTTGCAGCTGTGGGTTGGGGTGGTTTATTTAAGTGGCTCCAAATGCTTGTCAGTGTGGCAACCAGCTGAATACATAAAACAGGCTCTCCAAACCCTTTATGGCCCAGGGTCAGAGTAAATGGAATAATAAAATCCAAATGCTTTTGTCTCATTTTCCATCACCCAAGCCTTCCGCATAAATCTACAGCTTTGCAATGACCTTCGCATTCAGTGTCGGGGATGAGGCCGCAGGTCTGAGATACATTTGGTCTTCATCTTAGGTCTTTAAAAGCTTTTTCCAATTAATTTTAACTGACTTCCATAAGGATCAAGTACAGTTTCCTCCTCCCAGCCCCCTCACTCCACATCCCACCCCCTTTTCTCTCCTGCCTGGCATCTTCAACCAGTCAATTGGGGGAACACTAGAGAATAAGACTATTGATCATATTGTACGTGGTAGCACCAACAGCAAAGACATTTACAAAACGAGTGATTTAGCAAATAGGAAGTGAGAGATTTCTTTAAAGAGTTTAAATTTGATGGCTTCCTCACTGCAGGGTGTCTGGTTTTCTTTATTTCTCCAATGCCACATTATCCCTCTTCATATGTCATCGTGGGGACCCACGTGTTTGCGGAGTGTAGGTCACTATGAAACTAAAAGGTACATGTTTGGGTTTACTGAATCAAAAATCACCTTGTCTGGAGCTGCTGAGGCCTACTCCTTGCACCCTCCCCATCTGATCTAAATTAGATGTAAAGTCACTTCTAGGTGTTTCAATTGCAGTGAAGAGCAATTCAAACCTCTGGCAAAAGAAATCCTCAGGACACCTCTGAACATTCTCACTCTAAGAACCCACGGATTCCTCTCTCCAAATTCCCAACCAGGTTTTTAACAGTCAGCTAATAAACTGCTGCCTAAAAAAGTGCTCATTCCTAGTTTTGCACTCAGTAAAGCTAGGCCAGGTTTTGAGAGCTGTAGTGGGTGTTAGGGGACACATTCACAGCAGAGTTTCCACATTTATTGTGGCTCCATTGACTTCTGTACAGCTGAACAGGTCTAGAGGATTGGAGGGCCCTGCCCATACTGTGCAGATGTGGTCCATAAAACCAACAGTTAGGTACCTCGCTACTGGGGGCTTGGGCTCAATTAACTTCAGAAAAAAACAAAGAAACAAAAACACCCATAAGATAAGTACTTTCCCATGGCCTGCTGAAAGGAAAACAACAACTAAATGGCATCTCCGAGGCAAATCCATATTTCTTGAGTTTGCCATCCAAAATTTTAAACATTTTAAAAATCAAGGAAGTTCTGATCGTGTTGGTACAGCAGTGGAAGTCCTGTCTCCCTAATCAAACCAAGCACTCCTACCTGATGCTTTATGAGATTTACCCATCAGTAATGCAAACTTCTCTTTCAGCTCAGACAGGAATATCAGCAAAGACTTAAAACACAAGACTTAAAGCAGTAAAATCCTCCAACCTTCACTACATGATGAGGTGTGGAGAGATCTGATTGTGTTGTTAATGAGAAGGTGAATCAGTAACCACTGAAATTCATGTAGTTGTCTTCCCATGATCTGTTGACAAAATACAACTTTTTAGTTGGAATAAGCTTCCTCAGTTTTTTCTTGCTGGTTGAAAGTCTCCATCCAAGCAACAAATAGGCCAGTAGGTAACAAAAGTAGAACCACTTGGTTTCCTGTGGCATCAAAGGCTGTCCTTGGACACTCTGACATCTAAGAGGATGGAAATACCAGCTGAAGCTTTGCCTGTGAGCAGAGCATTGGCAGTGGTACTCTGATGTGAATTCTCTGGTAGATCAATACTGACCACAAGTTGGGGTCTTTTCCCTCAAGGGATGCATTAAAAGAGCCTCACATCTCTGCCCATCTGTTTTTATGAAATTTGAAGGATTTAAAAAGTTTTCTCTTTTAAACCTGTCTGAAATCTCCTGACAGATTCAGAATTACCAAGAATGGACAGGCAGATGAGCAGAAATGCCCATCCAACCACGTGGGCAATGGAAGATCAGGTAAAAGTCACTCCTGTAGGAAACCAGGCCAAGAATGAAAGTTGTGTTGTCCCTTTTTTTCTCCTCCAAAAATTAGAAGAGAAGAAATCATACACCTGACCCTGGAAGTTAGATAAGGAAGGGCAGAACCATTCCTTCCTGGAGACTATGGGATTAAATGCATACTACTAAAGGTTTACTTCTGTCCCCTGAAAACAGGGTCTTTGTGTTAATTAATATGAATATATAAATTAGAGACCCTAAACTCTATCTTGTCTTTCCATCCCAAGTCATGTAAGGTGAGCCCACAAATGCCCAGCTTTATATTTGCTATGCATGAAAACTATTTGGGGCCCTATCAAAAAAGTCATTAATATATTGAATTTTTAAAAATATATATATTAAAAAATCCGAACTATAACTGGAAAGGAACAAGCATAGAGCAAGTGTTTAGCCACTTAATTAATCTACATGTCCTCTAGCATGGCACAGGGCGTTAGCACCCCCCAGCAGGGTGCCAGGGTGCGTGGCTGGGAGTTGGGCAGGCAGTAAGACATACTGTGAATTTTCTCCCCCAGCAACATGATTACAGAAACAACTGCAAATAACTTTGTGCTGATCCCCAGCAATGCATTCAGCAGCCCCTAATCTTCCAAATATCTGCCTGTGTGATGGTATGAAAACTATGGCATTCCTGCAGCCCTCACCTATGGAGACACATCTGGGCTTTTCTATTGATTCTTTATTTATGGCTTTCTGTTTGAAAAGCAAGTTAAACGAAGATCACTAATGCAACCCTGAGAATTCAAGAAGATGCTGAAACACTGTCAGAACATACAAGCAAAAGACACACTACACATATTTCCACCTGGATTTTTTAAAAGTGCCTTTTGGGCATGCACATTTATAAGAAAAGGAAACTGAGGCATGAGGTGAAACAATATGTGCACTCCTTGTAGCAGGGGCAGAAATTGAACCCAAGCACTTGCCTCAGCCCTCCACATGAGCTCCAGGAGCCTCCATGCCTTGGTTTCACATGTGAAACTCTAAAAGCTTTAATTGAGAGGCTGCATTTCCCCTGGAGTGGAATCAAATGAAACAAGCTAGACACTCAAGTAGGCTTACTGGTTTAATTTAAAAGCGAGGGGGACTGGTAGCAGGGAGCTCTCGGTCAGGGGTCATTTGTTGTGGAATATACTTCTCACCTTTGTGTTCCTCAGAGCTGGGCTCTGGCAAACTTAATGACATTTGGCATCTCCACCTGCTCTATCAGTTTATCCTTGAATTAGGCAGCTCGGCCTAGAGTGACTTGAGAGTTTATTTGGGGCTTGAGATTTATTATTTTTTAGGGTTTTTTTGAAAAGAAATCTTTAGCTTTTAATGTTGGATTAGTAGTAATAGTAGTAGCAGTAGGAGGAAGAAGACCTCACAAGTATAAGGGGGGAAAAACAAATGTAATGGATGATGTAGTTTGCCTGGAGAAATGACGTTAATCTGGACCACTCGGCTTTACCTTGGCATCTGCTTTGTGATTATACAAAACCAGGAATTTCACAGGATCTTGATCCAGGACATGAAGCTGACTTCATTCCTCTTTAAGTCTGAGGATTTCAGACCAAACATCTGTTTGAAACTTGAGATGAAATTCACATGATTTAGACACAAAGCCATGAGTCAGTTAGATGTCCAGCATGCGTGGTCAATATCCTTGGCTCGGGTCCTCTGAAAAATTAGCACATAAGTAATTTTATACACAGAAGAAAGCCCAGTACATTCAATGGGATTAGTCTGGGTTATTCAGCTTTTTCCCAGGGCGGGGTCCTCAGTTGGAACCAAACCTCAAACCGCATCAAGCTCATAGAGTTCTTGCACAGATATTTTGCACTTCTGAGACCAGAGCAATTTTCTCTTCAAGGCTCTGATGTCACCACTCAGCCACAGGGATGCTCCTGATGGACATTTTGGACTCCTTCAGAAGCAAAGGTGGGCTGAGAGGCCAAATATCCCAACCAGCACTACTCTGTTTGCACCCCAAATAATCCATTAATAAAATCCCAAAAAAGGGACACCCAAAGCACGTTGCTGTTGAAGCTGAATTTTTCCAAAATTAATGTTGTTTTCCCCAACAGCCTGTAAATATTGTCATCATATGCAATATATAGCTTTTTCCATGGCTTCGAAGGCTTTTCACAGAGTGATTTCTTCCCCTTTGCCCCTTCTGATATCAGGAAAAGCAGCCCCATTTGTTTTCCAGAGGGTGACCTGATCATCTCCATGAGCTATGGGGATGCTGGGAGAGGAGGACCACCCTCTTAAATTACAAATTCTTGTCAGACTCAGTGGGTGAGAGACCCACGTGCCCTCATCTGGTCACAGAGCACAGCACACTGGCACATTAGCTTCTGAAGCTGCCTTTTCAGTGCTGACCTTTATATTAATGCTAATAGGGTTTGGAGAAATAAAATGTAAATTTGTCTCTAAATGGATTAGTCTAGGCTGGGGGTGGGAAAGAAGGGTGCAGGAGGGGATATTGCTTGGAGCATTCGCACTAAAATTAAAACATTTATGTTCCAACACTTAATTTTATTAGTGGCACATTGAAGTTGCCTGAATGCATAATAACATCTCTCAAGTCCACTCTGCTCTAGTTCAGACTCTAAGTGTGCCTACACACAGTGCCTCCCCAGTTATGCACTGTATTTACCTCATCCACAGCCTTTTCCTCTCCCATTTTGTCATCAGGGATGTTTGTTGGTTGTCGCATCCCAAAATCACCAGGAAAGGAAACAAACATTCTTCAGCTCTACCCTGGAACCATAAAACTATAATCTGGGCCCAAAATAAACCCTGTTCTTTTTTTTTGTGTGTGTGTGTGTATCTGCATTACAGTGTGGGTGTCCACATCAGCGGTGTGTTTGCACACAGGAATTGGGCAATAAGGTTAATTGGTGCTTACCAGTGCTTTATGTAAGAGGAGATCTTCAGAAAGGTAAGCAGCAGTCTTTGCACCTTTTACATAGGGAAATTGAGCTATAATTGGCAAGGATTGGTTGCAATGTCTGTGAAGGAAGAGTGAAGAGGGCAATATTAACCAAACAAAGCAGTGTAGCATTTGTTAAACCACTAAAGCACCTTCTTGCTCTGCTTGAACTCTCCACAAGCAAACTTGGAAGGGTTGGGAGCTTATTTAGATATTGGCGATAAGTCCCTCTTCACTAGGAAAAGTCTGGGGCTCTCTCACATGGTGCAACTTGTTTTCTTTCATTTTACAGAATATTTATCAGTGGGAACTATACAGTTTCATCAAAATAAAAGCATTTCCATAGGAATAGATCAGCTGTGGCAAAAAAACTCGGTCAGAAGTTATGATATCTCATTTCACCAACATCAAAACATTTCTGTTAATTTCACTTAAAGGTTTATATTAAAATAAGAATTTTCATGTGCTATGTTTACATATTTTCCTTAAATTGACACCTAACTGGTTTTTAATGTTTTAATACCATGCAGATTTTTCAGAGCACCTTTTCTTTTGGCTTGGAAAAGATAAAAATTTCAGCTATTCATTCTGACAGGGACCCAGGTTTTCCGACATGTCAGCATTTCTTTGGAATAGAACCTCTGGGTCGTAGCCAGGTCTAAGTCCTTCTTATTGTAAATGAGGCCATATTCATTAGACATCCAGCCATGGCACACTTATCTTACAGGCACATATATCTCCAGCATCGTGGCTGGGCCAAGACAGGGATCAGAACTGGCACACGGGGCTGACATAGATTCATTCCTAATGAAACCCTTCTAACGTAAAAGTGATTAAGCCAGCAGTGTGCCCAAAAAATGACTCTAAAATCTATTGTTTTCAGGGAAGATTTTATCTCTAGAGTTGTATCTTAAGCCACGCATAGGATTCTATATGCTGACAGAATCCTATAGAGTGGCACAAAGCCTTTCTCTCTACATGAAGTCCTGTAGGATTTTTCCATAACTAGGTAACCTCCAGGTTAAATTAATCAAGTGATTCAGCACAAAACCAGGCAAAATTCGGGCAGGGGGAGTGGAAGGAGGAAGGAGAGCAGCAGTGATTTGGGCTCCTTGTGGCTGCCTGAGCTAAGGTTGGTAGCTGTGCATTAGACACGGCTCAAAACATGATGCAGATGTGGAGCACCGAGGGACTGTGTACACACACAGGGTCCTGTAAGGTGAAAAGAAAAAGCGGGGGAAAGAGTAGATCATGCAGTAGTTGAAAAGTATCTGATTGCCTAATGTAAACTGTGATTAGTGGCTCGGTGCCTGGACAGTGAGTACTTCGCAGGCCCCCAAATACAGTCCCCAAATCAGCGTGTGTGCTGCCAATCTGTCAGGCAGCCCAGCTGTAACACGTTCTGGCATTGCAATGTCTTCAGCTGGTTTGTGTCAGAGCCGGCCAGTGCGGGGGGAGGTTTTCCAGAAGTTGGCTATGGAGTGTCTGTCTGCCTGGATCAAGGGTGTTGCCACTTTGACATCCCAGTCAGGGGCCGCCACATCTGGCCGCGGAGCCATTAGGAAAAGGGAAAGGTGGGGGGAGCCTGGGAGGGGGAAGCCCTGAAGGGTTCAGGGCTGGGAGACACCCCCAACAACAGGAAAGACCACTGAAAACACAGGACTTCTGGGGAAAGTTGAGACCACTGCATGGAGAAAGGTTTTGAAGTGCTCGGAGCACAGCCTAAAATTCACAAGTGGCATTAAACTCCCGGATCAAATTGGGTCTCAAAGCCCTAAGCATGCAGACCTCTCGCTGAGCCTTTTCCTCCCTGTTACAAATTGATATTTTATTAGCTCAAAGCCAGATGCTTCCCCTTGAAACAGATTAATCTCCAGTTCATCATATCAGCAGAGACTGAGTAAGGCGAGGGGGAGCAGCCATGCCAAACACATGTGAAGTGAACAAGACCCCCAGGTATGGCGGGAGGAGAAACAAAGAGAGGAAACAATTTTTTTTTTTCTTCTTTTCTTTTTTTTTTTTTGAATAAAGCACTAGTCTTTTTTATGTGACACCTTCAATTTTCTTCGGTGCAGATGGGGTTGGCCCAAAATCCATACTGCAACCCTTGCAGGTACACAGAGGTGGTTCCTGCAGCACAAACCACAGCAATCCCACAGGATAAAGCTGTTCCCATGCAAGGGGCGAGGCAAGGATGCAATGGGCCGCGGCGGAGAAGAGCCTGGAAAAGGATTCTTAAGAGGATCTTGAATCAAGGGTTAATTGTTTCCAAATGACCACTGTGAGGGAGACTATTATGGGATGGGACCCATTCAGGATTGGTTTGAAGCTGCTGGTTAGGTACCTTAAAAGAGGGCTAAGCAGCAGCAGCTGTTTTACATTTAAAGTGACTGAAGTGAGTAGTGAATTACTGTGGGAGACAAATGAGCCCATGACATGATTGGACCTGGGACAGCTCTCCCAAGTGGCCACTTGTTTCATGAGAACTCCCACCCCCAGGCTCTGCATTTGAGTATCAAAGGCACAAATAGCACCAATTAATTCAGATTAGCCCAAGAGAGAGCAAGCAGCCAGGTTAGCTGCCTCTTTATGGATGCAAGAACCCCTGTTGCTGTCATCTCTCCCGTCTTCAGGATGCCCCTCTCCACTCTCAGGTTCTTGTCTGGTTATTCCAGGTTGTTTCTTGAGGAGCTCATGGGGAGCAGTGGTGTTAAATGAGAAGCTAGCAAGGCAAGAGGAGCTGTCTTGGTATAAACTATGCCCTAGCAATAAGAGTTACTAACGAGGCAGTGTGCTGGGGGCCTTGTGTTTTCTGTCCGGGAGTTCAGGGCCCTGGCACAACTCACTTTAGTGTATCCTAATAATTACACAGTCAGGTTCAACTTTTCTTGGGGGTAAGCATACAGAAAACATAAGATAGATCAGAATTAGGAGTCTACGGCTGGGATAAACTTTCTGGACTATTTTACCAGTCAGATTTCAAGCCAAAATCCAGTTTCTGACAGCTTTGCCAGACATGCTGGACTAACCGTTGACCATTTTCTCCTTTTTTATTTTCCTCTTTATTATTATTCTATATCACCCTCAATTTGTGATATAAAAACCTTTACTCTCACTGCTGAATGCAGCTTCAAAGTGCCCAGAGCCATCTGAGCCCCCACTGTGGGATTCAACATTCAGGTTTGGTGACTTCCTGGCGATACCAAGGGCTTGCGTCAGCCTTCCCAGAACCGAGAGGAAGAAACAGTCCTGCGTGCTATTTACCAACCTGCATTAGTCAAAATACTGCATTTTAAAGCCCCTTAAGTTGTTATACATCATCATATAAGTCATCACAAACTAGTGAGTATGAATTCCTAAGAATTATGTTGACATGGAAATTGTCAGCAGAAGTGCTGGAAATTTACATCTCCTCATATATCTGTACTCGTATCCTCCATAGAAATTAACATATTATAACACTAATATTTCAAGGTAATGTTTTCTCATGAGGATGCCATATTTTATCAGTTAATATCATCTGTGTAAAAACTATTCAATTACAGTATCAAGCAACGTGTGATTAATACTAATATCACTAATGTAATGGCAACTTTGTAAGGTGTCATCATAGCTGTTCAGGCAGCTGGAAATGGCAGGGGGAGGGAAGAAAAAAAATCATTTTTTGTTAATTTAAAAAAAAGAAAAGTTCAACATCCATGAAAATGAATGGCCAGTGGTATCTGGAGTGTTGTCCTACCCTGCCCAGAGAGTGGAAGTTGGGCCAGAGATCTTCGAGGGACAAGGATTATACTCCACGTGCTGATATGCCTTGAGCTTCATCCTTGTATCCCTATATTATTAACTCTAAGCATGGCAGGAACTCAAGTCTTTTGCCCAAGAAGCAAGAAAACCACTCCTGAATTTATTATTATTATTATTATTACTATTATTATTTCAGAGGTGCTGTTGAAAAGTCCTTGGATGGCCATTTCTCTCTGCTTTTACCTACACACAGAAGTGCACACTGCAGGAATGAGGGACCTGGGGCAGAAAACTGTATTAGTACAAGGATTATCAAGGTATGAGGAACCTGAGCTGGAACCTGTCTTTCCTAGGAAACACAGTATTTTTTTTAAACAGCAATAACCCTGCATTGTCCCACTGGATCCTGAGTCCTGTGAAGGACAGGGTTCTCAAGAGGATGAATCTAAGAGAAGCTCCCAAAAGTCACAGAAATGAAGAAAGAGGCAGGATATCACCAACTGCTCACAAAGCTCAAGCTTCCAAAATTGAGAGTGCCTTAACACATCATTGCAGATAGAATAGCTCCCCTTCTCCCTTAACCTGCAGATTTGTTGCTAAAGCTGAGTAGTTCTGTAATGAATAATTTATTCCAAATCATTTCCCTCTTCAGGAATTGTCAGAAGGGGATCATGAATTTTTTTACATGTGTATGTTGTACATACCACTGACACTGTCCAAGGGAGTCATAGGAAACCTGTAGGACTTGTGTCTCACATGAGCCAAGTTTTCCAAGCGTTCTCTGCCAGCCTTTTGCCCAAGGGTGAATTCCAGGCTATTCACACAGATATGCCATATCATCCTGTGAATCCTTTTGGGTCTGTAGCTCATCCACATGCATATTCACAATTTCAAATTCAAGCTGTCTTGACAAGATGCTTAGGTCACATGGGCCATATCTGTTCCCAAATTGGAAATGGGTGATTTGGAATCAGCTTCCCAAACCCACCCCCACATCCAAAATCCTCTTCCCACAGAAAAATCTCTATCATGCTCCTGAAGCTCACTTTTCCAGCCATGTTCCTGTTCATGTACATCTAAGAGAGGATTCATGGGAAGTGCTGAAAAACCTGGCCCAAGTGAATTGGTTTGAGTGTTAGGATAGTACAAAACACAGTTTTGGCAGCGTTTCCCTAATTTATTTCACCAATTTAGGCAGATTTTACAAAGGCAGCTAAGCAAAAAAATGAAAAGGGGACTCTAACAATTCTGAATCGTAAACACATTTTGAGCAGATTGTGCAAAGCAATTCAACTAAAATTAGATTATGAAAAGTACACTAAGTAAAACTGTATTATGGAAATGTTATGAAATTAATTAATCTAAGAAGCAGCACTGCCACCAGCATGTGCTGGCCCTGTAAACTCCTGAGTGCATTTGTTCCACTCTCAGCCCTCATTCCAGCTGAAGTTAACACGAGTCAGAGACGTGACATTTCTAGGTCTGTGACCCCAGTGAATATTGTGACCCATTACAGTTTTCCATTTGATCCTTAATTTAAGCCTGGTCAGTGACACTTGCATCCACTAAGAATTGCTCTGGTGACCACAGGGTGACAGCTAGTTACAATCAGCACAGCATTTCTTTAATGGGTTTGGTTACCAGTGTGGGTTGTTAGTCAGCTAACAACCAATAAATAATGTATTTTCAATTAATAGACAAATCTTAGAAGGATTTGTAAAATATGTAGGCCTAAATGAAGAAACACATTATAATTATATGGTAATTTGTTAAAATAATCATTAATACTTCTGATGTTAATTATCTAATGGCAGAAAATTACTGAGGGTAAAAGTAATTTGCCCTTTGTAATTGCTTATTAGGTTGTAGGATAATCATTTTGTTTTCTTTGCATAGCACTATTTATTGCCTTTTTCCTCTGACAGTAGCTGAAGTGTATATGAGGTCAGAAGTTATTGGATACTTTTCCAAAGAAACAAGACCACATTTTTGGTTGAAGGTCAACAAAGGACATCAACCACAATTTCTACATACATCAACCTCATTTTTTAAAAAAATTGGAAGGAACACAATACAAAGTGAAAATTATACTTTTGGTCATAGACTATCTGCACATAATTATATAAAACAACCATTTATGAGTGATTGCTACAGATAGCAAGGAACCACACGTAGTGCACTTGTACTCCTGGTTCTGCCAGAGATTTGCTGTATGACTTTGGGTGAGATACATGACATTATCTGCAGTTCATCACAGCTGTGTACGTGACTTCCGAAAAAAANTTAGAAAAAAAATCACTTAGCCTGCTCTTTTGCATATATTGAGTATTCCTTAAAAAGCACTGACATTTGAAAATGCATCCCCAGATGGCTTCTCAAAAACCACACAGAATCAGAGGTGAAGAGGGCAGGGCAGAACCCAAAGTAGGGAGGGATCTGAACCAGTGGGACCTGGGGGCAAAGGAAGCAAATGGGGCAGGAATTAGAGGCAATGGGACTACTGGGAAAGAGGGGGCCCCAGAGTAAACTTCCCCTCACATAACTTACAAATGCCTGTAAACCACACTGCTGACGAATCACAGCTTTTATAGATAATCTGTGGGTGATACATGGGAAAATATGGTATTCATCAAACTCCAATCAGGAACAATCCCACTGAAGCCCAGATGTGAAGAGTCAGAATCAGGCCCACTGCACATGCACACAGCCTGCCAAGCATGCAGTGTTTTGGTATTAGTTTGGGAAAGGATCCTCCATTTAAACCTGGAGTTCAGGCTGACTTAATAATGAGACCTGTAAATATGGAAGTTGTCATCAGCAAAGCTCAGTTAGCGTGTTCCCAGGTGAAAACTGGTGTCTTGTGAGGGTTGGGGGTGAATCTCTCTTTGCTATCCAGCAAAGCATCACACACGTTTGCCATCATGACAGCAGATTTTCTTGCAGAACGATGCCCAAATGCAAGTGATTACATGTGGTGTAGTGAGAAGCACTAGGGCCATTCACACATAATCACAGAGTAGATGTAGCAGAGATGGGTGTCAGCCAGCCTCCGGATCCAAGCACATTTGGATGGGAGAGAAGTTCAGATCTTGATCCAAACTTTGTTGTTCAGACCTGCCTCTCGCTGTCAGGAGGTGGCTTCTGGCCAACTCCATCTTCCTTGAGTGATCTCACTTCACCAAACAACAGGTGGGATTGTCCATTTAACTTAACTGGCGGGAAAAAAAAAAGAAAAACCCTCATCCTTGAGCAGAAGCTATTTTTGGTGGTCTTTAATAGACGCGGAAGGGGAATAGGAAGATAATTAGCCCTTTTACGCCACTTCTCCCCATGCACCTCCATTCTCCAGCTTGCTCCCTTTCTCAGTGGCCATTCCCCCACTCACTGTTCAAGGGGGGATGTTGACAGTCTCCTTTTTGGATGCTCAGCCTTCTGTAAGGCTTTGCTCTCTGCAGGCAGAGCTGTCTGGCACACAGCCACTGACAGCAAGCTGGAGTTTGCTCTGAAGTCCCAATGCAATCATGCACTGTCTGCTGCCTGCTGCTCCAGGGTGCTGCAGGAGCTTAAAAAAGACTCCTCTGGTCCTGTCAGAGAGACAACCGAATTATTAAAGC
>VXBB01010669.1:724529-743166 GCA_013399915.1 Illadopsis cleaveri
TGTGTACGTGACTTCCGAAAAAAGAGCTTCTGTGCCAAAAAATATTATGGATTTCACCTCTGTTCATTTTTCCCACCCTAAGGGTGAGCAAATGATTCCTCAAATGCAGGGGCTCTGATTCACCTCTTTCCTTGTGTTAATCAAGAGTAGATTTTAAAGGCATTTATTTTTCTGAGAAACATATTCCCAGAATATGTGTAAAACTCTGAATAACTTATTGGAAGCACAGAAAGAAAAAGTCAGGATCTTTTGGTTTAATGTTCTTAAAACAAATAATTCTTTTTTTTTTTTAGAAGGATATTTTTAGAACAAAGTCAAATTTACATATTAANGGAAAATATGGTATTCATCAAACTCCAATCAGGAACAATCCCACTGAAGCCCAGATGTGAAGAGTCAGAATCAGGCCCACTGCACATGCACACAGCCTGCCAAGCATGCAGTGTTTTGGTATTAGTTTGGGAAAGGATCCTCCATTTAAACCTGGAGTTCAGGCTGACTTAATAATGAGACCTGTAAATATGGAAGTTGTCATCAGCAAAGCTCAGTTAGCGTGTTCCCAGGTGAAAACTGGTGTCTTGTGAGGGTTGGGGGTGAATCTCTCTTTGCTATCCAGCAAAGCATCACACACGTTTGCCATCATGACAGCAGATTTTCTTGCAGAACGATGCCCAAATGCAAGTGATTACATGTGGTGTAGTGAGAAGCACTAGGGCCATTCACACATAATCACAGAGTAGATGTAGCAGAGATGGGTGTCAGCCAGCCTCCGGATCCAAGCACATTTGGATGGGAGAGAAGTTCAGATCTTGATCCAAACTTTGTTGTTCAGACCTGCCTCTCGCTGTCAGGAGGTGGCTTCTGGCCAACTCCATCTTCCTTGAGTGATCTCACTTCACCAAACAACAGGTGGGATTGTCCATTTAACTTAACTGGCGGGAAAAAAAAAAAAAGAAAAACCCTCATCCTTGAGCAGAAGCTATTTTTGGTGGTCTTTAATAGACGCGGAAGGGGAATAGGAAGATAATTAGCCCTTTTACGCCACTTCTCCCCATGCACCTCCATTCTCCAGCTTGCTCCCTTTCTCAGTGGCCATTCCCCCACTCACTGTTCAAGGGGGGATGTTGACAGTCTCCTTTTTGGATGCTCAGCCTTCTGTAAGGCTTTGCTCTCTGCAGGCAGAGCTGTCTGGCACACAGCCACTGACAGCAAGCTGGAGTTTGCTCTGAAGTCCCAATGCAATCATGCACTGTCTGCTGCCTGCTGCTCCAGGGTGCTGCAGGAGCTTAAAAAAGACTCCTCTGGTCCTGTCAGAGAGACAACCGAATTATTAAAGCAGCAGCTCCTCAGGTGTTCTGAAGGACTGTGGGAACCAGGGGCAGAAACTGATGGCAAAGAATTATCTGCCCCTTACTCTGAAATGCAGAGGAGTAGGAGGGATGTGGATGTTGCAGGAGAAACAATGCCAAATGTTGCTGTCTGAATGGTGTCACTGTAATATTTGAGTGGATCCAGGTCCCTTATATTCCTTGCTCTGGTGGCTTTGGACTGTCCAAGTTTTAAAAACATCCACTCCCAGCCTCTGTTTAGCCTCCTTCTTTCCCACAGACCCAGGAAAATGTGGTAATCCTTGGAGAAATCCACATTAAATTAAAACAGCGTGTAAGAATCTGTTTTCCCCATTCTGCACCGTGAGATGGAAGCAATGGCAGCCTCCATAAACAGCAGCTTGAAAATCATCTGACACCTATGGATCCCCAAGGCTCTTTGGTGAGGTACAGAGCCTCGTGTGAGAGCAAAGTTAATGTGTGACTTGTTAAAGGCAGAGCGAGGAGGACAAAGGTCTTTTGGCCATGTGCCTGTCCCACTTTCCCTGCCTGTTTCACTATAACTCAAAACTTAATAGTATTTGCTTGTTATTAAGCATTAACATCTTAACCTTAGCAGCCTCATTCCCTGCTCACTTCTGAATGCTCTGCACTACATTATATTCCTAGACTAATTCTGTATTTTTTGAAATATCATCAATTTCAAGTGATTGTCTTTTTAACTAACCAGTTTCTGAACTCTAAGGCTTTTTATGTGGAAGACAGCCAACCTCCATCTCTCCAGAAGTCAGGCCCTAAACTAAGAACCAAAACCACAAACCAGCCCTGAAATCTTTGGCTTGCTCCATCCCCAGGCATGTCGTTGCCTAGAAAAGGCTTAGTCACAGCAATTTCTAGATTGCTAAACTTCCCACTGTCTAGTTTCTTGGCTAAGGCATCAGAATTCTCATGTTAACAACTTACGGAACACTGTCTATACAGGAGCATCCTTTTTAAGGTGGTGACATAACCATAAAATCAGCTGCTTTGTTTGGGTTTTTTGGTGGGGTGGAGATGGCTCTTTTCACGTCTGCTCTTCACAAATGCTTTCCTTCAACCTTTGCAGTTTCCACAGCCCCCACCCCGCACTGCCCTGCCTGACTCTGAGCATCCTATTAACCCAGCAGCTTGGCTTAAAAACCAGCAGGTCAGCATTTTGCTTGCAAGATGTATTATTTTATTAATAAGAAATATAAACTCTCACAGGCCTGCAGCAGGGAAGAGGGTAGGGAAAGCCAACTGAGTCGATGAGAAGCACTTTTTCCCCATCTCCAGACAAGCTTGCTAGGACACAAGGCAACATATCCCACATTATCCAGCAGCCTTCTGAATGAATACTTTCCTCCCTGTGACAGAACGTAAACTGCTTTAGCCTCACTCTCCTCCTGACAGACCTTCTAATTATCTCAGCTGTTTACAGCACTCAGGCCCTCTGCTACCAATTTCTCCATTATTCTGACAGTCAACAAACTAGGCCTATTAGAGCACAGCACAATTCTTGCCCAAGGCAGGAACTTTGTGAGACCACAAATCGTCTCGGTATTAAAAGTCGGTGCATAAGAACTGCCCTCAGCTTCAGCGCTAAATTGCTGGTTTGGAGACATTCATTGCTGTATATTGTATTTCCACTATATTCCGCTTTAATAGACTTCGTGCTGAAGTGTGTAAGAAGAGTTTTAAAGCCTGAGGTGGCAAGTAGACCTTTTTTTTTTTTTTTTACCGTTTTATATATTTTTCCATCTTTTTTGTTTGTCACCTTATATTGCAAGGTTGGCTCACATACATAAAACAACACTGCCGTCATACAAGAAATATCCAACAGTTAGTGGAAGGCACAGATTTTACCATTAGAAGTTCAACAACAAGGTTTGGGCAATACAGGATTTGTTATTCTTTGGTTTGTACAGGGCCTCAGTTTTAAGATTATTTCTTTTGTACTCTGGAATATTTTATTTTCCTATTTGGCAAAGCTAACTCGGTTTTGTTCTTCTAATCTCCTGGTATCAAAGTAGTTAGGGCCCAGTAAGAATAATAGTTAGAGAGGGAGATTACAGTTTCTATTAATAATTTGCATCAATTTGTTTAAGAAATGTTTATTCAAGGTTCAGAAAACTCTTAGAAAATTGTGTTTGTTAATTAGTGTACACAACACTCTATAAAGTATTTATATATGGCCTATCTCCAGATTTCTCTTAGTTTGAGTTAGTGCAGACCCAGGATTTATTTTGACTAAACGCATAGGAACCATCTGATTCAGATATCCTTGTATCTGAAACCTGGAATAATTTTCAATATTATTTTAGATTCAAGGTGTCTGCAGGTACATACCAGGTTTTAATCTCCCAGGTAACCTACCAAGGTGTAGAAATAATTCCAGATGTCTAAGACACACATTATTATCAAGCTGATATTAACGACTAATGCCACCAATTAGCCCAAACCACAAAAGCTCCAACAATATTTTCCTGAGCAATTTGATTGATCCTCACACAGCTAGGAATACTCTCACAGTAAATTTCATTCAGCCTTCTATTTGCCAAGCAAAAGTGGTTACATTTATGAAAAATTAAAGCTTGTAAATTGAAAAAACATCTTTTAAAGACCAAACCAAAGAGAAAATACATAAAATGTACTTATACACCATTTCATCTAAATGGCATGTTGGAAGAAACCTGTGCTCTCACTGAACTATGTTACCTCTGCCTGCTGGAATGCTGGAATATAAAATGACATGTTATATTAGATTCTACTGAATTTGAATTCTTCCTTCGAGGCATTTATAGCAAAATAAAATATTTTCCAATGAAGACCCTTTGAAAAGTGACATTTCTTTCAGCAAAAACTTCCTGAAGACTACTTCCAGTTTAGAGACACAGGGCTGGGTGTGTTGTCACCTAGTCAATCACATGAAATCATGCACTGGACATGGACATCATGGAACAACAGAGGGAAAGCCTTAGCACAGGATTTGTGGTAAAGACTGTTGCATTCCTGTGAGATCAGTGTCAGTACTAGGGCAAATCTAACTCAAAAGCTGACCACTTAATAGCGTTAAAGTGTTCAAAGTTCTTAAGTTCTTCCAAACACAGCTTTGAAAGAGAAATGTGTCTGTGTTGCACAGTGGTTTCACATTTCATCTTGCAGGATGTACTAATTTGGGCTAAATACTTCTGTGTCTAAGTCAAACAGAACTTAAAACAAATGGTCAGGCCACATTGCTCTAAACACAGATAACTCCAGGAGAACTGTGTGAGATTTGAAGTTTTGCTGCTGAGATAAGGAGCAGCTCTAATGATTTCCATAGAACTCGTGTGAAATGTAAATTAGCAGAATCTAGAGTAATTTGTCATCCTTTTAATTCTGTTTCCAAAACTTGATTTCCTGTTCAGAAGAAGTGCATGTTCCTGGGTCAATGCTGAGCTGAGAGCAATCAGGCCCAAGATGGCATTTCTAATTGGCTTTGGATCAGATTCTCCAATGGGACACCCTGGATTTCTGCCTGCCACAGAACTTTTTCTCTGCACAGAAGACTCATGTCCACAGTCTTAACCATGCCTGGAGTACGTTTAAGGTAACAAGGTTATTTTTCTCTACCCTCACATAAAATACAGGTTTCTACTCTCAGAACCAAGAAGGAATCAGAGTACAAAAGGAAGATGTCAGAACTCCTTGCACCATGATGGATGGAACTGGTGTCGTACAATGGGAAATAAATAGAACCATTGAATTTTAAGATGAAAGCAAGAAAGATTTGGTTAATATTGGTCTTAGGGGGCCTGCATGTAAATAAATGTATTAAAATATTTTTAAAATAGTCTATCAGATATTGTACTTTCGTGTTTACTTATATTTTAATCTGAAAGAAACCCATGTTGACAGGGCAGACAAACCCTTTTTTTAAGTCGACCTTAGTGAATTAATTTACTGGTAACTGTTTTCAAAGTATGTCTTAAGTAAATAACACATGAAGTAATTGAAAGAGAATTTCAGGCTTGCAACCACAACTATTTGTAGTGTAGACCTAAGTCTAAGCTTTGGGTTCATCCAATTATGGTATCAAATCGTTGCCATGTATACGATCAGCCCCAAGTGTGTGGGATGACAGTCAACACATCAGCCAGAATATTTGTAGGCAAGTCATTATGCACTGCAATCTTTTCAGCCCTCAAAAACTAGACAAGAATTGTTTTCAAATCTTGGCAAAACAGGCAAGCTGCTTAGTAACATGGTTTGGAGATCAAGGATATAATGAGCCTTCCTCTGAGACCTTGCAGAGCACCAGGGAAGTGCTGGATTTGGAGGCTGTTTCAGACACAGCCTGTCTTAATTGTTGGTCAAGCCTCTGTGGCACTTTTCACAGCTAAAATATTAATTTTGGTCACCTAGCCAGTACTATATTCAGGAAATTGTAGTTTTTCTATCTAAAATTGCTGCTTCAAAAAAAACCCCAGAAAATACATTAATTCTTCACTCTTTTGTGTCTTAGACCACTGAGAGATAGTTTCAGCTTTATGATTTCTGGTCTGGACCCCTCTCTAGCTCCAAAATTAATTAAACCACACCAGTGCAATAGACTTAAATTCATATTGGTTTCTGGAAAGAAAAAAAAAGTAACCCTTGTCTATTATGGGAGGCTGGCAGCAACAGATTACATATTTAGGGAGCCTTGTTCCTGGTCGTTTCTGCAGCTTTCATTAAAAAGATATGCATGCTAATCGTGGAAATGGGAGGCAACCTAGAAAAAAGATATATTATTATGAGAGGCTGGGACATTGTATTTGTGCATACAGAAGGGAAAACTATATTGAAACGAGTGCTAAAAACAGCCCAAGAGCGATGTGGGGAACGACGAGCAGGAAAATCCAGAGCCGGAGCATCGTAAGGGGAGCAGCGGAGTTGGAGTCAGAGATGCAGAAAGGAGAACAGGTGAGGGTCAGAAAGATAGAAAGGAGAGAGAGCAGCACTGGGAGAAGACATGAGAAATTAGATCAGAATCTAAAAGCACTCAGGAGAGCAGGGAAAAAGGCAGAAATTAGAACAGGAGCTAAGAGGAGAGCCGAAGAGGCAATAAAAACTCAAGGAGGAGAAAGAAAAACTGCAAGATGAAGAGAGGAGGACAGGAAAAAAAGGGCAGGAGATAAATATGAGGCAACATAAAAGGGCCTTGATCTCCAGTTTGTAAAGATGACGTGATCTGTGGTGTGAAAGAAAATAAATACTTTGCATTTTTTGAAATGGCCACGAAGAGAGGACCAGGCTACATCTCAGAAATCAATATCACATTTTATGCCTGCTGCACCCTTCACGAAGAATCAAGACAACATTGATTCAAGTAAGTAATATTTCATTGAAAACTGATCTTTTATTGCATAGCTGCAAGGGACTGGCTCTGAAAGTCCCTGGGTGGTGTCAGTGCTGAACAGGTGTCGTTTTTGGGATGGTGTCAGCAGTGATGTGGCTCCATTCCCGGTCCGCGGAACACGTGGAGAGCAGAGGACACGTCACTTTAGTCTTTGAGAGCAGAGGATGCTGCATCAGAAGGGCTGGCCTGCTCTCTAGGGTCATTATTGTGTGTCTGTTAGTGTGTGGTGAGCAGCCTGGAAGGTTTGGTTCTCTGGCTGTATTCATTTCAAGCGGTGAAATGATTATTTTTAAAGATAATTAGAAAAGCCTTAGACCGATATTTTAAATCTGCTTTCCTGATCAATTGTAGCTGTGTTAGAGCTGGTGTGCAGTCATGAGGCACAGGACCATCTCCCCAGACTGCAAGGCCAGGCTCTTGTAACAGAATTAACTGTTTCCAAGATATTTTTTCCCAGTATTTGAGAATGTAAAATCTCCCCTTGATTTTATTTCCCTGGCCACTAATTCCCTTGGGAAAACAGATTCACTGTCTTGCTAGCAGATCTTGATGTGTTTCAGTTTCTTTATACGACAATGGGTGACAGTGAAACAATTTAGAGCAAAACCTGGGTTGGAATTCCCTTTTGGAAAATCATTTTCTTATCTTGATAAAATCAGAATATGTGGGTGAAAAGCTATGCTGATGGGGAGGGGGGCACAGAAGATTTTTAGACATAAACCTCAATGTATCTCATTAAAAATTGGCTTGTCCCAATCAGGATATTTAACCATTTGAATTTAGCTGGAGCACTAATGCTGTATAAACTTCTCACTGAGGCATGTCACACAACTCAGGGACACTGCAGATTTATTTCTGCCATTTTTCTTCATCCTTTTGGAGAAATGTAGTCTCAAACCCGTCACTTACAAATTCTGGTGATTATTTACCACCAGGAAAACTGCAGTGCAGGATTTTATTGTTATGAAGTGAAATGATTTGGGCCATCTCATAAAAGTCAAACTTGGAAATTCTGTTTCAACAAGAACTAAAGAAAAAGTAAAAATATTAAAGAAAATAAAAATATTTTGTTTCAAATGGCAATGCTTAAACAAAATATCTCCACAACTTTTCAAACTGCCTTTGAGGATACAAGGACTCCACATCCCGCCTGGGGATGAAAGCAAATGTTGAGACGCTGACTGTGAGTCCATAAATCAGTTCCTGTATTAACTCAGTTCTCCAGTGGTACAGTACCCCAGAACTGCAACTGAAAATTCATTTTGAGAATCAAGTAAACAAAAACACAGCTGAGAGGCTGCTGGGTGAAGTCTGTGAACCTGGCCTTGAGGATAAGCCTATTTTCAGGAGTGCATGATGGTCCCACCTCCAAAAAAGCTGGTCTGATGGAAGACAAGCTGAGCTTTGGCCTTTGCAGGAATCTTTGAGACTTCTTTTGGGAAGCTCTTTGGAATGCAACCCTCAGGCAAAGCTGGGGCAGTGTGTTACAGCAGTGCTACAGGAATCACTGATAATTTAGACTCTGAACATTTATCCCCATGGTCAAAAGAGAAATGTGACATTGGAGAACATGTGAATAACTTGTGAGTAACACCAGTTTGGCTCTGGTGATGTGAGTGAAGATGATGGGGAAGGTTCACTGTTGTTAGGTGGTGACCCCAAGCCAGGGGTTTAGCAAGGGAAAGCTCCTTGTGTTTGTGCAATTTCAGTCAGCAAAAACTGCAAAGAACTTCCAGTGGAGCAGTCCTGGGGTTCCCTTTTCTCAGGAGAAAATGGTGACCACTCTGAGGAACCCTGGCTTCTCAGCAGCAGGGAATCCTGAGTCACCACAGGACTGGTGAATAAACATTTTCTTTTTCCTTGAAATAAATGTTTTCTCCCAGGCCTGGAATATCCAAGGACTACTCTAGTTTGTGTACAGTCAGGGGCTGGTCTATCGGAGTGCAGTGTCTCTTTAAATACATCACCCCATAGGACAGGTGATTTCCTTTTCATGTGAAATCTTGAGCTTCACACAATTTCTCTCAAACTAAAGACAGAGTGATAGTAATGTATACACATATTTACAAATAGTGCATTTTTTCTCATATATGCATGCCCCCTCCATCCTTCCACTCTTCCCACACAAAGGTAAAAAAAGAAACATTTTGGGTGTTTTCCTGGTATTCAGTGACAGTGCAACTACTCAGATACAATGAATGAGTTCAAATTTCACAGCAGCACTGTAATAGAAGCAGAATAAAGTATAGTAATATCCAGATTATTATGGATTTCTGACACATATAACTCTAAGCCATCTAACATACTGCAGAACTTGAAAATTGTTCAGCAAGCAGAATTGATAACCTCTAAAAAAATGAATAATGATATCAAGTCAGATCTTTTGAGCATAGTTACAAGACAATGTCAAAAACTACTGTACAATTATTGTTCAATAATCATTCAAAAAACAGTTGCAGAACTATTTTGAAAGAAGGGGAATGAGGAAGACACTTTCCAGTGTTGAAAACAATACAAAGGACTTGTGGCCTAAGAAAATACCAGATTGAATGACACTGCATATGTGTGCACATGCACATGTGTTGTGTATACATTAATGAGACAAAAAATTAACAACAATTGCAGAATTTATTAAACAAATAGCACTGGCTATTTGTCATGAATATAGGGTACTGATGAAAAGTGTTTGTCTTATTTCTGACTTCCCTAAGCCTAATACAAACGTGGAGAAAGTGGCATGACCTGCTGAGCTGACATTAAAAGCTTTAAATTGAATTAAATTGGCAGAAACCTTCAAAAATTGTCATGGGAGGGAAAAAAAATTCATGACAGAGCATAACAGATGTATGAAATTAAGAGCATTTAGGATACATTATCTTTGCTGTATGACGGGAAATGTTTCTAATTGCACTCACAGGGTGCCTTTAAGATGTGTTTTTATTTTAAAAGTGTTTTTTATGATCTGTTATGGGTTTTCAGCAGAAATATATAGGCAAAAGAATAAAATGCATATTAAGATATATGTTTTTTGCAACAATCAACACATTTGTCATCATCGTTCAGTGAAGCAAACTGTAAAAGCAAAGTTACTGAATCTACAAGAGTGGAACAAAAAGAAAAAAATCTTATTGGGTAATGAGGAACCTGTACTATACTGATGGATATGTACTCAAGTGCTCATGGCTGGTCTTATAACTCATATCAGCGTTGGACTGTTTGGATTTCCAGGTACATTTGCACCTTAATTCCTGTAAGGTTATTTCTCTGCTTTTCTTGTATGCTGGATGCTCACTAAATCCAGTAATTGAGAAGAAATAGGAACTACTGTACATGGATTTCACCATTATTAATAATGTCTGTGCTGCAAGGCATCCCCAACCAGCATTCAGTGTTCAAATTCCTGCTCAGCACATAGTGAATACTGGATAAAAATGGAATGGAATTTCTTTTCTTGTTGTATATTGCAGAATCTCAATTAGTTCTTGCTGTGTCATTTACTCACACAGATTTAATACGTGTCAAATCAAATTTCAGTAAAAGGTATCTTCTAAAATTATGGCACTTCCTTTTGTGTTCACCAAGAGGTTCACAAATGGAGTTTTTCTAACTAATGAATATGGTGTTCCAGGGTTTTTTGCTGCTTTTGATGCTTTCAGTGAAAGTCATAATTTTAAGGCCAAATATGACTGTCCAAACAATGCTGCTAACTTGCAGCATGAGTCTGGAACTTTCCAGATTCTTTTCTCCCCATACCCTGATTTCCATTATGATGGGACTTCTTTGCTTAATTTTTTCCTAGATGGAGGGAAAATTTCATCCTTGCACAGAAGAACTAGAGGTGTTTCTGGTCTGAGCTGGTGGATTTGGGTCTAAGCTCCTGTGCATCACATCCAGCTAGAGCTTTTTCTCATTTTGTCAGGTCTTGTCATGCACAGCTTTCCTGTGCTACATCAAATTTCTTTGCTCTGCCCCAAAATAGAGAGAATCTTTTAGGTTGGACCAGACCTTTAAGATCACTGAGTTAAACCATTATTCTGACCCTGCCAATCCCACCACTAAACCACATCCCTGTGAACACACCTTCATTGTCTTTTCTTGGAATGTAGCATCTTTGCCTTAGGTGTGGAAAAAATCTAGACTGTGGTGATTTTCTGGTGACCTCACAGATTTTCTCCTTATCACAGATCATGAGCTGGGAGTTACAGCTGTAAAAGCCATGTCAATCCATTTAAAGCAAATATTCAAAACCACATGCCATCTGCTAATCCTAGATGAAAATAGAATAAACTCTTTCTGTGTTGTAACCACAAGAACATCAAATGTTTACTAATATCAGAACTGGTTCAGCCCCTTAATAGTGAAAAGTGACAAGACATAGATTATTATCTCTGACATAAATTTGAGCAGGAAAAGGATTCTTTGCAATGGAAACAAATGCTAATGGAATAAAAATGACCTGTGTTGCCCAATGGATGTCAAAGCTAGTGGAGTCCAGGATGACTTGGAACCATTCAGTTTCCATCAGAGAAAACAAATTGGCTGAATGAAATAACCTCTCATTCAGTTCTATATTTTTTGTCACCAGCTGTAAAAATAAATAAATAAAGGAGTACAAAACCACTTTCCTAACTTTCTCTAAATGAAATCGTTCAACTGTGTGATCACGTTTCAGGTCCATTGCTCAAAATCAGAAAGGGAAAAAGAAATCAATTTTTAAAAAAAGAAATTACATGAACTAACTCCAAATTAAGATTATTCTGTTGCAGCCACATAACCTGCATTGTAAAGTCTGTGTTTAATATTTCTCCTAGAGAATGTCCACCAGTAAAAGGAATATGCAATGAGTAAATAACCTACAAAATATTGTACATGTAAAAGATGAAGACAAATATTTTTTAGAGTGAAAAATTGGTTTCAAAAGCAATACTAGAAAGAAACTGCTAAAAATCCAGTCAGAAAATGGATCAGTTAAACAGAGAAAAGGCTGCTAGCTGGGAACGGAGATCTGACTGCTAATTCTATTGAACAAGAGCTCTGAGCTGATCTGTGAGGAGCCATCAGGAAAAACAGAGGAAGAGGAAAGTCATGGGCCAGAAAAATCATCCCAGAGTGTTGCAAATGGCCCAGAGGCTGTAGGTTGTGGAATGTAGTATTAGTCTAAAACTTAATGGCTTCATGAAGGCTCCACGTGCAGGTAATGCATTAGACCCAGGAGATCTAGGCCCAAACTTTCCTTTTATTAAGACTTACCCAGAATTGCTTTGCATTTAAAATGATTTAAGAGCACAGTTTTTCAAACTGGATATTAATTTCAAAAGAAAAAGGCAGGACGGATTATTTTCAACTGAATAGTTTTATATTCAAATCAGTGAAATTATGTGATCTGTTGAGGGGAAAAAATCCTATAGTATAATTATATATAATATATACATTTGTGCAAATAGTTGTTTTGCTTTGATAAAACATGAATGAATCAATGTTAACATGTAGCAAATTAAATCCTTCTCCTTTCTTGAAAAAATCCCTTTCAAAGCTGTTATTTCCATAACCCATTAACTTCTGGGTTAGGCTATGTGTTAAAGTGCCAAAAAACCTCATTGAAAAGGATATATTTCATTCAAAACAAGTAAACTTAGAGAAAAATAAAAGAGAGAAAAATGAAGAAAGCACACCAGGCTACCTTTAGCCTTAAGAAATCTTCTGATTTGGAAATCTCTATAGATTGGAATCCCTTTAGTTAAAAAGTATACATCAATGTTTTTTACCCAACATGTTGTTTTTTAGTAGAGAGCAGACAAACCCACTGTGAGAATATTTCCATCATCTGCTTCAGTGGGTTCAGAAAATTCTCTGAATATATGAAGAATTATAAAATCATGGAATCACGGAATGGTTTGGGTTGGGAAGGACCTTAAAGCTCATCTCATTCCACCCCCTGCCATGGGCAGAGACACCTTCCACTATCCCAGGTTGCTCCCAGCTCTGTCCAGCCTGGCCTTGGACACTTCCAGGGCTGGTGCAGCCACAGCTTCTCCAGGCAACACTTTCAAACCTTTATTTGCACCAAATCTTTTGGTAAGCATTCACTGCTGGCAAAGAGCCCAGCAATCACAGGGGTCCCAGGTCCCCTGCAAGTGTCCCCAACCCTTTTGTGCTGCTGGAAACTGAGGCACAAGGGCTCTGGGATGTGTGGGGGCAACACAAGGGCCAGAGTTTCAAGAGCAATGACGTCTCCAAGAGACCTCTTCCAGCACAAACAATAGGATCTTGGTTGCCCATCGAGTTCAGTGGGATTCTCCCTTGCAGTGCAATCCTGCTGCCTCTGGAACAAGTAGAAAAAGGCCCAGATTTCTGGAGAAGAGTCTCAGACCACAAGTCAAGGGACAGTGTATTCTTCCTAAGCATATAAACAGGCGCCAACCACTGAAATGGATAATTTAGAGCATCACAAAGTATCTCTTTTTATCAGTCTTTTTGTATTACTGAAATGTGGAGAGAATTCTTTCGTTAACCATTTCCCCAGATTGCACACACACACATTTGACACCAGTGTAAAGTGCAGTGTGTTGCCTGGTATGTCTCCCTTTAAAATACAAAGTACTCACCTCCTGCAGAGAAGCTTCCTGGGGGGCTGGCAGCTAATGAAGCCAAAAAATATCGGGGTTCATTAGGCATGCAAGCATTCTGGTAAAATCAAAGATCACTCTGGAACCCCCTTGAACATATTATAGTTACCATTAAAATCATCATCATAGGATTTGATGTTAGTAAAACATATTGCTTAGGCTATAAAACATTCTAAACTAGTATCCCAAATGTCTTGCCTCAAGCAAGCACTTAAATTAAAGTTTCAGACAGCTGGCACTAGAATCAAAATAACAGTTTTGCACAAAGAGATTGGATAAACATGATTATTGTTTTCATAATTTATTTTGTCAACGTGCAGTATTGTGCCTTGATCTCTGCATTGTGCATGGGCACAATTTCTTTCACTTTTCAACAGGTAACTATATTTCACTGAGTTTTTGTTTGTTTTTGTTTTTTTTTTTACAGAAAGCAATCCTAATTGATCTGCTGCTCTTGAATAATCTAATCCCTAATTAGTTGAGCCTGAACTTTGAGAAAGGCAGCATTGTGTGCTTTAATTAATTTCCATAATCTGGAATTTCTCTTTGCTTGCCTCATAAGATCTTTTGGTTTTCAAGGAGAGGGTAGCAGAACAATATCACTACTTAGCCTATGAAAAAGGGGGCGGTGTTCTGGATATTTGATACAGAGCAATTGCAACAGCTACAAACACATAGTTCTTAATTAAGACTAAACCCATTTCCTGTTTACCTTGAGTAACAATTTTAAGATGTTCTTCCTGCATTTATTCCAGTCCAGCTGCTCCCTGCCTCTCAGGTGAAGTAAGGATAATATTCTTTCCTTTAATTTCAATTTAGTCCAGGCATCCCAAACCAAGTAGCTGTTGAAATGTAGAGAAAGTGCCAGAAATGTGCTGCAGCAATCTCTTAAGCAAATACACATTTTCATAGACATATACCAAAACATTTTACATTTCAAACCCTCTTTCAAAGACAAAGGGTGGCTTCTTGAGCAAATCTCAGCAATTTCTATATTCTTTTACCCAGGTGGTGAGCCAAGAAAAGATTTTCCCCCAAAATGCAAACCTCCATCCAACATTCACTCACATAATTAGAAAAGAACCAGGTTAAGAGAAGCTCCAGCTCTGCAGGGAAGTGTCTGGACATTGCTGGAGAGTTCAGAGCAGTTTTATGATTCACAGTGTTATTTTTTTACTCTTTTGTAGCTAGTTCTTAAACATTTCTCAGCGTTAAAAAATATTCTCATTTTGGTAAACAGTTTTCTTGAGGGTTCCTTTGAATATTATCACTACAGATTTTTCACTCAAATGGGAAGTTAAGCAGTGACATTGTCAGGAGCTGAGCTCTCCTGCCTCAGTTTACACACTGCATATTGGAAATATATAAATATATTTTGTAAGTGCAGCATTCTACATATATTCTATATATCTCTGCCTCATAGGGCTGTTACAGAGTTTACAAGGAGCTGCAAACAACATCGAGTCATTCTGTTGGAAGTATTTCATGGACAAAATGCAGCCTTCTCACAAATATAAATTAGAAATTACCCCCATTGCATTTAATAGGATCAGTGTAAATTTATTGCACATGTGGGACTAAGAGCAAAACTCCTCTCTGTTTATGCAAACTAACTGTGTGGTGTTTGCCAGCGTGAAAAATGGTCAGTCATTCTCACATTTGTGAAAAAGATTTATCAAGCCAGCACAGCCCAAACAGGTGCTGTTCAAGGCTGCCCTTTGCTTTCCACACCTGCAGTAAAATAAACTTTGCTTCTCTGATGGGAAGTCCACATGGAAATTCGACCACCGGGGCACCAAAAGATATAACCAACATTTCAGCTCTGGGAGGCCACACATTTACCATCACCTGGGGCCTCAAGAGGGGCCTTGGCTGGACTCAGGTCTCCAGAGGTCAGTGTGTTAAGACACTGCATCAGTGCATGCAAAATTTTGGACACTGATCAAGGAAAGGCATTGAAAATCTAAGAGAATTGCCTATACTGCTGGTCAGACCTTTTCTTTCCTTCCTTGGACATGTCTCTGTTGCTTTTAATTAAGCTCTCAGATTCATAACTTGGAGATCTTTAATAACTACAGAAAGTGCTTGCAAGGCAAATTTTTCACTCCTAAGAAGGATCCTTAGAATAAATGTTACCTTCTAATTTATAGGTAAACTTAACCCAGTTTTACCTTTACAGCAATATATTGTGTGGCCATTTGTGTGCAACAGACTGGTGACATGAAAGATTTTAACTTTTACTAAATGGTGAAAATGTTGGATCACACACCTCCAAGACACTGTAAGCACAGTGCCTGCTGATGAATTAATCTAATTAACAAAGGTGAAGGTTTATAATTGGGGTTAACTAGAATTTAACTGGTCATTGTTCATACCCCCCACTGCATTGTCCCCTAAGTAACTCACTCTGGTAGCCCTCCATGGTCCCTCGACCCCAACATCAAGCTCAGGGATCAACCAGCTTCAAGCAAAAGTAGATACAATCATATTTCCAAGACTGTAATAACAGCAGAATTTAATGGTGTGATATTTTTATACTGTTTGGGAAAGAGACCCTATTTTTTCTTACTCATAAGCCCAGAGTATTTTTAAATAGTTCAAGTCCCTGTAGTACTTCACAGTTTGCAGTGCAGTTTAAAAAGTAATACATCTTTTCTTAGATGTACCCCAGATTCTGCCTTTTAATAGACATGATAATGAGATTCTGTGTCTTCATTTCCCAGTGTGCAGAAAGCTCAAATAAATCTTTGATTGTTCACAACCCTGGAGAAGGCTCCCAAGCCCAGGAATGTAATGATGTTTCTCTAAACAATCATTGCTAATGAAATTTAAGTGTATTTAAAATATATAGATGCGTGAGTGTTTATATATTAGTAGTATCAAAATTGGGCTTTATTCATTTTGCTTTGTAAATCTGAATCTGATTGCAGTAAACTGAGCTCTCAAGAGATTCATTTCTAGGTGAAGGAATGTCCTGAGTTATTTCTGTGACCTGCAAGACATACATTGAGCTTCTGCCTTTGAGTGAACTCCCTCTAATAAGGAAATCAAGGGATGTTTGAAAGACCCATTCAGTGACTTCTTCATAAGATTAGGGACCATGTCCCCAGGCCACTGCTGAAGGCATCACACAGCTGACTGCAATCAAATTGCTGTAATAACTTTGAAAGAACAGGGTGTCCGAGGAACTTGAAGGAACAGTGAAGGGCAAAACAGGCAGAGGGGACACAGGGACCCCTCATAAAGGGTTAAAAGAGGGGATGCTTCGAAATGGAAACAGTGGTATTTTTAACAATTTTTAATATCTGACCAGTACTCCAACATTTTTAGAGGGATACTCAATCAAAAAAAACCAAAAACCTTCCATATCAACATCCATTTTAAGGAGTCCATATAAAATTGTCTCCAGACTGACACCTCTCAGTGTCCAGGCTACTGTCCAGCTCCTCTGCCAGGGTGTCACACACATACCCAGACTTGTGCAGAGTCCCTTGCACTCATGATACTGCTAAAGGGAACTCCTTCAGAGCAAAAATATGGGAAACCCCAAACTGATAATTATCAGCCCAAAGGAAACAGTCCCAAGACAATATTGAGAAGATATGGCTCTCAAGACCAAGCTGTGGCAGCCAGGCTTGGCTTGGTGGCTTATTATAAATCCAGACTTGGCAAAGTTTAATGAAATGTTAATATCAGCCAAAAACATGAATAAACCTGGGATTTGCTTTGTGTGATCTGGACATCTCCAAAACTCTTTCATGTCCAAATACATGAGATACTGTGGTCTCCTTTGGGTGCTGTCAGACTTGTGAATAACTGAATTCCAAGGTGAAACCAAGGGGAAGAAGTTTATAGGAAGATGAAGAGCCATCAGCTTTCACTTGTTGTGTCATTGCTCTGCACAGTTTGATGCAGACTGTTGAACACCATTATCCATGTTCAAGACATGCATATCATACTTTTCCTCAGGAAAAATGCCAATGACATATACCCCATGTAGTTGTTAAATTTGTTTTAATGGGAGTTCAGTTCAAATGCATCTCCTTTTTTTTTTTCAGGACTCAAATTTGTCAACACAGGTTTCAGTTAATTGCTATTCTCTCTATGTCCATATGTATCCCACCCTTTTTAGTGGTACAAATGATCATTCACATTCCTAATTTTTACCAAATCCTAGTGGTCTTCAGAAATTCTGCAGGAAAAGCATTTTGGTTGTAATTCTCTCCATTTCATAAAGCCTTTTAGAGCTTTGGATATCACTGACTTCTAAAGGTTAGAGCATAGAGAGGTTTACAGAAGAGAGCACCTCACAAAGTCATAGATAGGATCGAAACCTCGCTCCTAAGTAGAAGAGCCACTTCAGTGTGAAGGGTAGGAGGAAAAAAGTGTTAGGAGAGCTGCTTTCCCTTCCCCTGAGATTTATGCAAATCCCACAAAGTACCCACCTGCAACATCCTGCCTGCTTTTGGGTGCTCAGAGGATTTCTTGTGGAGATTAGCAGCCTAAAATAATTAAGTAGCCTCACTGCCATTCAGATTTTACCGTGGTTTTTTTTTTTCCTCCCCTTTCCACTTTGACCATAATCTTTAAAAATCTTACCAACAAACATTTCACTGGTTGGAAAAGAATTCCCTCTGCCCTGGAGATTTGAGCACATGTTCTGTGGTAGCATCAGTATTCTCTCATAAGTATTATTTCTTTCTAAGAAAAAAAGCAATCTTTCTTTCTTTTCCTCACTACAGTATGGAGTGCTGAGGTGTTAGTGCTTGGTCTGATATGAAAAAAAGAGAGTTAGACCCATAGAGGTGGTAGATGAGCATTAGCCTGCAGTACATTTTACCAATGAGAAAGCTGGGTTTGGCCCACCATGAACTCTTTTGGATAATTTTGGCATAAATTGTGTCTCCTACTTAACAGTGGCCGATACCATCAGAGAAGCTGATATCTTTCAAAGCCAAGATTGAATAGGATCAAATCAAGGTCAATTTTATTGGAAATTTGATAAGGAATAGTGAGGTTACCTATATAAGCAGAAATCTGAATAGAGGCAAGATGCATTCCTCCATCTTGGTGAAGATTTCTCTCAATTCTCAAATTCTTCTGCATATGGCCTGAAAGCACATCAGGGAAAGGCAAGCAGAAATGTAGGAAGAGAAGGAGGGGAAAAAAGCACAAAAAAAAAAAAGGAAAAAAACCCAAAAAAACCCCAGAGAAAAAATAAATATCCTAAAAGCCAGTTAACTATTGGAATGGTGCTGGATAATCAGGAGAGATGTGGCTGA
>VXBB01010669.1:743433-771973 GCA_013399915.1 Illadopsis cleaveri
GAACATTCAGAACTAATCACAGATCCTTGTGGAAAGTCCATTCTTTCCCAAAACACGTTTATTTCCCAGTATTCCCGTGTGGCTCTCTGAACACTTCTGGAATGAGAGTTGTTCACTGGTGGGGTTGAAGGTTGTTATTATCTGTTGTTGACTTATGGTAGATCCATCTGAAAGGTGTTGGTGGGCCTCAAACTCACCTTCAACAGACCAGATGAAGCCCTGATTGAAACAGGTGCTGCAGGGGAGTTGTGCCCTATTACATGAGGGCTGATTTGTTTTTAACACCCTGTAATAATTGCTGGATTTCTCAGCCATACAAGCCTCAAACAAGCAAAATAATTTAAGGGTGGTGGCTTTTTTAAGCCCATTCCTATTGAGCACAGATTGAAGTGCACATGTTGGGTTTCAGTCTCTTTTAAAGCAACCAGCATGTCAGCCTCTCTGTGTGCTGAAATCTGCATCTATCTGACAGAAACCTTCTGCCCTTTGTTTCTTCAGATTTCCAAATCTTTGCTATCAACATAACACCTTTGAAACAGCTTCCCAGTCCTGCTCATTGAACTGAATTTTAGTCATGGTACAAGTAAATGATGTCCTGACCTTTATAGGACATAAAGCAGAGTGGTCAAAGACTACTAGATCTTAGGATTAGGACTGTGTCTTTCCAAGATTTCAAATCTCCCTGAAACACCATCCTTTTTTTTTAGTTTCCATTCATCATGACACATACACCCCTTTTAACTTGTTAGCACCAAAAAACCATGAAGGAGATGGTTTGTTATTCATTAGTGATTCAACAAAGTCACTCAACTCAGTGGAATAGTTATCATCATGTACAAATATCCCTCCAGAAGTTTCTGTCGTGTCCCTGTTTGCAGACCCCTTTCATCTATCAGGATCTACCTTGTGAGGAGACTAATTACAAACTCTGTGGCATCTCGGTGCATTTATTAGCATGGAACTGAGTCAGACCCGTGTTTATTCTTCAGCCAGTCCTGAAAGATACATTCTCCAGGTGTTGTCACCCATAACAAATACATAATGGCAGAGAGCAGCCCATATTAACATTTGAGCTAACACAAACACGCACTGTTTAAGCAATTCACCTGAGACTGAGTGCCTCACTGCTGTGACTTTTGTTTAAGGTTGTAATCCCGTGTGATGACATTCTCTTGTGCACAAGAAGTACGTTAGCACCACGCTTGGCAGTGTCAGGATGATGAGGAAACCACAGACTCAGGAAGCAAGAGCAGAAGGGAAACAAACTTTCACACTCAGGAATCGTTAATGAAGTAAACACACTTCAGCGCTGACAGGTAACTCACAAAGCCACCCACCAGCCCTGTGCCAAACTGAACCTACAGACAGCAAAAATGCACACCTATGTGTGAGCAAAACTTAGAATGATTCTAAAGTTAGCTTGTGCTGTGATAGCCAAGTAAATAATGCCCCAGCAGACACAACAGCTTCCAAACAGAGCAGGAACAGGCCTCCTTTCCTCCTGTGCAGAAGACTGTGCTTCCTTTTTATATCTGTTTCTGATGATCCATAAAGAAACTAAATTTACTGCAAGGGTGAACATCATAATGCAGAATCCTAATCCTGTACACTCCTGAATGTTGCTACCTTACCTTACCTTACCTTACCATAGTGATACCATGAGTATCACTATTTTCAATAAGCTACTCACCAATTTTAACTGCTCTTGGAAAAATTTGGAGTGCTGAAGCATCTTGTGGCTCTTGGGAACACTCACACACATGTCCACGTGACGATGGGTAAATCCATGTGTTCATGTGTGATTAGTTATCAGAGTTAGTGAAAACTAATGCATGTTTCTTTTTGGGAAAGGCTATCTAGATCATGCATAAATCACAATATTTGGATCAGTTTCACAACCCACAAATGACACATTCCTACAAAATTTATGGAAATAGTAAACTAAATCCCCCCAGCCCCAAATCATCTTTCAATGAGAATTAACGTTTCTTCTGAAGCTAAAAAATTACACTTACAAAATCTATAGTGGGATGGTACAAAATAATAAAATATTAAATGACTTAAATTTCAAGTACTTTTACCTTTCTCAGTAAATACTTTCCACATCTCCAGGAACAAACACTATTCAGAGTTTAGCCAAAGCTTCTGAAAGACACCGATTACACTGCAGAGTTTTAGGACTGTCATGTGAATTTAAAGACAAATACTGTCCAGGCAGCACATACCAGCTGCCAGTTACTGCGTAGTGGGATATTCCCTCACCTTCTGTGATAGTTTTATGAAAGATTGTTTTCTTTTAAAATGGCAGGTCCCCTCCATTCCTTCTCCTCTGCTCACAGTGAGACGTGTCATCTGATACTAATTTGTACTTGCTTTGTGTTTTGACTTAATTTGATTAATAACTATATCCTTTAATGGCAGTGTGACTTAACAATATGCTATTATGTTGGTGCGCTGCACTCCGGCATTGAGGAGCAATCCGTCTGCATCACAGCAACGTTTTGAAACTAATTCAAAGAGGCATTATTCTGTACCTCTTTACCACAGGGTAGAGGTCTGGTCTTCTAGTGGAATTGCCAGCTCAGAGCTGGAGGCCAAATCTGTGTTGAATTTGTCCAAGGACTTTTCTTAGCACTCACATTCCAGCCTGAATATCTATGGAATTGTTTTACCCCTTTTTTTCATCCTTGTATTATTGATTGTGCTTTGTGTCTTTTTTCTTTTTCTTTGTGTCTTTTTTTTTTTTAAAGTTCCCTTACTTATTTATATTTTAGATATTTAAAAGAGTTAAAATAGTACCATACTTCAGGCAATGACAAAAATGTATCAGAATTGTAAAAAAAAATTAAAACTTTATCAAAGAGCTTACAAACACATACCCCCCAAGAAAATACTAAGAGACAGAGAAAGGAAAAAAAAAGAGAAACAAGAAAGCAAGAAAGAATTTATCACACCCAATATTAAAAGTATAACTGAACTTTATAGTGTCCTAAGAGATAACACATACTTTCTTTTGTATGGGATGAAACTAGTAAATAAGGTTTAGCATGCCTGGAGGGACACACGGGAATCCAGTGAATTCCCTGCAGCTCCAGAAAAATTCAGGAGTAGGGGTAATTGCACATGACCAAATGTATTTTATCATCATCAACACCAAAGAAGAATCTCACAGAGGAAAAAAAGGAGAGAGCCAAAGCTTAGTTTATGGCAGTGGTAGGTTCTTTTTGCTCGTGTTGTTGTAAAGACTCTGTTCCCCAATGAGAATAGCTGGGAGGAAAAGAAAAGAAGAAGGGAGAGGTTTCTTAAAAGATTTCAGTTCTAAGGGAATAGGATAACTCAAAGCATGCCAGATAATCCAGAAACTGGGAGAAAGAGAATCACAGTCAGGACAGAAAAGATGTATCAGAGTTGAATTTCCCTGTTGCTGACCTAGTCTGTAAATGCTGTTCAGAATTCTTGCTTCTGTAAAAGAAAGATTTAAACTGACACTCGTGGTACCACGAAGCACACCTGTCTGAGTACAGGACAATTAAACACTTTTAAAAACAGTAATAATAAAAAAATTAAAAGGTAATTGCCCTTAGAGTGGAAACAATGGCACTAAAATATATATATGATGGTTTCCTTTGTATCAGACCAATGCTTGCCACATGCCAAAACATAAACCAGATTGCATAATATGTAGGTTTTTCATAATTTCCTCAGATTAGGTTTTTATTAATGCCTGTCAACAGCAAATGACAGGCATGTGTTGCATTAACAGCTGCTTTAAGCTATGCCAGTGCTGACTTCTCTGCAAATCTCAAGCCTGGAGGAAGCTTAAAAGCCCATTGATTGAAGAGGAATCAACCCCATTTGCATTAAATGTCTGAGGTTTTTACCTTCTGGCTTTTTTAACCAACTATTAGGGTTTTTATATTTACATTCATAATAGTCAATAACTGCAGGGTTATTAACAATCACCTGGAATGAACAGATCTGATTATCTTCTCCGATGTGTTTCAGCCACTTTTGGTTGTTTTTATACTTCCTGACTTAAATCATCCTGAGAAACTATTTTCTTTTTTTATTTCTCTGCGTGACTTGTAGAAAAATATTCTGTATCTCCAAGCCTCCAGCATCTATCCATCCTCATCATGAAAATTCATAAAATACACCTATAATAAAGCAAAAAGGTAGAAAGAAAATAGATTCCATGTCGGTAACTGGTATGAGCTAGGCTTGAGACATCTGTGTTGTCCAGTTCTAAAGTCTACACCAGCACATATTTTATAGATTGGAAAAATACACAGAGTTTTTAATGTTTCAGTTACTGGAATAACAGGAAAAAACATGATTTACAGAGCCTTAAAAGGAAATTGTAACCAAAATTTTTAAATGGGAAGTGACTTGTAAAACACTAGGATCCAATGGGTGAAATACGAGTTCAGAGTTGTTTTTCCTATTAGGTAACACCACCACTATATAATAAAAATTATGTAAAACTTGCAAAATTCTTAAATTAAAAATGGGCACACTGTGTTCTCCCGTGTTTTTTTTTTTTTTTTCACACTCCTCGATAACAGCTCAAGTCTCTAAAATTTAAGCATTTATCCAACCAAAATGAATTAATCCAAAAAAAATAGTGAGAGGAATATCTGGGGTTAGAAGAACATCGTGAACATTGATAACATGGCATTCAGGGAATTTATTAGCAAGGTCTACAGCTGTTGGCCTGCTATTCAGCTGAGCTGTGTATCCCTCATATACATTTCATGGCAGGAGCATTTCATTTTGATGAGTGTAAAGTCCATGAGAGTTTGGCCCAGACTGCACAAATGTAAAACAGAACTCCTCTGTGTTGGGCTGCATATTTCTGGATTCAGATTAATTAATGTTGCTGACACAAATCCAAGTTTTCTGTAAATGTCCATCAACCTCAGATGAATTTAATCCAAGGACAAGAAAAGAGTTATGGCAAAAATATATGGGTCAGCTTTAGGAAAGATCCATTATTTGTGCATGTGCCACTCTCTGTCTGGTAGAATATATTTAGCAAAAGAAGAATTTCATTTTTTTTCCATTCTGGCCAAACTGAAATCAAAGGCAGTATTCTGATTGGCTTCAGTATGGGTAGGAGTTGTGTTTCTGTGATTTTAAGTTTTTTAAAGGTTATTGTTTTTAAATATTTTCTCTCTGACTGTAGAGAACACCAGGCATTTCTCCCCAGCTCTGCCCATCACAGATGCTTGGTTCTCACTCCAGCACAGCTTCTGTGGGCAAAGGAACAGACCTAGGAGATTACAAGTAAATCATGGGTTAAGATGCAAAAAAAAAAAATTGGTCCTGCCCCCTCTGTATCAGAGCACTCCAATATGGTGCAACAGTCCCTACATATAATTATACTCATAGAATCAGAGAGGTGGTACAGCAACCATCAACAAAAAACCAAAAACAAAACAACCCAGTGTACAGAAAAGCCATCTGCATTTTATGTTCAAGGCAAAATTCTTTAACCTACAGCAGCCAATAATTGACTGGATGGAAAAATTTCCTAAAAGGCCACTTTTGCCTGTTTTACCTTACATACAATATCAGCTATTTTATTATCATTTAAAAATTAATCCAGCTGCTTAAGTGAGTTGCCATTTTGCCTCATGTGCAATCAAGGCCCTCACATTTTTTTGTTGTACTCCACGACCCACGCAGCAGGGAGAGAAATTTCGAAAAGAAAAGCTGACAGCTCACTTGGGAAAAGACTGAGTAAATAGATACGACGTGAACGGTGCCTGAAGGTCAGCAAACAGGCTCCTGAATTAACGGCAGATGCAAATTCCAGCCTCAAAGTCCCGTTCTGACAGCTCCCCTCGGACTCCCACCCCAATTAAAATGGCCAAGCTGATTCCCCACTCGACACCCATCCCTGCAGCTCTCCTGAAGCAAGCAGAACAGCTCTTAATACACACCCACCACCTCAGAGGTGTGCCCAGGTAATGAGCTAGGCATTCTTTTTACCCCAAAATGGGAACCATCCACCGGACTGGCACTGCAGCAATCCAGTTCTGGGATATTAGGATTGCAGCATAAGATATTAAGACCTTTGTGCCAGTGGTTGTTTCTGCCACTGGAAGACTGTTGGGCCATTATTAAGAAATAGTGACCTGCATTTCAAACAAACGCAACTAATCAGTGGCTAAGATTTCGCACCAGCTGTTTAATAATAGTTTGTCTAATAAAATATTCATATTATCATATATTTTCCATCTTAGAGGATGATCAGAATGTCATTTTAATATTTTCCCCCTACTAAAATAAAATTTTAATTAAGGCTAAAGATATATTGCCTACGGAAAGCTAAACTGTTTAAAATTATTAACTGCTTGAATACTTGTTGCTATACTACAAGCTGCCATAAAAGAAAAGAAATTAAGTACATGGGGGATTAACGCAATTTTGAAAGCTGTGTTCCCCTCCCTCCTCCTTTTAGATACGCCTAACTGAGCCATAACTATTTTTCTCCACTCAGCCAGACTCCAGCTTTGTGGCTTTTTTAATAACCTGGCTTTTCAAGCTTGTGCCCCCGAGAGCCTTTTCATTTCTGCCGCACTACCTACAAGCAAATTTCTTCCAGTTGCTCAACAGCCTAATGCCTCCCTTTCTTCGTTGTTGAAGCATTTCATTGCAGTTTCATTGACGGGGAGGTGTTCTGTTACAGTGGAATCAATAGCTCAGGGCTTCCCAGCACACCGATTAGCTTGTCAGTCAGAGCCTGGGGGAGGTAGTGTAAATCCCAGAATACCAGGGGCCACCAGTTTGAAAAGTAAGGAATGCAAGGAGCCCGCATGGGTTTTTCTACCACCTGTTGCTCTGCAACATGTGCAAAGTGTATTAACTTCTTTGCTGCTACATGCCTTAAAGGTCAACTGTGATAGAAGCTTTAAGCTTTTGGAATATTTTAATTCATTACAGGAATCAACTTTTACTGATTTGCAACAAAGGGTGCTTTACAAAAGGCGTGTTTTTTCGGTGGTTGGGCTTTTTGTTGGGGTTTTTTGGTAGGTTTGCGTTTGGCAATATGTTGGTTCCTCTTTCAGGATTTTTTTTTTTCTTTTTTAAATTCAGTACTTCATCTGCTTCTTAATTGTGTGCCAATACAAACCAGTTTCTATAGCAAATGTGGTCCTTCCTGTGCCCTCCCTTCCACCACAACAACAGTATCAGTTTAGATGATCCAGGCTGTCACAAGGGTGATATTTCTTCATTCACTAGTTTAGATTTGAGGAGGAGGGAATTATGAAATGCAAAGTAGGAACACTTCTGCTGTTCATATGCTTCCAGTGGGGGACGGGTCCCTCATGTCCCTCATGCTGTCATGGACAGCAGAGCAGGGCCAACTCCTTCCAGCCCTTTTAGGGACCTCCTAGTATTGACCAGAAAAAAACTAGAGAAGCTCCAAATTGCATTTAACTGCACATTCAAAGGGCCATCAAGTCACCTGAAGTTTATTCCACTTCATCTACCTCTTTTGGATGCTTCTGCTGGATAGAATCATGTCCTGATGACTGGCCAAGGTAATACAGAGGAATATTGTCAGCATCTGTGGTCTGAAGTGGTGAGTGAGCCATGTGTCCCTGGATGAGCCTCGAGGTCATTAAATGCTGTCTCTAAGTAGTGCTCAAATTCTAAGAAAATATATGTAACCAAAACTCCTCCAAAGACAGCCATTAAAAACAGAGGCTCAGGCCCTGTGAGCCAACCTAAGGAAACCTTATTACAGACATTTATTATCCAAAAACCGCGTCACACATGACCACAAAAGGAAATTCTGTGCTTAGATCATGAAAGTCTGTGCTTTGGAAAGGTTTCGCTGTCACCACATTTGGGTTTGCTCACAAAACCTCTACAAACTCACCACAAACCACAAAGTAAACCTGCACAGGGCAAATTGTGCTTATTAACATAATTCTACAAAATTAACTCAATAGAGCTTTTTTTGTTAATTTTGTTTTAAAAGCATGGCACTTGGATTTTCTAACTAATAGCATAAACAACAGCTGGAAGCTCTGGGCTGTCCAAGTGGATTTCAAAGTTTGGATTGAAAATATTAATCTTTTCAATAGAGATTAATCTTAGATTCATGTCTTTCCAAATGTGAGGAATAAAAAAAAGTTTACGTTAATTTAAGGACTCTTAGTGAAATGCCCTCTGCTTTAGAAGGAAGAAGGAATCCAAGCTGTTCTTTTTCCTTTTGCCACTAAGTGTAGATCTGCTTTAATTGTAAAATATAAATATGCAACTTGATCTTTTACTTGTGTTTCTCCAGATATTTAGTTGCTTAAGCAACACACCAAACTTTTTTACCAACACCAACTTATAGACCATGTAACTTTTCTATCACCTGGCAATTAATAGGCTGGGAATGCCCATAACAGATCTCTCTTCTTTATTTTTTTCCCTCTAACCCTCCACCCACTACTAGTCATGCTGTTAATTCAGCAAAATTAGTAGTCTTGTGTTGTCAGAACAAATCACTCCCACTCGGTTATGAATGTGGTTACTCAGCAAGACTGCATGTTGAGAATTTAGGGGATGTTTTTTCTCTCTGTTTTCATCTTTCACTTCTTTTCCTCCCCCTGCATGCATTGTACTTGTGAACATCTGATACGGGTAAAATTGCACTGGGTGATCACTTAAATTCAACCTTTGACTGCAGAAAAATACTCTGTGTCCTGACACTTCACCAAAAAACAAAGCCCTTGCAATAAAAGTGTGCGATCGTATATCATTTCCCCCTTTTAACCAGTGACCATAATTAATTATTTCTTTACCTTGCACCTTATAGACTGTTACCTCAGGCACCTAAAAAACCAGGTCTGCTACTTGTAACCACTTGAAGCTTCTGTCATCAGAAGGGGATTACCCTCATTACTTATTGCACACACACTCAGGCAGGGACACACAGACATTTTATTCCAAAAAGGAACACTAGACCGCCCAGCCACAAGCTATCAACGCCAGCCTGGGCCTGGGGAGCTGCAAACCCACAGACAAGGCAGGGCCCATCCAGCACAGCGTGGCCTGGGGCTTGCACTGACCAGCAGTTTTGCCAGGCAGAGATCAGGTTTCAGTGCAATTAAAGGTCTCTTGTTAGCTGTAGGCTGGAAAAGATGGAACTGTGCACAAAGAGTAGGTGTGTGTGTACGTTCACTCTCGTACTGTTAATGCCCCAGATTTAGAAAGAGTGGATAGACCAGTAAACACTTTCACAGGCTGCTTGGGAAAACATATCCAAACTAGGGAAAATAAAAAGAGAAAGAAAAATAGGTCATTTATAGGTAAAATGGTATTGCCTTTCAGACATATTATTTTTCAAATTATCACTATTTATAAAACTCATTAATGGATTCATGAACAAAAGCTATAAAATATTCATGAGCTTTCTATAGGTGTGGAAGTTCTCTCTGAACATGAAAATGCACATGCAGAATATACACACCCAAACAAAAACACGTCTACAAAGAGGTATAAATGTCACTCACATCCAGCTGAGAAACCTGCTAGATGAACCCACAAATACAGTGAATTGGAATAGACTCTAAGGGCATGATGTCTAAATGATTATGAATGTGGGCATCCAAACACATTTTTAATATAAAATACTTCACATCAAATTGTTTGTTCACAGGGTAATATCCTGTTTTGGGTGGGCTCATTGTCTCTGTCCCTACACCTATGGTCCTCTCTGCACTGTGCACTGAAAACTTGACTCTGTTAATTGGTGCTGCATAAGCTAGGTTATACATTTAATATCCAAATCAACACCTACAGCCATCATGACTTCATGTGTTTGGATTCTGTCCTAACTGGCAGTAAAAGCTGTCATTAGGAGCAGGAAACAGTATGAAAGACCTTTCACGGCCTCTTTCAGCGTGCAATGTCATCTGTTACCATGGGTTGTATAGTACTGATGGCTATAAATGCCACTATGAATGATGCAATCTCCTATGTGATGATGAACTTGAAAAAACCTTTGTTGAATTTGTGCTTAAGGTGCTCATATTCCGGTTATTCACGAGCATCCAAAATGTTGATCACCAGCCGGGTGTTTCAGCAACCCCAGCGGCAACGCCACAGAACTCACGCACAGCCCTTCCTGTAAAAGATGGCACAAATAAACTCACTTTATAGATTCCATGAGAGTTATTTGTCAGGCATGTCAGCTGTGGCTCATTTCCCTAAATTCTGCAACCTTTCCTAGCGGAAAGGTTTAGAAATAAAATTTGCAGTTTCCTTTCCTTTTTTGATTTTTTTTCTTTAATGATAGCACTTGTCTGTCCAGCCTTCCAGCAATCGTTTTGTTCAGATCTTTCTATAAATCCATTTTGAATACCCAATCGTGCCTATATGTAAAATACCTTCTCTACCAGGGGGTAAAGCAATTTATTTCCAAAATTTTAGGTGTGAGGCAAAGAACTGGGTGAACTCCAAAGGCAGGGATGTGGAAGGCTCCCAGTGCTCTGCGTGGCTCAAAGGGATGTTGTGGGCAAGTCCCCATCACCAACTGCCAATGGCTCTCCATCCCAGCAGCTGCAACCTTTCCTGCACAGCCACGGGCCTCTCTCAGGAAGCCAATCATGTTCCATTGTGTGGAGACTTTGTGCTGCCACAAAACATCCCCACCGTGGGCTGTGGCGAGCTCGTCACACACGTGTCCTTCCCTGTAAATTAATGGAGCCTGGACTTCAGCCTCCAAGGGTGATGATGTCGAGCTTTAACCCATGAGAAACTAAAGTTCAGGTGTTGAATTTGCTTTGTGGAGAGTCAGATTTTGCAACTCCAGAGTCGCAACTTACTCTTGTTGGTCCTGCATCCTGGATGACCACTGTTGGGGCTTTCCATGAGGGAGAAAAGTCATCTGGTGCTTGCAGTCTTCTCAATAACTTCTGGCCTTCCTTCTGAAGGATAAGGTTGTAAATTGAGATGCTATCCCTGAAAGATTTTGACGCAAAAGGTGCAAAAGTGTAATTAAGAAGATTGGAAATGGGTCAGAAATGTAAACACAGCTAACTGCTGCAGAGAACAGGGAAATAAAGAACATTTAGCTAACAGAAACACTGAAGAAAGTAAAAATTCAGACACCTTGCATTACCTGACGTGCAACATTGTGAAGTTAAGGATCCCGGCCATAGTCTGTAAGGTCTGGAGTCAAATCAGACTTTCAGCACTGACTTTAGAACTTCACAGTCCTATTATCTGTTAGTTGGAAAAAAATCTTAATGAAGATATTGTGATAAATATAGAATTTAATCATCTAATTTTATTTTGTGAATACCATATGGGATATAATAGTTAGGAATTAATCTCCACTAATGCATTTTCTAAATATCCTTTTTTTTTCTGAGAATGACTGACAGTGTGTAACAGTTTATTAACATTAACTATATTTGAGAGTAATAACTTGGAATAGCAGGGAATCTTGAATATGTGGGAAATTGTAAGAAAGAAAACACATGAAAAAGAAAACCTAGAAAAGAAATAACATGGAAAAAAATTAAATGTAAAGTGAGAAGCTGCATGTGACATATGTACTATATTAATCAATGTTGAAGTAAGCATTAAAAGATGGGAGAGGTGAGTTGGCTACTGAGATGCAAGTAGCCTTTTCCATGACCCAACAGCACAGAGCTAAACCTGGGGAGAGCTTGAAATCTAAGGGATCATATCACATCCATGGCCTCCAGGACCTTCCATGCTGGTGCCTTGGAATGGTGGTTGTGATTTCAATCCCTCTGAAGTCAAATGTGAAAAGCTCAAGACTGCACACAGACCAGTGAAGCACGTCTTCACCTGTCCCTATGTGCCAAATATGACAGCACAGTGTTCAGAATCTTTCTGCTGTTTAAGATACACTTGCTTCTAGTTGTCTAATCTTCAAAATATCCCATTCTCTTCATTCTTAGCCAAATCAGCAGTGATGCTCACCATCTTTCTTCCTCTTACAAGGAGATCATGAAAAAAAGCAGGTCCACAGAATTTCTTGGATGAATATGCTTGCACAGAAAGACTAGAGATTTCCCTATCAAAACCTGGGGTTATACAGAGAAAAAATAATAATAAAAAAGATTAGGGGAAAGGGGGTTTTCAGGTCCAGAACCAGAGCCTTGTAACAAGGATAGCCCCTTTTGTTCTCATCTCTTTTAACTTTCTTTTTCCCTCGTAACAGTTGCCCAGTGGTTATGAAGAGCTTCAGTCCTGCATTTCAACGAAGGGGCCCTTCTTTATTCTCTCAGAAGAGGGCTGTCTCAAGAGCACCATGCTAAAGTGCTAAGTTATCATCAGGCTGGGGCTTTCGTGCAACTGTTTGTGTGTGTGTGAAACAAGCTCTCAACATGTTAGTAAGAAGCCTTTAACCCAGATTACGCCACCTCTCTTTCTATAGTGTTCTTTTAGGGCAGAGTGTGAAAGGTCACCCTCTCAGGCTGGATAGCAGCACTCAACCAATTACAGTGCACCAGTGTTTCCACAAAAGAGAGTTTCAAGCCCACAGCTACAAAAGATTTTACGTGTCTGATTTTCAAAAACACAATTACAAAAGGAGGAGGCTCACTTATGTCTATTTTCAGGCCCTGAATGATTTTTTTGTTTCAAAAAAACAAGAAAAAAAAATCAATTCTGCTTCTCCAAAGAGGTCTGAAAAATTGCTGCCAGCCCAGCACCTATGCTATTTAAAAAGCAAAACCTCTAATCCCTCAGGTTCAAGTAGGTGTGATTCAGGAGTCCTGGAGCTGCGAAAATAATAGGATGGGTTATCTGAGTATATGATTAGTCTGGCTTTATGAAAACAATATTTACAGCAAGTGATATATAATGACTTTGAATTACACCTCTCGTTCCTGACACTTTGAAAATTGTGTATTTCATTTGCACAGACGCATTTTCCGGCCTATTACACCAGCTAAAGTTTTGCCATTATCCTAAATGTAAGTTCTTCAGAAGTCTGCATGAGCATGAGCCAGCAACCAATGCCCTTCCAACAGTGATGCTGAAGCCAATGCAATGACATCCATGTTGTGCATTGTTTGTGTCTACAGGGAGCTCACTGTAAATGTAGTTAGAGGAAAATCCTCCTGGGCATTGACCATCTTAAAAGTCCTAAGCCAGATGGTTCTCCATTTAATGTGGAGACTCAGTGTTGTCCTTTACTCTGTGTAGCTAAAGGTCTCTCATTACTTAGGGGGGAAAAGGTAATCTCAAATGCTTTAAAACTGTGTGGCTGAGTATTCAAAAGACAGAGGATTCAGGCCATCAGCCCTTCCTAGTTAGTTCCTGGGGAACACTCCATGCTTTCAGCTTAATTGTTAAAAACATTACAATGAATATTTCAAAGCTATCTGGGAGTGTTGAATACCTGCTGCAATCAAACCAAATAGGCAACCTTGAAAATAGCAACTTGGAAATCTTATTTCTAGTAAGTCCATCACAATGGTACCTCAGTACCTATATGGAAGTTCTAGAATTTTCGTACTTCTCCCTAAGAAAGAAGTATATTCCCTAGTCTCTTTCTTCTGGACCCCTGAAAACCCACTAAAAGCACAGAAATTAAGTGTCTTTTGTAGACAAAGGTGACAACTAGAGGAATTGAAAAAAGCATGATATTAGAATTGGGAGTAAAACATTCCTGGGATCACAAACTGTAGATGAATTGCTACAACAGCATTTATTTGAAAAATTAGGACAGGAATGGCAAAGTTTTTATTGTATATCATGTAGAAGACTTACAAAGTCAGAGAAAAAACCCTAAAGACTGGTGCTATTTATGTCAGGGCACAAAACAAAGTCTATGGGAATCCTGGGAAGCTCCTTGGAGATAAGAGCCACCCATGCTACAAGCTCCTTTGGTGTTCTGGGAAAACTGGTTAAAATTCCTGTACCTCATCGTATGTATCTGCAAAACGATTACTGATGTAATTCTAAAATGTGTTGTGAGGTTACTTGCCAAGTTTTGGGGATTCTTGAAAGAGAAGAGCCAAGTGAAGTTTCACACCATCTCACAGAAGATATATGCAAGATTTTATATGAGCCTTTCTACGTGCTCCAATATGGATTCCCCACAGATAAAATATAACAGTGCTTGCTGCACATTTCCAGCAATGGTCCCATGTCTTTTTCTCCTCTTCCTCCATTCAACGAACTGTTAAAAGGCCGAGAAGAACTGTTGTGCAGATGATATGAAACTAAAGAACTTGTGGTAGGTGTTACACATTTTGGTACCATCTGTGCTATCTAATCCCAGCCAAAACAGTCTCCTGTTCCTATGTAACTCTGAATCTCACTGGGAAAGGGGGGGAGTAGTGTGACTGGCTCAAACCTTCCTGTGTAGGAGTATTATTATCAGTGTTTGCAAATTTTTTCCCTCTTTATAACTACCATAACTCTTCTTTAAAACCCCTCATCTGGCTGCTGGCCTACTACAGAAACTGATCTCTCTACAGAAAAATGGCTCATGTTGGTTGGTTCACTTCTGGTGTGTTGGAGGGAATCCTCACCCAAAAGAAATTCATCGATTCACACCAAAAAAAATCTTGTTTTATGTCGTTACTTTCTCAAATTTTGCCCTCCTTTGGGTCAGGAGCACAGACAACATCCTGATGACACATTTTCTAGCACAACTCAAGACAAGTATTTCCTGGAAATTGTTCAGGATTGAAACCACTTGTGGTAGATGTTTCCAGACACTGATGCCATTACATCTTCTCATAAGACCTGAAATTAGTTTGGGGTTTGTTTCATTCTTCAGTTTGCTTTTAGATTCAATCCATGCTCTGATCTGCTCACAGGGAGCTTGCTCTTCCCTAACAGCTTATGAGAAAACCTTTTTGTGCAAGGGCTTCACACATGTACACACATTAGTCATCCTGTATGTGACACACACACCATCTTGTCATCGCTGTCAAACATAATAAAAGTAAGGCTAAAACACTTAGACACATATTGATCTGCTTCTGCACCTCCTGTGGTACCCTTAGTGTAATAGGGTCCTTCCACAGAGCTCTAATGTGGGCAGCAGCCTGTTTCCTGGAAATATTTTCTTTGGAAAATATAGAGGAAGCATCTGATCTCAAACTTGTCCGTTGTTCTGCTCTTCTGTTGCTTGCATATAATCCTTGGTATCCTGTGGCCTTCACCAGAAACCCAAAGGAGAATGATTGGCTCCCATGACTCTTCACAAGGCTGGTTTGTCTTGATATTTCTCTATGACATAAATATTTGAAAGGACCCTGCTAACAGGGAAAAGAGAAAGGAGTGATAAAATTAAGAAATTATAAATCCACTCAGTCAGGAAGCCCGTGTCCTGCCCAGTGTGGAACAATGCTGTATTCCTTATTTTGTAATGCTGTGAATGCTCCTAGCAATGGAGCATTCCTTCATGGATAGACAGGGAATAACCCTCTTTCCCAGAACTCTACTTTTCTGTGCTGTCAATATGTATTTCCATTTTAGTCCAACACACCTGTTTACACTGAAAGCCCATGCAAAATATTCTGTATAATTTCATTCATCTACTGACTTTTTTAAAAAAATTTGCTACTGAAAGACGGGAACTCTGGCAAATTACTTAAACTTGATTACTGTAATTGCTGTCAAGACAAACAAAGTTTGCCTTGTAATGAAGCAATAGATGCAGTCTTTCATTGTGCTTCTGAGCAACAGTTTTTTAGTATTTTATTGCCCTTGGAAGCTGGCATTTGCAGAATGAACTTTTTCACAAATAATCAGTATGTTTGAAACAGATGAATATACAGCAACATCACTAAAAGAATAACGTCCAGCATCTGCTTACTGCTTCCTTACCTTCTACCTACCCTCTTCCCTTCAGTGTTTTTTTTTTTTCATCTCTGCACTTACCACATCACCTGGAGCAGATAAATGCATGCTCTATTTAATCTTATTAAAGAAAAATCCACTCAACTATCTTATAGTTAAGTACAAAATCTTAGCTCCAGAACATTGGTTTTTGCCCAGGGATATGGAAGAGATAGAAGTGCTTTATTCAGGGATAGATTGGTCTCATTGAGACATATGGTCAACATGCTAATAACTTTGTACAGTCCAACTTCAGGGGAAAAGTTGAAGCCTTTTATTCTTTTTCTCCTTTTTTTTTCAAATATAATCACTCAGTTTGCAGGAAGAGAGGTATTTACTGTGCTACCTTTGACTGTTTTTCTCTCTTTGGTGAGTCATGGGAAATACCTTGTTTTTCATCACATCCATCCTCTCAAAAAAGAGGAGAAAAAGACACAAACTCTTAATCAAGGATTTAAAAAATTATCTCTCCTTTGGTTCAATCATCAGTAATCATTTGTGTAATAAAAACAGATCAAGTACCTTTAACAAAATAGTATTTCTAAATTACCCCCGGGTAATTCAGAATGGTAGGTATTTTAATCTCTACAATCCCTAGTATGTATCTATTTATTTTCACTGGCTTTTGGCACCCACCTGGCAAGAATCCAGTCCCCAAGGCAAGAGAACTATCAGAAACAATGGGAACTTCAGAGAGGAACACAGACAGTGAAAGAATGATCAAATTAATTTATTTTTTTTTTAAATTTGGTTTCTGCTGGCATTTAGCTGGCATGGACACACGTGTACAGATACACACAACAAGCAGTACAAGGCAAGAAAAAGCAAGGGAAGAGGCCAGGGGAGTGAAACTGGAACACGATACATGTGGAGAAATCCCAACAGACCCACTACATTTTATTCAAGTTTTCTTGTTTTCCCAAGCCTCTCTAACTGGCATTACTCCACTGCAGAGAAGCACAGAAGACTGGAAATGCTGAATGAGAAGAGCAGTGCCCTGATTCCAACATGCACTCTCTGTTTAGAAGTTGCTTTGTCACCCTTTTGCCAAGTACTGTGTGTGCATGTCTGCATGAGTGAGAGAGTTCACAAATATCCAACATCAGAGACATCAGTGATGTCTCTGGTGTGTATTCATCAGGTATTTATTCAATTGTTTACAAATCTCAACAAATCATTCAGGTTTTTGCATTGTGATCATGAAGTTGGTCAAATCACCAAAACTTAACAAATGATGTTTTAGTGGTACAGATAATGTCCAGCTAGTAGAGGATTCCAAACCAGAAGGATTGGCAAACAGATTGGGAAGTGACATTAAATACAAAGTGAATTTGGTTATTGAAAGAATGGTCTTAAATAAACCAAGTGGTTCAAGAGGGGCTGACTTAAACTGCTGCATCCTGAAGGAAAACCAGGGAACATTTCTGTGGAAAATGATCACGGAGATACCATTAGTGACAGATTAAACTTGAATGAACAATATTAGGATTTTGGAGAGGGAAAAAAAGAAAATGTCCCATTGGAATGATGTGCAATCTGTAGAGAATTTGGTGCTTCCCAGCACCAGCTACCATCTGGGATCTACCTTTGGTACTGCAGTGCCAGAGAAGTTTGCACCAAATAAAAAAATTCCCCTTTCCACCAGCATGGAAATATTGAAGACTTAGATGTGCTCAAATCTCAATAAGACAAGAAAAGAAATGGCCGCAAAAATACAGAAGTAGAAGCAAAGGTGAAAGGAATAAACTATTTCACATGTCCATCCCAGTTAATAATATTTGGGATAGATATCAAGAAGCATTTTGAATATAGTTGAGTGCTAGATTAGACCAGTGAGGAACTGTGGCACTAGAGGTTGTCAAGAAAAAGGACAGATGAACATTGTCCAGACTATTTCTTGTTCCCAGCCTAGCACAGAAGAGCACTAAATCTCCTGTGGTTCTTTCCTGGCTTACTCTTGATGGCTCCGTGCAAAACCTAGGAAATGTCAAAATTACACGTGCCCATTCTTCATTGTCCTCCACACAGCATGAGCTCCAGCTGGGAAGAATTAAGCAGCAAGAAAATTATCTCTGCTCTCAGTCCTGGCACCACAGCAGCTCTCAGGAAAGGGGAGGGCTCAATTCCAGCAGAAATGAGGCTCAGTCCCTCCTATCCCAGGCACGAAAAGGTTCCTGCTCTCCTTGGTCATGGTACAATCTGGATACACACACAAAAACTGGCACATATTCAGTGCATGCACTACCTGGAAACTTGGCTACAAACCTCCAGCAAGTTTCTGCTGGACATGAGTCAACCAGCCTGGGGATTTTTGTTTTGTTTTGTTTTGTTTTGTTTTTTCTCAGAATCTCAGAATCTGGATAAAAATTGGGGCAAATTTTCCACAGGGCAGCAAATTGCACAAAGAGAGCCACCCTGCCAAGTTTCATTCCCACCCTTCAGAAATGGAAAAGCTAAATCTTTTTCCTTAATTTGGTCTGCAATGCATGGGCAAAACAACAAGTTCTTCCTGTAACATGCACGGATAATTCCACTATAAAAAATTTAGGAGGGAAAAAAGTGCTAATTTCCATACTAGAAATGCAAAATTTCAACAAAAATATTTGAAGTTTGGGTAAGTTAGAAGAGAAAACTGAAAAAAGGTCATGCTGAAGGTTAGTTCTAAGCAATAATTAGAAGGAATAATGTAATGTAAGACTGGAGAGAATTTCCAAGGTCACTTAACCCAGTCTCTGCTATGCATCTACGTTGTGTAATCCCATTTATAAATTCATTGAACTCCAAGTTAAAACTAGCTCCATTATTTGACTTAACTGCACCTATTAGAAGGCTTTTCAAGAATGTCAGTCTCTGACTAGAAATCTTCTTCTAATTTCCAATTTAGATTTATTCACCATCAGTTTATCCCATTTGTTTGTGTGCCAGAACAGTTTACTAATTTAAATAACTCTTTTTTCTCACTTCTTTACTTCCCTGACATATTTCTGAGGAGAATCATAGCCCATATTCAGCAGTACTTGTCCTGCTAGTGGTATTTAGCTCATATGACGTTTGAGGTGTGCTTTGTACCTCAAGAAACAAATAATGCCTAAATTTATGTGTATATCCATCCAGGTGCACCTACAGCAAACGGTGTGCAAAGGGACAAACCTACAGAAAGCAACTTTTATATAGGCAAGTTATTTCAGACCTGACCCCTGCAGACCATTTTTTGAAGGTTTAAGTATTGGTCATTGCACCTGGCTGAGTCTCCTGTGATCTTCCCATTTTTCTGTTCCTGCAACAGCACTGACACTTTGTGATGGCAGAACTGCTTTAAGTTAAAGGAACCAAAGGTGAGCCCTTTGGCAAACAGCTTCTGGGAGCAGGAAAAGGACATCAAGAGCTTATCATAAACCTCATTAAAAGCAATTCTACTCTGCAAGGCTATGGAGAGCGAATTCTGTATGAGAGAAAACAGACAGGAGGGAGTAAATGGGTACGAGGCAATGGCTCAGTCCTCCCAGCTCTGTCACTGTGTGGTCCAGTCAGGATAGATGCTCCTGCACTCCCTTACAGATAACAGAGGCTCTGCATAGCCCAGATGAGAACAATCCTTGAAACACAAAGAGGAAAGAGTTCAAAGAGACTGAACGTCTTGGAGTACCGAATTCAAACTCCAGCTAAGAGCAAAAGAAGGGCCTGGGGTATCTGGGGACTTTGCAATGATAGTTTAATTAGACGAGCCTTATCTGTACAACAAATGTGGCAGCTCTCTGAAAAACTCAGCTTTTTGTTCCTCACTTAAAACTCTATCACTTTCCCCAGCACTGGAATAGCCTTTTGCCTAGTTACAGGCACACTGCCTGTGATCCAGACAACATCCATGCACTGAAACTTGTAGCACTGACCCCTAAACGTGCAGCATTTTTCATGTAAAACTAGAAAATGTTCTAGCATGTAGATAAAGGAATCCTTTCCAAAAACACTTAGGAAACTCTGTATGTAGCACATGTATTTATAGCTTATTATTTTACATATTTGGTACCTATCTGTCTGGATGTTCTTTTAAAAAATGTCTTATCACTATTAGTCTAAATAAAGTCTCTCAGATTACTTCCCATCATCTCTGTTTTGTCATCCAACTGAGTGCTGTTATCTGTGTATTTCAAATGTTTGTTTAAAATTATTAAGATTTCTTTGTAAAGTTTCCAGGGAAAAAGGGGAAAAGCCTTAACTCCTCTTTCGCATGGCACAAGAATGGCAGAACCAGTAATAATAACAACAAACTTTTTATTCAAATAATTTAGTAATTTTACCATCAAAGGATATCACTGAGGTCCAAATTTAAAAAATATCATGTGGGAATGGGCATCCTCGAGGGATTCATGGGAAGAATGAAGGACTGCTAGGTTTTATATAGTCTGTATATTGAGGTCTTCAAGGGGTTTTCAAAATCATAGAATCACAGAATCATGGAATGGTTTGGGTTGGAAGGGACCTTAAAAATCATCCAGACCCTGACCATGGGTAGAGACACCTTCCACTGTCCCAGGCTGCTCCAAGCCCCATCCAGCCTGGCCTTGGACACTTCCCGGGATCCAGGGGCAGCCACAGGTGCTCTGGGCACCCTGGGCCAGGGCCTCCCTACCCTCACAGGGGAAGAATTTCTTCCTGCTTTCTAATCTGACCCTGTCCCCCCGACAGTTTGAAACCATTCCCCCTTGTCCTATCACTACATGACCTTGTAAAAACTCCTCTCCAGCTTTCTTGTAGCTTCTTCCAGTACCTACTGAAAGGCCCCAACAAGATCACCCCAGAGCCTTCTCTTTTCCAGACTGAACAGTCCTAATTCTTTTAGACTTTCAATCAGTCAGTTAGCTACTATTCAGCTGTAGACACTTAATTCCAACGCACAGAATTCAGATTTCTTTACCTAGCATAGGATTGTCTTTGTTTTTGTCACATCATGATCAATGACATCAGCCTTAACCTCCAGAGTTATCAAAAGTGCCAGAATCAGTCACCCTGGAAGCATCCTAGGTGAACCTCTATGACAGATAATGCTTTAGAAGTGAAGTTTAGATACTCTAGGCAAAAGTAATAATGTTTTATTTTCCTGAGAGTCATGAGAATACTCTGAATGAGTATCAATCAGAAAGGGAAGAAGGAGATAGCTCTTTACTTGGAGAGGGAGATCACCCTCAGATTGGAGAGGGAGATTACTCCCAAGTTTGGCCATCTTTTCTTGAAGGAGAAGAGGGGATCCTGGGTCAGAAACTTTTCTTCTGTCCACAAACAAACCAGAAAACCCAGGCAGATCAGATGCATTTTGACTAAGTAAGAGAACCATTTGGGGAAACGCAGGAGGCAAGTGGCAGGTCCAGCACAGAGAAGAATAATTCGTTATGCGTAAAGTTAAGAGCAAAAAACTTTCTTGTTCATAGGTAACAACTTATTCCTATTCCTTCTGCCCACAAACAAACCAGAAAGCCCAGGAAGACCAGATGCATTATGACTAAGTAAGAGAACCATTTGGGGACAAGCAGGAGGCAAATGGCAGGTCCAGCATAGAGGAGAGTAATATGTTACGCACAAGGTTAAGAAAGAAAAACTCTTGCTCATAAGTAACAGCTTCTTATTCCTGGATACCCTGTGCATCTGGAGGTGGGAGCAGCCCCAGGACCGCTCTGCCTGACACACTTTTCCAGGGCGAGGCACTAAAGGCCGCCAGCGGGTGGGAAAGGCCGGGCAGCGCAGCCGGGGCTGTACCCAGCCCCTTTCCGCAGCCCAGGTGAAAGCCGCCTGCCAAGGTCAGGCGCTCAGTCACCAGGTGGTGTATTTAATTTAAAAAGGAGTGTTAACCTTGTTTACACAAAATAACACCAATATGCAGAGAAGCAGTAAATCCATTGTCGTTAAACAGCGGGGAGGCCGGGCTGTGCTGGCAGCCTGCCCGCCCCGAGCTGGGCTGGCACCCGCCGCACGCCGCACACCGCCGGCCACCGCAGCCCCGGGCCGCCGCTGCTGGCAGCCGAAAGCTTTGTCGGCCGTGCCCTTTTCCTACCCCTCCGCTTCGACTCTTTACATTCTTGTCAAATATATTTAGAACGAGAGGTGTCCACTTGAAGGGAAGCATTTGTTAATCGCTTAAAATGCAGGAGCCTGGCAGCGCTCCAAGTTTACATTTATAAATATGTAGTATCTGTTTCCAGCTAAACAAGGAGCTCCTGACCCTCCCTCACCCACAATCCCGCAAATATATATTCATATACAGGAGGGGAACTTGCGAGGAGCTGGGAATGATGAACAGAACCAGCCTGGCTGAGGCAGGATCGGTCCAGCCTCCCTCCCCGCTGTCAATTTGTTCCCCGCCTTTGTCTGCTAGTGATGTAGATAACAGCGCAGAAAGAGGATGATGTATCTTTAAGTAATGAACAGATTAAAGTTAAATTCCTGTTGACCGAGACAGTTGTGTTGACATTCCTGTTGTTTACAGGCAGCTGTCTCTACTAATGACACTTTGATAACTGGAGTGAGGCTGCTGTTGGGCAGGGGGATGGGGGCAGGCAGAGTCAGCCGGGTTAAAGAATGCTCTGTTTAAAACCCGGTCATCCAATTAAACATTAAAGCTGGATCAGAGATCGTCGGCAGCGGTGCTATTCGGGAACGGGAAAATTCTGGGCTTCTTTTTTAACTTATGCTCAGATTATGTGGCTTAGAGGTCAGCCTGCCCCAGTTTGCTAGAGGATGCGGAAGATTCCAAGAGTACTTAAAATAAGCCAGAAAGCAGTAAACTCTGTCAAGCCATCCGTGCACTGCCATGACATGGGCAAGCACACAGAGAGTTGCCGGCGGCTGGTTGGGACTGGGGTCACGCAGAGGTCCTGTGGGGCAGCCTCCCTCTCCCACAGCTTTTCAAACAGGCCGGCAGAAAGGATCTGTGAGCATCCCACCGCTCCTGTGATTCTCTGCCATCTTCTCCTCTGAAATAAGTTGCTTTGCAGGGCACTGGCTGCTGCCGGAGCTTTGCTTACTGCTTCCTCTTGAATTAATATGTTTACCATTAACAGCTCCCCTGTTTGGCTGCGGGCTTCTCACCAGCGAGGGCTACACTGAAATCCTGGAGCCTGCTGCTGAAGCCCTTGCTCAGGTCAAATTCCCAAGGGGAACCTGTAAAGCCCAAGATCTGCCAGGTGATAAACTTTAGACGTGTAAACAGTCTACTAGATATCGTCCTCTGGTGAAAATTAAACAGATGGTCAGGCACTCTCCCAAATCAATGCCCAGCAAAGATAGCACAGCCCATCCCTCCGGCTCAGTTCAGCCCCACAGCCTTTGTATCAGCAAAGTTTGATCCTACTCAGACCTAGAAAACAGCTTTTCAGCTGCTGAATGCACCTGACATTATGTTACTGCCTCAAAGTTTCCAGCACTCCAGAGATCCGCTTAAAATGCAGATGGTCCTTCCCCATCTTTTTGTTAATGAAGCCTAAATTTAAGGTCTTTAAAACAATGTGATAATGCCTCTTTAATTCTAAATCAAATGCCACATGCTCATTAACTATAAGCATTCATAGAAATAAATGGATTTATTTTTGAATTTATGAAGTCTCTTTAATGGACTCCAAATAAAAGTACTGGATATGCAGCATTTCCTGCCATCACTAAAAACATCACTGCTGCTGTAGTGGAAGCACATTTCATGCAGCAAGAATGCTTGCAGTAAACACAAGTTAATTTGAGTATCAGTTAGAGGGAATGTACCCTGCCAAGAAATATTATCTACAGATTGATTGATCCAGACAATTAGAAATCGAATCTTTCTAAAGGTAAAAAAATCAGTTGGTTTGACCTTTTTTTTTTCCCTCTCAAACCTGTAATTTGGATTGGAAGGAGTGTAGCTGTGTTGAAGTATTTTGTAGTTGGAAAGGCACAGATATTTCAGCATGAGGGATAGAATCCCAAATTTTTAACAGCAGAGAAAATCACCATTGATCTCCAGAAATAAAAGCCTGACTTTAAGAAGTGTCATTTGCACACATGCCTGACTTAAGTTTAATCCTCTGCAAACAGCAGCCTGGGGGCCATCCCCAAGCCAGGTCGTTTCACCTTTACCAGGCGAGCAGGGGCACATCAGCCCCATTCCCAGCGGGAGAGCATCCAAGCAAAAACCCGGAGCTGCTACAAGGAACCGCACTGGGGGCGAGAGGCAGCCCCAGAGCCCGAGCTGTACCTCCGTGTTCCTGATAAGGAGCCAGACCCAGCTCTGACTTACGGTCACTTATAAAGATACCGGAGCGCGTTCCTGTGCGGGAACAGGGGTGTGAGGAGCGCAGCGCTGGCCGCGGGCCAGCCCGGTAATTGCTGCGCGCATTTCTGAGCCGCTGCCGAGCTTCTTCTTCTTCCCCGGCCACAAAGAGCGGCCAGAAGAGCCCGGCTGGCACTGGGAGACATCTCTAATAAAAGTGTTTTGGGGATCCTTCAGGATGAAAGGTTCATTAACAATTGGAAGTTAATATTAGCATAATAATCGGCCGTAGCTCTCTTCTGGTAAAACCTCCCCCGAGGGATCCCACGCTGCAGGTTCCCATTTCCCCAGAGCACATTTTGTGCATCGTCTTTTCCCAACCTGCGAGGAGCAGAGTCCGCCCAGAGTTTTCCACTTGAATGATTTTCCAACAGGAAATGCGGGTTTTTTAAGAAGAGGGATACCTGGGGGGAGGGGAAAGTTAACTGAGCCCCAAATTGCTGTTTTTCCATTTGGTTGTTGGAAGACCAGGATGAATTTTTTTAATTTCTTTGGTCTGAAATCACATCTCAATTTGCTGAAGATAAAGGTATTTCTTCGATCAGAAATCACATATCAGTTTGCAAGGTAAATCCTGTATAGTCAAGGCCTTTTAGGAAGAAAATGCAAGAAATATAATTTTATTACAAGAAGAGAGATTTAATAGGAATACATACACTCCTGGAAATAATCAAATTAACATGGAAAAAGTGCAAAAATAATAAATCTGATTTTCTAGATTGAATGTTCCGGTATTTCTTTTCCAAATAACATTTTTCTTTTGGAATTCAATTCTACTCAGAAAATACTAAATAATGCAAAGTCTCAGAGAGCCACATAGTTTCAGGTCAAGGTAAAATTTTTGCACTGATTCAAAACAAAAATTTCCCTTATCAAAGCCCCCAAAAAATCCATCCTTCAGTGATTCTAATATATAAAGGTGATGATAGTTACATCCTTTTCTATTATTTGCATCCCATGCTCTTGTCAGGACCGAACATAACATTTCCATGCAATCCATGTAATTTCTTCTAGCATTAAGTGAATTTAATACTCACTGTATTGAAATGAACTGGTCTTTGGTCAAGTGTTTTTATCTCCTGAAGTCTGTTCAACAAGAACAGATGGGGGGAGTTTGAGAGTCAGATATAAGTTTGAATAAGAAAATGAGTTATTTTATTTTGCAAGAATCTCCAGTGGAAGAAACTCATTTACCTACACTCTTCCACTGCTGGGCTTGTCACACTGCCCAGAGAGGTACTGTCAGTAACATCATCAGTCTCCTTAATGAGCACTTTTTTCCCAGAAAGAGAAAAATAAAGCTGAGCCTTTTACAGGGAAAAAAAAATCCTGCAGATAATCCACAGGATGGATTTTTAATCCTGTATTCTTGTTTTCATTTGCTGAGGTTGTTGGGGTTTTAATGTCTTGGAAACTTAGACATCAAAGGCAAGTCAGAATAGTTGGATGCTCAACTAATTAATTAGCTTTGGCCTAAACTGCAAAAATATAGACAGCAAATTTCTTTCACTCTGAAACCAAAGGCAACACTGGAAAACATGAGTGGCCAATTGAAATAAAGCAGACAGGACATTAGCACTTAAATAAAAATTCAGGTTCTGGAGGAAAAAGCAATTTTCAAATTTATTAGCAGGGTGAGATTCTGTAACAGTGGAGGCAGAACCTGAATTCTGAGACACACCAGGAATGGGAAAACCAGCAAATTTTGTAAATATTGTACAAGTATGTTCTTAGTTTCCATAATGCACTGGCAGACATTGGTAAATAATTCATTCTCTAAACAATATTTGTTGGAATTATTTCAATCATCCAAGAATTAGTCACAAATTTGGTGTTCACTTTTGCTGATCAGCTAGATTTCAAAGGCTGAGGAGGAACCAGACAACAGCAATTTCATCTTAATTCAACTGTCAACCTTCCTACTGAACCTTGCACATTAGTTGGGGTGTTAGTTAGATTTATTGTGCTACAAGACAGACTTTTCACACGAGGAAGTGGTGTCTTGATTAGTACTGAATGTGCATCATGAGAGATTCCCTGGATTACAAAATAATGACCAGTTTCTAACCAGCACTCCTGTGTCTTTTACCTTTACAACACTATCAACCAACTCAGTTGACACAAATTACCTCATTTTGCCTCTGACGCATCATTTTATTTCCATTTACCACTGACTTAAGCACACATAATTACTTACTTAGGTCACAAACAAATGTGATGGACAAGTTTCACACTGAGCAAAATGTTTTATTACATGGCATTACTATCCACCTAAGTTAATTAATTAAAATTAACATAAGCTGTTGGCTAATTGCAGCCCAGGAGAAATTCTACTGCACCCGGCGGTATAACATTGGAAAATTATCACAATATTTTAGAGCCTGACAAGTTCCAGTGAAAAGCTGAACGTTATTAGAAGCAGGTTATCATGGTAAATAGACCAGTGCTGACTTTCAGCATGGAAAATAGATGCCTTCAGCTTTGCAGTTGGTGCAGAAGCAGCAGCAGCAGCAATGCTGTTCTGAACATTTCTGTGTTTACATTGCAATACAAATATCCTCTAAATAAAGCAGATCCTTTTGCAGCAGTCTTCTGACTACAGCTGCATGCAATAAAACCTTCCTGATGACAAAGGCCAAAGAAATTATATTAATGCCAAAGAAAAAAAAAATGCAAAAGTCTTTTATGAGGAAGTGAAGAAGGGGAAAACCAATCAGTGTGTTTTATGTATGTGACTATAAGACCCTGGAGAGACTGGTTTAGTGACATTGCCCAAACAGAGAGTGGCAGCTCCATAAAGGTATTTAGGAACCTAATTCTTACCTAGGTGCCTACCTGCTCTTTGAGTTGATGGAAATTTAAATCCTCCTGTGGCCTGTTTTCATCACCTTGCTGATGGTGGCATTTGCAAAAAACAAGGTTTTTTCCCACTTACCAGAAGATTTTTAAAGAAATATTTAGACAAGAGGTAGATCTACTTACGGTATTTTGAACACCCAAAATTAAAGAGGCCAGTGAGAATCCCATGATCACCAAAACCACCCAGGAGGTGCACTGGAAGTGGAAGATCTTGAAATAGCAGCACCTTTGATGGTCATGAGCCACCACAGCAGGTGGATACAGAAGAAAAGCTGTATTTTGAGTTCCCCATCCCAGGCAGTCTGAGCAGCCTCCCCTCATGCTGTGGTGCTGCTCCAGACAGGAATAATGGGCCTGTAAAGATAGTTTGGGGGCTGTAATGAAAGACAGTGAGTACAAGCAGAGGAATTATATCTTCACCTCCTGAGGAGGTGTCAGTGGCATTTCTCTCCCCTGCAGTCACAGCAAGCTGCCAGAAACACTGGCCTGGCCAGCCCCAAACTCTCAACTGCAAAAGGACAGTTTTGTTTCATTACCAACAGAAAATCTTGGAATAACTCCATCCAGAAAGGGTCCCAGGAGTCATGTGGCTCCAACCCTCTCAACTCACTTCTCAGTTAGATCCAAAGCACCAAACTGCTGCACCTGCCTGGGGGTGTGCAGGATGTAGCCACAGGGTTTATTAAAGCTTCCAAGGCCGTTTTGCTGGAAGCAGCTTCTGTTTTAAGAAAGGCACTACATTTTTTGTTCTGCTAATGCAATCTTTTACTTATCTGCTGTCAAATGTATAATAATTCTGGCTGTTTATATAGCTGCTTAAAACTAGCACATAAATTTCAATTAAACAGAAAAATGCAGAGGAGGGGGAGGCTGTGAGGTTACCAAGTTTATGGGAATGTATTAATCATTGACCTGGGCAGTATTTAATGCAGTTCTTTCTCATGTTCAGTCCACACTCACTGACCAGTACACTCCTACCTAAATGTCTATTTCTGCTTACCCCAAAGTCACAGAGCAAGCAAAGCAAACCCCTGTCCCTTTGGCTTTATTTGTAGGCAAAAAATACCCAGTATTGATATGCTTTTCTGTATTTTTATTTGCTGTTTTACAACCTTATAAAAGTCTCTTTTTCTAATACTGCTTTTTAAATGAGTTAATGCTAGAAGAAATCAGAATGCATTACCTATATCATCTTTATTGCCTCCCAGTGTTTTGGTATTCCTGGGATGATTTCATTTCCTAATGAACCTCTAAGCCTGAGACAGTTGAGCCATCTAAGAAATATATCTTGGTTTGGTCTCCTACCCCCTTGGCAGGCTGTAACTTGTGGCAGCACTGAAGCACACCAACAATTTGGGAGGTTACCATCAGCTGATTCTGCTTACAGTTTTGTTCCCTTATTTGTGTCCCTTCCTTCTTTCCCCGTGTCCTCAGCAAACACCAAATTTTATATGCATTTTGTCAAGTTATTTTTTCAGGGTAATGCTAATAATGCACAGGGGAAAGGTTTGGCTTCCATGGACCCCACAGCTGTGGGACTGACTGACA
>VXBB01010669.1:772519-839544 GCA_013399915.1 Illadopsis cleaveri
CCTGAGTGTGTCACACCATGCCTGAGTGTGTCAGATCATGCCTGAGCATGTCAGGCCATACCTGAGCGTGTCAGACCACACCTGAGTGTGTCACACCATGCCTGAGTGTGTCACACCATGCCCGAGTGTGTCAGACCACGCCTGAGTGTGTCACACCATGCCTNTAATGCTAGAAGAAATCAGAATGCATTACCTATATCATCTTTATTGCCTCCCAGTGTTTTGGTATTCCTGGGATGATTTCATTTCCTAATGAACCTCTAAGCCTGAGACAGTTGAGCCATCTAAGAAATATATCTTGGTTTGGTCTCCTACCCCCTTGGCAGGCTGTAACTTGTGGCAGCACTGAAGCACACCAACAATTTGGGAGGTTACCATCAGCTGATTCTGCTTACAGTTTTGTTCCCTTATTTGTGTCCCTTCCTTCTTTCCCCTTGTCCTCAGCAAACACCAAATTTTGTATGCATTTTGTCAAATTATTTTTTCAGGGTAATGCTAATAATGCACAGGGGAAAGTTTTGGCTTCCATGGACCCCACAGCTGTGGGACTGACTGACAACTCCCAAACTTTCCCCCAGCCTGGCATCACTCCTGCAGGCTGACAACAAAGCTCTCACACCAGATCTCCACCCTACCCATGGAAACAGGGGCAGTGTCAGCTGCTTGCTAGAACAGGTGAAGTAATCAGGCCTTTTGACAGTGAAAAATTCAGGAGCAATCCATTAGCACAGTGAACAACAGAGAATTTGTATTCGTCAGGGTCACTGGCATCCTCATTGCTCTTTTTTCACTGTACCTTGGCAGACATTCCAGGCTCAACAAGGCTGATGGTTAAATGTCCACTGCCCAGATATTTGCTTTCACTTTTATTGCGTGGCAGAAGATTAAATTCATGTTGGTCCTGTTTTGTCCAGAAGCAAAAAATGTCATGAGAGTCATATAACAGCTCCTTAAATTATTACCTCTCTAAACGCCGTGTGCAATGAAGGCCCCTGGGCCAGTTGAGCAGGGTAGAGTGAGTGTGTCAGACCATACCTGAGTGTGTCACACCATGCCTGAGTGTGTCAGACCACACCTGAGTGTGTCACACCATGCCTGAGTGTGTCACACCATGCCTGAGTGTGTCAGACCACACCTGAGTGTGTCAGGCCATGCCTGAGTGTGTCAGATCATGCCTGAGTGTGTCAGATCATGCCTGAGTGTGTCAGGCCATGCCTGAGTGTGTCAGACTACACCTAGAGTGTGTCACACCCTGCCTGAGTGTATCAGATCATGCCTGAGTGTGTCAGGCCATGCCTGAGTGTATCAGATCATGCCTGAGTGTGTCAGGCCATGCCTGAGTGTGTCACACCATGCCCGAGTGTGTCAGACCACGCCTGAGTGTGTCACACCATGCCTGAGTGTGTCAGACCACACCTGAGTGTGTCAGGCCATGCCTGAGTGTGTCACACCATGCCTGAGTGTGTCAGGCCATGCCTGAGTGTGTCATTCCATGCTGTCTCCAGTGTTTGGCCTGGTAGATGCAGAGGTCTGCTGCTGAAATTTATTATTGAATTTTCCACTTAACGCTGAAGATTTGCACCAAGCCTATTTGCTCTCCCCAAACCCCCTAGATTAGCCTGCTGCCATGAGCTCAGATGCAATATGAGGATGTAAAGCTGAGGAAGAAAAACTCAAGCAGAGAAATGAAAAGCAGGTTGTCTTGCCTAATGTATTTCTAATTCTATTTTTTGTTCTTATTTGATTTGGTAAATCCCAGAGAAAGCTAAGCATGAAAATAAGATAGATAGATAGATAGATAGATAGATAGATAGATAGATAGATAGATAGATAGATAAACCCCACCCTGTTTGGTTCTTTTCCTCACAACAAAAAATCTGAAATATTTTATTCTAAAGGTTGATGTATCATGATATTTCTGTTCTGCTTTCTCTGACTATTGACAAAAGCAATCCTGCATGTTGTTGGTTGAGAAAATAATATTCTTTGTCCTTCTAACAAAGGTGTTAGTCCTACAATGTTGGGTCAAAGGATTGCACACTGACCTGTGAAGAGGAAAAAAAACCTCCCATAAAATTAATGTCTTTCAGAGTTACAATTATTTGCAATTATCTAATTCAGCATAAAAGGCAAACATGATGTCACAGGGCCTTTGATACTATAAAAGGTTCTTTTTGTGAAAGGCCTTTGACCCCTTCTAATCCACACACCAGGTATTGCTGATTTAATTGCCTGAAATGTAAATATAAATTGCTAAAGGTGTCTTCTGCTAATTTTATTTACTGCAATTGCTTTTCTAATACATGTTTTTGCACTCTGAAGTGTTCTTGTAGCATTTCTATATTGTTTTAATGAGCTCTGCAGATATACTTGTAGCTTGTAGAAAAAGTAATAACTATTGTGAATTTGATAATGTTTGCTCAGACCCACACGTGATGGAGAGAACAGTACTGACTTCATCTCGTGCTCTGTGTGTATATATGCATGTGTGTTCTGCTGGAAAATGAATTATATCTTCCTGAATATGTCTCAGGAGTAACATTTTTTCACATTTAAAACATATGCAGGCTTCAAACTTTTAATCCTTGTTGAAAAAATGAGGTAGTTTATGCTATTGGTACAATTCTTTCTCTTAGACCTTCTGTCCTTTCAGTCCTTTTAATTCTTTGTCATCTTATTTAGTTTGGAGCCAATAGCATCCCTGTACTGCCAGGCAAGTGTAGCTTAAAGAGAAATTGAAGCTGATTTTCTGTGACAAAAACTTAATATAAAATGGAGGTAGTGAAATAGCTCATTTAGGGCTACATGTGCAAAAGATCAAAAAGAGAAAGAGAATAATGAAAAAAAGTCAACTAAAGTTTCTCAAATTTGTTTGCTCCACCAGTCCTGTGCCATTTCCCCTGCAGCCTGTGCATGTATCTGCCCTCTGCTATAAAATGTAAGCTTTGCTGCTGTGAATATTTCCTCGTCCATCAGGATTTCTTGGTAACACTGGTGAAATCAAACAAAGGGATACTTGCTGCAGAAAGCTTTGATGCCTTTTAATTTTACATGGTGTTTTAGTGTTGCCAATTAATATGCATTCTTCTCACCGGAGTCTAAAATATGAGCAGGAAGCAATAAGAATGATTTTACCACACTAAAAAAACTGAGCACAGATTCACACTAAAATGACAATCTCAATCTAAACAATGACAGGCATTGTCTTGCAATGACATCTGAAAATGAAGAAGTTGCTGGCCTGAGGTGAATCGCAGGGCAGTGAAGACAACCAACTTTCAAAACATTATTACCTGACATCAGTTACTCTATCTTATTAAAATCTCCAATGATAGCACACATGAAATCACCTTTGTTAATGGAATACAAATACAGTTGCTGAAATCAGGCTGGCTCTTGCTTCAGAACACATCAAGTAGGGGGTCTGGAAGAGGGGGCACTCAAATATTAACGCCGCTCAATGACACAAGTGTTGGAAAAGAAAGGAACAGAAAGAAGGAAAAAGAAAGGGCAGGGAGAAGAAAGGAAAAAGAAAACTCCAATTAGAAGTATCCTGGGGTTATTAGAGATAACACTGCTCATATCCAATTAAGATGAAAACCATTTTACCAGTTTAATGTGCCACCTCTGGCAGTTTTGGTTTATTAGTTTTATCAGACTTCAGAACTGAAACTCACAGTGATATGTATGCTGTGTACTGGGGAGATAAATGTTAAGGCTTGGAGATTAATTAGTATAGAATAAGATGCTTGAAACGTCGTCCCTGAACCATGGGCAAACTACACTTTCTTGGGGGAAAAAATGCTCATTTTTGAGGCATTCCTTTCAAAGGGTTACCTTGGATATTGCAGCAGACAGTTGGCTACCTGGAACAAAATGTGTTGACCTCCTTTGCTGCCCATACCTGCAGGTGTGTCAAGTACACCCAGCACAAAACCTCCTCTCCCTGCTGGGGAGAAGATGCTGATCTCAGGTCAAAAGCTGAGAGCTGGGTGTTATGGAGAGCAGACATTCTTAGAACTGGTAAAACTGAGAAGATCTTGAGTTCAACAGGTGAATCCGAGGGCTATCTCATCTGGGGACTCTAGGGAATCAAGAAGGCAAAAAATAAAAATTAAAAAAATCAAACACACAATTTCTTTAATATCTGGTGTTTCATCAGCCAAAATTATGAGATAATACCCATGTAAAACCTATGAAGCAAAAGGAAGCTCTCTTACACAATATGGACCTGGACCTAAGAATAGAGATTAGATAGTGGAAGAAAATAGAATTTGGTTATTTTGGAGGTGAAAACTCATGATTGCTTTCATAGTGAATAATGACCAGAATAACTATGAAATCACCAAAGTAGTATCTGTGCTGTACAGGCCTCTAAAGACTAAGAAGTTGGGGCAGCATATTTGTACAAAGCAAATTCTTCCTCCAAGAGTATAAACTCTCCCACAGCATTTCCACAATTTCCTCCTCTGGGTGGATCAAAAGTAGCTTTTATTAATTCCACTTCCTAACCAGGATAAAATTAGCAAGTTTGAATGAAATAAGGAAATTTAGAACAGAAGTCTTTCCTTTTTTTTTTTTTTAACTGAATTTTAAGCCAGAGAAAGCACTGAAGATTGTTTGAGCTCTCATTAACTTAAAATATAAAACAACCCAGTTCTTAATTCTATTCAAAACAAATGTCCAAAAAAGTAATTATGTGAGAAGGAACTGAAGAAGTAGAGAAGCAAGTGGCCTTTTCCAGTGTCTGTTTGCAGACACAATCATGCCCTTGAATTATTTAGGTTTCAAATCTCAGTTTAACAACCAAAAAGTTGAGAGGAGTTTGTTGCAGTTCCCAGGAAATAACTGAGAAATGGACTTTGGCTTCTTGATCAGATGACTACTTTGACAATTTTAATTGGCTTAATCAAGGTGAGCTATAACAATGGGATTACAATCAATCAATCAATAAACAGCCTAAATCAAGTTTGTTAATATTATGGAAAGATCTGCTCCTTAATATCAAGGAAGTCACATCATGGAGTTCACACAAGCAGTGTTTATGCACAAGCTGAACTGTAAGAAACTTTACTGGGTTTCCAGTAGTGAAACCTTAAATTTGATTAGAAGAAATCACAAGCAGTGAGGTTTCTTTTAGACCACTACAGCTTTAGAAGTAAACACATTTACACACATATATTTTTATATATATATACATGCAAACAGAGATATCTGTATTCTTATTACATTTCTTTATCCATGCCTCTGTTTCATGTATTTATTCACACTCTACTTCCAACATTCCAAAAGAATTTAAAAATCTACCACAGGACTAGAGACTGGGTACAAAGCAGGTGTAATCCCACTAGTGCTACCAATTTTCTCTATGAGTTGGAAAAATGGAATCCAGAACAATAAAACTCAGGTAACATACAGTCATACAGTCTAATGACAACTATTACACAGTACTTTAAAAACGTTTCCATTATGAGCATTGACACTATATATTTTACGAATTTCTTACTATGTTCTGGTGGTTGATACTCTTCCATTTTCCACTTTTAGGTTACTACAGGTCCAATGTTGGAGAAACATTTCCACAAGTGCATTTTCTTTCCTTGTTAGGGAAAAAATATACCAAAAGATTATCATTTCATTGCATTGTTAACCAATGCATTTAACAACTTAAATTGGGCCTCTAATATCAAATTCACAAATTCCAGGATCACTGTTGTATATTCTTTAAGTATCTAATGAATTAATTGTGGGATTGATCCCACCACACTTATTTCCACCATCCTCAGCATTTGTTGCACTGTAGAATAGGCTGCCCCTTCTTCAGAGCCACACGAAAGAAGAAAAAGATCCTGAAAAATATCTCTGCTTGTTTAGCCACTGTGATTAATCTAGTTGAAGGTACATGAACAGAAAGAGAAGGGTCTTGAAGTCAAAAGGCCCACAGAGTAGCTGAATCTCTGATTGACTTCAAGCAATGTATCCAATTAATGTCCCCCTTCTGCTAAAATCCCTACAATAGTTTCCCTATTTCTCAATCTATTTCTCTCTGAAAGAGTTTCATGTCCACCCACATATAAGGCCCATAATTTGTGGCTAAATGGCAGCTGCAGCTCAGTGCTGGAGGCCTTTCCTCAAATTGGTCTTTAATTGGTATAATCAGGAGCTTGAATTATTGGTTCAACCAAAGGAAAAGTATTCATTCGAACCAACAGGATCGCTCTCTCTTTTTCTTTTAAATTAGCAATAAATTAATGACTTTTCAAGATGTTAAAGAGAAACTAAAACCTATGCACAAAAGATGGGATTCATTAATAAAAGCCAGTCGGTTTCATTCTCATTAAGGAGAAGAGCATTTAGGCAGAGACTTAAAGTCTTAAAAAAAAAAAAAAATAGCTAGGGAGAAGGAGTACAGACTTGGGTGGGTACAATTGAAAATCAAGATAACTTGAACCGTGACCTGAAGAGATCATCAACCTAAGAGGACTTTGGGCTGGCTCCCTTTATCCCATACAGCCTCTTTTCTTTTGCAAATTCTGCTGAATTGTGACAGGTTTTTTTGTTTGGGTTTTTGGGGTTTTCTGGTTTGTTCGAAAATGTCAGGCGCCATCTTTTAATCCTTAAACGTAGCTTGATAAATTAATTCCAGAAACTGAAAGCAGTTGATGGGCAGGAATTGGATCAGCCATTCCTATTATCCTGAAATGGACTCCGCCTCAAAAGCAAGCTCCTGTAAGGGCTCAGGTTGTGTCCTTCCCTCTGTTTATTTAGTGCCTGGTTTTAACCAAAGAACTCATCTTGGTCAAAGCCTTTGGTCTTTAAAAATCTTTATAAGTATTCAATGTGTCCAAATCATCTGCTTTGGTCAGAAAGCCAGAGTATATAAGTTATAATCCCAGGACTTCTGAGAGCTGTATCCTTTTCTAATAACCATGACATATTTGGGACAGTTAAAATAATAAAAAAAAAAGATAAAAGGCAAGGCCCGTCCCCTTCTCTAAAGATTTGTAAGCAAGGCCACTCCTGGCCATTGGTTTGGGTGAAGGTAGTTCAAATGATGGTAAGGAAACATTCCCTAACAAATGCAAAGACGTGACTGTGGAGAGCAGAACATTGGCCTTGATCTCCTTTGTCAACACCTACCTATGCAGAGAGTTCAAAATTGAGCAAGAGGGGACATAGAAGCATTTCCCTTCTTCCTGTGATCATCAGGGAGGGAGTCGGGCAGCTGCCAGCTCCCTCTCTGGAGGCCTTGCAAGTAGGGATGAAATCCTTTTCAGGCTCATTTTCCAAGCAAAATCATGAGTGCAGAAGCACAAGAACTTTGGCTGCACTGTAAATAGGCAAGACTTTACTATTCCATGTCCAGAAGGCTTTGCAACATCTAAAGGGTTAACAGACATCTACAGCATTAATATTTTCTGCTTCTTCACACAGTGAAGATTCCCACACTTCCAGGTAGATTTGAATCAAGGGCACAGACTCAAGAATAAATCCCCATGAAAAGTCCCATGGACTCAAATACTCTTCCCCTTAAGTATCATCTCCTCCAAGCTAGGTCAGCATAGGATCAACCCAATTCCTTTCATGCAGCTGATGAAAAAAGAGAGCTGCCCTGTGCTCCAGTTCTGTGAAGTGATGGAAATCCTCTAACCCTGGAATGGAAGGGACCTTCAAAACTCATCCAGTCCAACCCCCCCTGCAATGAGCACAGACCTCAATCTGGAGGCAGGGTTTCCTTTTCTCCTGTCCAGACGTGATTTTCCTCCTGCAAAGAGCTCTGTTACAGTAAGGAGAAGCCAAGGCCTTGTGTCTGGAAGTCTTCAGCTGCTGTTGCTGCAGACTTCAGCAGTGAATTGGAGCTACCATGCATTTGCTGATTATATGGGACAAAAGAAGCAAAATTACTATCTACAGCTGAGTCATGTGCTCTTTTAGCTTCCCCCTTCGGAAGAGCAATTTTTCAACCACTTCTTGCCAGGTCTCAATCAGAGCTCTTCTTAGCTGGAATTACAGCAAATAGGAAAATAATGGTGCTTACAACATTTAATTATCATGGCTGAAATATTATTGTTGTCTCTCTTGGTCCTGACGTGGGGCTAGAATTCCTTAAGGTGACATTTCCAAGGCACAATGAAGCGTGTTTTACATGAGATTCCTTAAAACCCATCAATTATGCATGCTACAAAAACTTGTTATTGTACTCCAAGGACATGATCCAAGCACCAATTGTGGTTGTTGGAGATCCACAGGACTTGGATCATATCCTAAATCAACTCTATGGCCAGCTATCAAAGTAATAGCTTTTTTCTTTTCATTTCTGACTAGGCTCTTTAAAGGTTGAATCTTTTTCCTTTACTGTCTTAAAAATATAGATAAAGTCTCTTACTTTAGGAATTTTTTCCCCTTTTTTGTTCTACTTGGGTAGATAAGCAAAGTTAAATAATTTCTATAGTACAGAGTGATTGACTACATGTGTGTGCACATGTGTAAGTCATCCCCAAATACGTTGGTAAGGTCTCAAAAAAAACCTGTGTTTTTACATTCCTCTTATCTTTCCATTAATTAAAACCAGGATACTCTGTATTGAAAAAAGTGAAAACCAGGTTTTAAGCATATTAGCCACATAAGTAGCATGAAGCATCTTGGTACACGTGCTTTTTTACCCCCATGTTTTATTAGAAGTCTGAATCCTGTCCAGAGTAAAGGAATGTTGTAGTGTTCTTTCCTTCACTGAAGTTTGACCAACTTGCTTCAGGCTTTCTCCACTCATATGTTACCACCAGGAAATTATTTACAAACTTCTTATCTAAAGTTCTTTTGACACCTAAGAGAGTTGTGAGTTACGTTGACACAGCCCTTCCACATTTACCACCTTGTCATAAAAGTTAGAAAGACTGGCAGAAAAACACCCAATAAGGGAGAAGTTTAGTTAATGCAGTGGATTAGCCATTGCTTTTTTTTTTTTTCCTTTTCCTTCCCCTCCCTTTTTAAATTTGAATATTTAACACCAAGAGAGAAACCCGTCCTGTTTTTCAGCTGGAATAACAGCAGTTTCTGTTTCTAACCTGGGAAGAATGTGATGGGGATTGAAAAGCACCCCTGTCCTATTGTTAGACTCCCCCAGCACTGATCCTTGCTTTTAACATCATAATGAAGGATGCTCTTTAGTGGATTATCTTGAGAAGGGATTAACTCCTTCAAGACTTCTTAGGAGGCAAGGTGTTTTGAGCCCTAAATACACACCAATTGCCTGCTTAACTTTTCATCTTATTTTGAAAACTGCCCAGCTGGAATTCAAATTCTTTTCCATAGAGCTGAATTTTCTTAGTAGCAAAGTTTGAGTCAGGGGCAACAGATGCTAAAAATAAATACTGTTCATTTAATCGCGTGCAGCCAAATGTTTCGGATACTTTGCCGAGACAAGCATGGCAGGGTAAGACTCAATCAAAACTTTTGCTGCAAATTCAGCAAAGCTTTAAATTCTGTCTCTGCCACTCAGGCACATGAAATAAGCCTCCATGGCCTAACCTCTCTTACAAGGGTTTCTTTTTTAACACGACAGAGAGACATAATATAGTCAGATAGACATAGTACAGCCCATGACGTTCATATAGATTTCATTTTTAATTTGTATTAATATATTACTTCAATAAGAAATTGTTAGGACTGCACATGGATGTGCCTTGTGATATTTATGCTGTAGTTAGACATCCATGAACACTCACAGGAATGTGCACACATAGAGACACATACACACGTATGGGTACACATCCTGTATGTCACTCACAACCCTATTAATAAACACACACACATCTATACAGAAATATATATATATATTTGAGATTTGGCCACTCTGCCTTGGCTTTCAATATCATTATCAGCTTTGTTTTATGACACATTTGCTGTAGAATACAAAATGCCTAGTCAAAAAAAAAAAAAAAAACGGCACGGGAAAGAGGACTAATTGCTCTATAATTTATAATCAAGTGACTTCTTCAACCTATGTTTTTTTATCTTAATAACCATTCATTTGTGTCTGCCTAATTTATTGGAAGTGAAATGTTGTATTTGTTCCCTCAGCCAACCTTATCTCCATTATTAACCTGCTCCTTTGTTGCATATTCTGCTTGGCAAGGAAGAAGGGAAAGTAGCCCCAAGTTTCTCTTTCTTGTTATTTTTTACTTTACTAAAAACTTGTGTTCTGCTAGACTTGAAGAATTAAAAATCTTCTTTTTATTGACAAGAGATTTTTCTGTTTCTGTAGGTTTGGCTGAAGGAGTGGGAATTTGAGGAATATTTTTCTCAGAAAAGTAGAATAAACTTTTGCTTTGGAGAAGTTTTTTCTCTTTCAAAGGAGGGAAGTTCTCAACTTGCCTGTTTTTCTCTCCCTCTTTTTTGTCCTTTCCTTCTGCACCTTCTGTAGCTACAACATAGATAATTTGCAACTTCATAAACAAAGTTTTTCAACTGGATTACCCAGACTGGGACTTGAGAAAGAGTTTGCTAAAAGTGACCAAATAGATGATTCTGAGAGCAAGTGAGCTTTCTCCAGTTTTAACAAATGGGGAAGACCCAGGTGCACTCTTATTGTGAGCTAAATGAAATACCCTCTTATTCATTTTTGTAATAATAACTGTATTCCACAGACTACGCTTTAATTGTAAATAATCCCCCACATTCTTTCAGTGTAAACTCTTTAAGGAGTCATGAATTTTATTTATACTCTCTCACTCTTTGAGAGTCTTTTGTTTATTTGCTGTTTAGTTCTTTGTGAAATAACACTCCCAGAAGAAAATCCCCCTCTCTGCTTAAGGAATTAGCCCAGAGACAAAAGCAGGGAATTCTTTAAGCCTTGTTTTGTGCTAAGAGAAATGTTTGACATTTCTGTGGAGAGGTGTTTAGTTTGGATTCATTAGGTCTTAGGGACTCTTTTCTCTTTTTTGGCCTTTCAGTTTCTGTCACTGTTTTTTTTCTGTGTTTGGTAGACTGAAGAGAATTTACCAATGTGTAATTAGGTTTCCTACATTTGAATAGCAAAATCCAGTTGTGTTTTAAATAGGCAAGCTAAGCATTCCCCTCAACCAGCAGGCCCAAACCTGAAACCTGCTTTGTGAGCGGAGGAAAGGACGGCAGAAGGAAGAAAAAGGCTTCCCCAAGGTTACTTAATGCTTGAAACAAACACCAATAAGGCTCCACTGGTGCAATGCCATCACTTGTAGCAAAGGGGGAAGCTGTGATCTTGGAAAACACAGTTCCCCTTAAAACTGGCCCTTACAATGGTAAAAACATGTGTGTCACATGTAGCATGCTGCTGCTTCTTCCTCGGGTTTGTACAGCAGGGAATTTATCAGTACCAATTGATATTGCCCAATATTACTTTTAATGGACTATAACACCCTTGTAAAAACCTTCCATCAAATTAGAATCATTAGCTCAGCAGAGTGTATTTAAACATTTTATCAAAAGCAACAAAATAGTTGATACCAGGGCAAAAATATGAGGCAAATTAGTTTAAATTTGCACAACACAAAACTTTTATTTTGGTTATGAAACACAGGTTAGGAGGGAAATGAGACTGCAAATCTAAAACACAAAAGTAAAACATGGGTTTGTAATAAGAGATTAAGAGAAAGCCAGGCACTGAAACAGCTGTTTTGACCATTTTGAACTGTTTGTGTAGGTACTAGCACTGGGCTGCTTTTCTTTGGAAAATGGCAGAAAGGAATGTGCTGGCAATTTCAAATTTTTTCTTCCCAGATCCTTATCGAAGTGGGAAAATCATCCAAACTGATCGTTCCTTAAACAGTCTCCATTTTCAAGCAGTCAGCAAATTTGTAGTGAATAAGGAATTTTCTTTAAAAATAAAATCCCAGCAGACTACAATTTGAAACCTTGTTCTTAGCCAAAGCTGTGCTTGTAGGTAAAAACAGCCTGAAGTTTTCCATTGGGACTGTGCAACATAGTGGAAAATCAGAAGGTTAAAGACCAAGCAGAATACAAAAAAAAAAAAAATCAGCCCTAGAGTACACACACACTATCCCTGGACATTAACATGGCAGTTTTACCAGATTTATCTTTGTACAGAAGCTTTACCTCATTTCTCAGTCTTCTTCTTCAAATGTAAAGGGCTTGCTAAAGGACATTTTTAATAATGAGTCCTCTACTTATTTAACCATTTCATTCAACATTGCCCAGATTTATTGACTCTCAGGGCTTTCTTGCTTTTCTATTTTCTCTGGGACTTCCATTCCGGGTGAGGAATGTTACTGTTGAAAAACAATGTTATTTAGCTGGCTTTTTTAAAGCCACAATAGTTCTGAACTCCAGATCATTCTTTATTTACTGACTGACTGCTGCCAAACACACCCAATTCATCTGGTGGAAAGACTTTGTGCAATAGCTGACAAATCTGGAATATTCTTCACTGGTAAATCTGGCAGTAGCCACCTGTTGCGATGCCAAACGTGCAGTGTGAAACATATCTGTATGTTGACAGACTTCAGCTTCATTGCAGAGCATCACTGCTAGAACATAAAAGTTTGCTTTTGTGCCTTTCAAAATACACCGAACACCTGCTCCTCTCATTATTTTCCTACTTATTATTGCTTTTTTGTCTTTAATTCAAGTCGTAGTTGTGTTTTCTGGTGGGGAGAAGAGCTCTCTGGAGTCTTTCCACCAACTTTGGTGATTTCGATGCTGGTCCCAGAGGTATAGGTTCATAGGCTTTTTTAAAAAAGCTGGGTATTCTTTGCACAGCCCTCTGCCTGTATGGACCAAAATGCCATTTCAGACACCACAGTTTCTCCTGTAACACGAGCAGGGCTGACCTAGACCCCATGGCTCCCCTCCTTGAGGAGCAAAAGATGCTGAAGGAAGCTGTTGAGAAATATCAACCTGTTACTCTGAGGCTGGGTTTCACCACAAATTTCTTTTTTTCCACTTAAAACTTTCAGCTGCACAAAATGTGAGAGCCTGAGGTGTTTATTTAGGATTTTCAAACTTTTCACAGCTCTACAGCATTTGGCAGTGGCAGCCACAGCCAGTGTGAGTGTTGTGCTGTGGTGCCGTCTCAGCAAATCTGAGACCTTTTGAATGGATGCACTGAATTTAATGCACGCTTAGGTCTTCTAACAGCAAGTGTGCAGGAATCTACAAACAAGTACTTCTCAAGAGGCTACAGCTTCCAAAAAAATGTAAGAGGATGACAAAAATGTAAGAGGATGTGGAGTTCTTTTACTTTTTCCAGCAGGAAGATTTTAAAAGGGAGGCTCAGGAAGAGGCATGACGCGTTCCCTGCCGTCATACCAGAGCTCCACAGAGAATTCAGAGGACCTTTGAATATGTTCCTGATGAAGGAACTACTAGGATAGGGGGAAAAAAATACAACTAAATATTGTTTGTTTATTTGCTCTCCTGTTCTAAGACAATTTGATGCTGAAAATATTTTGGTCCTGAAATAGGTCAAGGGCAATTCAATCCCATCCAAAGCGTTCTTTCCACTTCTGTAGGCTGTGCTCTATCTTATATGATCCTACAAGATTCTCCACTTTGGCTGGGAGAACAAGGAACAGCAGAAAATCTTAAGAATCTGGTGCTGATGACATAATGTCTTTGTGCAAATAAGTGCGTCATCAGCTAAAGTCATGTCCTTAGCTCCTTATTCTAATTTTAAAAGAAAATATATGAACAGGTAGATGATATTCAGTTCTTATATTGAAGGAGGCAGAAGCTTCAGAAGCTTCAATAAGTCTTAGATTATTTTTTCATTTCTCATTCTCAATTTTTTTTAAGAGAAGACTGTAATAATTACTATTAAGGTGGGAAAAAAATAAGACACTACCTTTAAACATAAAAAAACCATAATTCCATTATTTTTCCTGTATTTCCTGTGTTCCACCTTTTCCTGTAAGGCAGTATCCCATTCATGACAGTGCTCATAGCAGAACTTTTAGAAAAGGTGCATAAAATCCTGGATAATTATGGAGTGAATTTCCTCCTTAACTCTATTAGTCAGTAGTTGGCTTCTATCCTGAAGCATAATTGTTTATATCCCTAATGTATGGTTTCATCCTGTGTAATGTAGCTGCGGATGGTCTCATTATCCATATAAGTGTTTAATAAATCCCTTTAATCCCGCTAAACTCATGCCTCAAAGATACTGTATTTTGTGGCAGTGAGTTCCACATGTTAATTAACTACTATAAAAGAATGATCCTATGTGTAATTTTTGGATAATTTTTTCTTAAAAGGTTCACATAAATTAACGTTGACACCCGTCTTTGCTGTTTCTTCTGTTTCTATGCCCCAGTCCATCAATCAACCAGTAAAAAACTGGTGTTTTCCAAACAGTTAATTTTAATTGAGTATTTTAAAGTATTCACAGAAAATGGATGCCTGCTCTGTCTTCAGCAGAGATATCATCAGAGGTTTTTCTTGTCTGCTTCATGCACTGAAACTGAAACACGATCTGTGAGCCCAATTCAGGTGGGATGTGACTTCTCAGACACTTGGCAGATGGTGCCCCAGGAGAGGGGACATCCTGCCTTTCTTAAGGGCAGCATCTCCCAATTCCATGGCAAGTTTTGTTTCCAATTTGGGATACCAGAGCTCAGCCCAGGAGACCATCCTGGACAGGCTGTTAACCAATCTTCTGCCCCATAAAGGACATTTCCTGCCTGACCTCAAACCAGCACACCCTGTTCTGGCAGGGATCATTCACCTCCAAGCAGCAATATAATGTTCTCCATCCATCACACCTCTGAAAGGAGATGACACATCCTGAAAAGAAAAAGCTATTTAAGGTCTATCAACATCATATGCCGTAGACTTGACACTAGTGGACAAATATTTAGGCCACTGGCCAGGTTTTGGGAAGTGAAGGATTTCAGGGTCCTGGGCTCCAGTGCTGAGCCCTACTCTGTCTCTCTTCACTTCTCCTTTCCCTCTTTTCCCAAACTACCATTTTCATTTCCAATCCAAACCTTACCCCTCCCATGAAACTAAATATTTGAAAGTCTAAAGATTTAAGGTAAGCTTTAAAAGGTGAAGGGTGTGATATCCAAAGCACTCAGAGGTACCAGAAAGAATACAGACTTATTTCTAAGAAGACTGCAGTCAGAAAAAAAAGCAAAAATAGTTTGGATATTTGCACCAAGAATAAAGATTCCTCAGAAGCTCCCCAAAACATACAGATTGCTCCTTTATTGTTATTGAATGCAGTTTATTTATACCTTCCATTGCAGCACGGGCCATAGCTTTTTTATGGGAAAGAATTAAATTTAATGTTATATTTTCTAACAATTTAAAATGCTGATCCTGCTTTTCTCCATATATCAGCTCTTATTACTCAATAAAATTTTGGGGTACTGTTTCTTCTGAGGTGGACAACATTTAAAAAAAAAATCAAATATTTTATTTACGAGATGAATCTGAGAGGGTCTCTGGGAACTGTTAACAAAACCTGTCCCACTTTTCCATAATGAAAGTCAGATCAGAGGGGACTTTAAGTTTTCATTTGAGGTTATTGTTTCCATTATCATTTGTTGGTTTTCTTTTGTTGCAAAATGGACTATTTTGTGAAGTTGCCTGTCACTTTTGAAATGGAAATCGTGATGAATTATGTCCCATTTTCCTTACTGTGCTTTATCAAGCTCATTAGAGATGATGCATGGTCTGAAGTTAACGAAACAAAAGACAAAAAACAGCATGGGAAGTTTCTCTTTCTTACAGATATTACCTACACATGAAATTAAATCATCCTCTTGCACTTGTTGCACTCAATGGCCACCTCTTATGGGCCTATTGAACCCTCTCAGTGTGGCTGCAGCTCTCCTGCAAATAGAACACGAAAACCCTCGCTGCGAATTTTTCAGGGCATAAGTTATCCCAAAACTTCTGTTCCTCATTGTCACTGTCTCATTCTAGATTCATTTTGACAAGGAATGCATATGCCAAGAAGCTTTTCATATTTTTACAATGTTAAATGCGGAGAAATGTGAATTTGTTCTGGAAAATAAGGTTTTGGAAAATGTATTTCCACTGAAATAACCATGTAACAAAAGATGTTTCCTAAATCTCATAGATGGTGATGCATCTTATCCAACAAGCCAAGATTTTCATCCAAAACTAAACAGCTGTGGTGTAGTTTTCAGGCACTTAATATTTGCATAAACACATTTTTTCCCTTGCAACTTGAATTAATCTTGATATCAATAACAGAGCAAACCTCCAAACAATTGTTTGAAGGGAAGAATTCAGTTAGTCGTTTCAATATTGGAAGGAATCCTGCTTATGTATTCTAAAGGAAATCTCACTCCTGTAAAAGCTGGACCCTATTTGAACTAGCTGGAGATGTTTGGTAGACATGCTGCCTTGTATGGGCCCTGATTCAGAAAAGCACTTAACCACACGCTTAACTGTTATCACGTGTTAAAGTGCCTTTCTGGATAGGGATCCATTCCTAAATCTTGGGCAACAGGGCTAATCCAGCACTTCTGAAGAGGCCACTGAAATGATGCTCTTTGATTTCACTGGACCTTGTCTGACCACTCCACCCAATCAATAGCCCAGTGCTAAAATATGACACTGGAAAAATGGTGAGAAACATTAAATAGGAGTGTGGAAAGGCAAGAGTGCTGTCAAAGGAAGAATGGCTGTTACTGGCAATGTAACTTTTAATCTGAAAGGTAAAGCCCCTTTTATTATGTCTAGAGTGCATTAATTGGTACAGTGCCCCACAACTATCTATTGTAATTGTCCACAGGCTGACAAACTGATGTTTAATTCAGGAAAAACAGGATTTAATTGCTAAAACATGCTGCAAATTGTAGAGCAAGAACATCTATCTGGCAACTTTGAGGTGCTGGTGTTCAGCAAGCCATCTTCCAGCTCGTTCCTAGAATAGATGGGCTTGAGAAGATTCTGCTACCTGTGGCCTTTCCTTAAAGATGCCAGGAGGAAGGAGAGAGTGTGCTGCACTTTTCTACTAGTTTAGGTTGTATCCACATTTTCCAAGCTCTGCTCCAAAATGAAGTGAGGATATTATTCTGTGCAGTCACTGCCGTGGTCTTATTTGAATTCTGCATTTGCCTTTGTAGACCCCCTGAAAATAAAACACCTTGAAGTTGATGAAAATGGGGGAAAGAACCTTGTTTGCATTGGACTTGTTAAATGTGCAAAACCAGTGTGGTCATCTTGGTAGTTAAATAACGGGAAGAATTGCGTGAGGAGGAAGCCAAGAACAATTTTTTTTTTTTTTCTCTACTCCCACCTTTAATGCAGAATCACCACGAGCCTCTTTCAAATCCATTATGTTGCCTTGGTTTTGTCTAGACTGTGGGGACAAGGCTTTGCAGTGCAGCCCACAGCCTGACAACACCCAGCCGTGCTTGCCAGCCCTCCCCACATCAGCTCTCAGGGCTCCTTCCTACAGAAACCAAGGTCCTCAGGGAGAAAGAGCCTGGCTTTTGCCCCAGCACACATTTGGGATGTGGCCAGGGCATGCACCTGGAACCTGGATGCCGGGAAGTGTCTGCAAATCTCACAATTCAGACACACCCTTAGCTCCTCGACCTGTGAAATGGGCACCCGGCCTCTCATCAGAGGTCAGGAGCTCTCATCACCTGTCAGAAGCACTGAGAGGTTTATTTAATTAATGTTTATAATGCTGATTCAAGATGCCAGATGCTACAGTGCTGAGCTCTCTGTGTAGCTACATCAATAGCTAAGGAGGAGGGAAGGCACTAAAGACATGCAAAGCATTCTTAGCTCCTTGCTGATGCAAATTGCTGCAGGTAATTAAGAAAAGCACTACAAAAGAAGGCAGTAGAAGTGAAAGCTTAAACATGAAGAAATAATGACTTTTTTTAGAATTTAAGTGAAAAATTAATCAACTAATAAAAAGAACTTAGCATATTATAAGCTAACTCATTCTTTTGTAATTGAAACACGTGGGTTGACCTCTAAATTGCTGTGAGAAATAACCACTAATATTTCAATGGCTTCATTTCTTTAGACCTATCATGGGGTATAATCATCTTTGCATGAGTCTCTGAAGACTGGAAGTTGCTAAATACAGATTTGGAGAATCAAGCTATCAAAGTGCCTCCTTACTCAGCTGAGAAGCAGATTTTGTCTGGGCTGGGAGGCATCATGTGAAACGTTCCGAGTCAGAAATTCTGCCAGCATCAGGACACAGCTTTTCCTATTGGTTGCTGCACAGCATCCTACAGACATATTTTGTAGACATAAAGGATCCCATGAGGACATATATATATAAAAATGTATATATAATGTAGATAGTAAAAAACACCAAGCATGGTGTCAGGTGAATGTCTTGTAGCACAGCATCAATGGTCTCCAACTTCTCTCAGGATATTTCCAAGCCCTGCTCAGCCTTCCTTTCATCACAGTGTCAGGCCTTCTTCCCACAGACCAGTAAATCACCATTTTTCTCTGTAATTCTCCACTCAGGCATAGCCCTGTGCAGACTTGTGACATGTCCTAATTGTGCTGAGCGATATCACACCTTAATGACTGGCAATAACCTTTGTTTTATGTCCAGGTTGTTAATCCCTTTATAAGGGCCGCAGCAGCTGTCAGATGAGGTCAGGCATGAGTTCTGATTTTCCACTGCTGCGTTTTGAGCAATAGTTTTTAAAACTCTTGAGCAATTCTCTTTTAGCAAACAGCAAAGTCCAGATATTTCCCCACTATCACTCCACCACATACCTGTAGAGGCAAGTAAAGAAGGAGTATGTTTTCAGATACTAATTTAGCACTTGTACAGTTACACAGGGATATGTACATTACAAATCTATATTATACACTGTAGGAGTAAGGCCAGAAGAGGCTTTAAGAAGTTGTTTGTCCTAAGCAGTGCTTTGAAGCAGAAGCAGACCTGAAATATCCCTTAAAAAGTGTGTTCAAGTCATTTTTATAAACCTTCAATACCCAGGGAGGCTGAGGAAATTGCTGATGTGCTCCAGTGCCATCAGAAAGCTTTCAAACTGGAATCCTCCTCTTGAAAATTAAAGACATTCCTAATTTCTTGTCCAATTCTTAGTGGACATGAATAATTGATCCTCTTCCTCTTTATAACAGCCATTTAAATATTTGAAGTCCGTTATCATTTACCTCCTCAGTCTTCTCTTTTCTAGACTAAACAAACCAAGTTCTTTCAACCTTTCCTCATAGGTCACTTTTTCTAAACCTCTCATCATTTTGGTTGCTGTGCTGTGGACTCTCTCAGATGTGTCTGTGCCGTGAAGGGAGGGTCCCTAATGCCAGACTCAAAATTGCAGCCAAAATCTCACCAGAGGCTCAGGAATACGTCCCACAATCCCATTTCATCCTGGGATGGAATAGCATCCTACTACTGATCTACAGTCTGTGGTCCTGCTCTAACCTTCCCATTTACTTCTGCAGAATACCAGCTGTATCTTGGAATTTCCCACTTCTTATTGTAGTACTTTGTAGACATCCTTATTGGATTGCAGGTCACTTCTCAAATTTAATAGAATCATTCTGGATCCTAATCCTACTCCAGAGGCACTGGCATCCTGGCAGCTCAGTGTCACCTGCAAATTTGACAAGGCCATGCTCTACTGCACAGTCCTAGGGGCTGGTGAATATTGAACAAACCAGGCTGGGGATAAAGCCTTGTAAGATCCCTAATGACACAACCATCCTGTTTGATAGCTGAGAATCCACACATACTCCAAGGAAGGTTTTCCAGCTAGAAAGTGGTTACTCTTCCCGGCAATCAGAGCTGAGGAGGAGACACAATATTCAGATGTAGCAAAGGGTAAAAGATAAAACTTTGGAGCAAGGATGCTATAAGATCTTAAAAATAGTAAATTATCTTGCATCTAAATGACTATAATATGTCTTTCTTATTGCGTCTACTGCTGCGCAAGCAAAGCTTAATGTGATGCTTAGATTACTTTAATAGCTTTTGTTAATAAGGCAGTTTTCCCTGCATTTTTTATTTCATTTTAGAGTGAAAGCAGTCCAACCAGTGCAGAGGGGATAAAATCATCTCATGGTTGTATCTCTTATGTCTTTTATGTAACTCAGATATCTGTTAAGTGGTAAATTGTGGAACATTTGCACATGGAGCCATAGATGGAACCTTAGAGAGTGAAGTGCTTTGGCCTGACCTGGGCTAAAGGAGAATGCTTCCCAAAAGGCAGGCTTCAGCTTAGCCTGGATTGCATGGCCTGTAGCAGGGAAAGCTTATTCTAGCCAGTGTTTTACAGCTCCTTGTCTCATTTTATGGGGTTTTGCTGAATGTTTAATGTTCCAGACACTAGTTACTTAAGTCTGCAAGGGAAACAGTCTGCGGCTGCTGGTTTAGATGTCAAGAGTGAAACCTGTATGAAATGAGATGATGAGCATCACTTAGAGATGCTTACAGACTTTCAGTCACATGAAAGGAAGAGTATCTTCTCCTTTCTCCTTGAATATTCTATTCACTTAGCCCTTTTTTCTTCTTGTCAGTATCAGGCTTAGTAGAAGAGCTGATTTTTCACCCAACCACAGGTCTGAGAAGTCAATTTGTTTCATTCAGTAGCTTTGATTACATCCAGCAGCCTTCCTCCTGGAAATTCACAGCATCCAATGAGTGTCAGTAAAGCACACCTTGAACTGCATTTATAGCATGCCACAATCTGATTCTGGATTTAAAGCACCAGAAGCATTTTCAGACAGGCAAAAAAACATAGCAACAAGGGTTTGTTTGTCCACTCAAAGTACCTGATTGAGGAAGGTGTCTAGGAAAAATAACATCTGCAGATGTTCTGCAAACATGGAGACTGGGAATTGCCTTAGGAGACAGAAGTTCAGGTGTCTATGTCAAGTCTGGAAGTCAATGAAAGTCCCTTTGCTAAAGCTTCCAGTAGGATGTGTATTTCCCTGTGGCTTCAGTTCACTTCTTGCCCTTGTTTTCCCTGTCTGCAAAGGGAGTCAGCAGGTGCTCACCCACTTGTTCTACCTGCTTTTGGGGCTGAGGATGGAAATTGGGAACTCTTAGACAGCAGACACCACATAATGGCTTAAATAAGTATAAAATACAAGTGAGGAAAGTCACCACATAGTCATAGAAACTGAGATGGAGCTTAACTTCTTCCATCACTTGGTTGTACCAGGCCATCTGAACAGAAGAGTAGGTGATCAATCCAGCCACAGATGTATCATTGATACCAAGTGTATATTAAATTAGTTTTTGCTCAGAAAAATTAAGAAACTATAGATTTGTCTGGGGAGACAGGATAACAGGATAACATTGTCAAGATAGTTTGCTGTTGTTTAAATGTCTCTTTAGGTTAAAAAAAAAGTATCTTTGCTTTATTTCCTCTTTATTACAAAAATTAAAGTCAGGCTTTCTAAAGTAGTCTGGAGTTTACAAATGAGGACTGATTGGTTAATATCCTGAAAATGTAAGCAACACTATAAAGAGAGATTGTAAGGAGCCTGAAAACGTTACCAAACAAACGTGTTATATCTAAGAAGAGAAAGTGCCTGAAACAGTGAACTTCCAGAGACATTTTCTGGGCTCCTGCTTTGAGAAACACGAACACAATCTTCCTAATCCGCCGCTCCTGCTCTGACATTCCAGCCTCATGCATAGCCATTGGCAAACTTGGAACGTGCATCCGGTGCATTTTTTTGGTTGAAATGCTACATCTGGCTTAGCTGGCAAGTGTTACTATGCCTCTAGAAAGCAAGCCAAAGTGGAAAAAAAAAAAAAAAGAAGAAGAAGAAGGAGGGGGGGGAAAAAAGTAAAGAAGAATCTTAACTACATGCAGGAAAAGATTACTGAAATATACTGTCCTCTTTGTTTCCTGGAAAACTGAAACTCCATTTATGGCCTCTGACCTTTGGAAAGATGGCCCCGGAGGAAAACCAGCTACCTAAGAGTTAATGTATGCAGTGTACTGTAAGTATTTCATTAATTTGCTTATTAAAAACATGAAAAGCTTTTGCCTCCTTGACACCCAAACAAAAGGCAAGCAATTGGGAGACTTTTGACCCAAGCTTATCAGATGACTGGTGTAATGCTGTCAAACCTTCCCCACAGCATGCAAGTAGGGTCACATTTTAGAGGTGTTTATGACATCCTAAGGTTCATAACGCCTGTCTTTGTCAACACGAGAATGATGCAGGTCAACTGGGTGGGTTAATGAGGCTGAGCACGTAAGGAAAAACATACAAGAGAGATGGATGTCTAAATTAAAAATCACGATTTAAATAACCTGCAACGCAAACATGTTCTCTACGAAAAGATAGAAATATCACAATTTGCTTATACTTATCATAAACTTTGGTGCCCACTGGTATAAGTAGACTTGGGAGTTGGCTGTTTACAGTTGTAAGGCAGTACTAGACAGCTTTGAAAACCCAAGGACAAAAGTGCTGTGATAAACTTCTTATAGTTCTAAAAATTTCCTTTCAACCTTTTTGAGAGCAGAAATATATATCATTTTCTTAAATATCTCTATAAACAGCTCTTTGAAAATGAGGGAAAAAAATTGCCCAAGTAGTTTCACAGTGCAGCATGATCTTCAGGGGAAAAGAAAAATACTAGGTTGATCTTGAATTTTGCAACAAAAGGAACAGGCACAGGCACAGATCATTTAAAATTCATTTAAGAATATTTGCACCACATCCAAGGAAAAGAGAAGCAAAAAACAACTAACACAGAAAACATTTGTAAAATCTGGAATACTTTCAAGATGTCATAGGCTATATCTACTTTCTCAAGGCAGCTGTGGCCACAGGAGCAGATCAATAGATTGGAACAGTTGGAGCTGAGGGTTCTTTATCTGAGCTATGGGGGACATAGAGACAGGATTGCTTTAAACTTGATTTAGCCCAAATCCCCAAACTGAAATATCCCAGAGTGTGATTCCAAGCTTTCAGGAGGTCTAGTCATTGGTTTGGCCTCTTATTCCTGTAATAGGAGTTGGAGAACATTTGGCACATGCCTGATCAAAGCCTCCAGTTCAGTTTTCTCCAAACAGAATCCAGATTATGGGCTGCAAAACCACTCTGGGAAGTGAACTACTGCACAGTAAATGGGACTGTCTGGGGGATGTGCTTCAAAACAGCATCACTGCTCTGAATCACAGCACTGATGTGGATGCAGTCATAAAAGCCTCCCAAAAGGCAATTTAAAAACAAGCATCCCAGAGGAGACATTACTGGCAATTCCTGATTCAGTGATAAGCCTCTTTCTCAGGATGGAGAATTTTTCTCTAAAAGCTTGATCCTCTGAATGCACATATTCTAAAGCACTGGACAATGTGTCATTAGGATCTAGGCTGAGTGAAATATCTAAAGCCATTTGACTTTTCATTCCAAATTTCACTCCACTGGTTGGTTTTTTCCTCCCAGTAAGCATCAGCTAAAATGTACAGGGAATAACAATATTCTTTGTGCAAACATTTTAGGGATTTTCCATGTATTAAACACAGAAGTGTTACATGTGAATATACAGCAGAATGACATCCCAACATTTTCTCTGCTGGGAAAATGTAATGGAATAGGTGTACACAGGGAGTCTTCCTGTTCTTCTACATCAATGCTTCTGAACATTAATGAAAAGACCACTGATTTTAAACTCCTAACAACACCAGTATTTTGTTCAACCCAAATGTGTCTTCAACTCATTTTGACAGAGGAGTGAGACTTTTCAGGGAGCTTAAAAAAAGAATCTAAGACAGGAGAGAAGTAACATGAAAAACAAGGTGTTGTTATAATATGATAAAACCAAGACAAGTATTCTTGTTATGTTGTTTTTTTTTTACCTTAGAAAACACCAGTGCTTTAAGACAATTGAAAATTCAGAGAGATTATTTTAGTCCCAAGTTCAGTGGTGGTTGCTTGGTTGATGATTTTTTTTCCTCAAGATAAAGCTATTATTATGATGGTATTATTATAATGATTGTCTTAAAAGCTTTCTTATTCCCACCTAGCACTTTCACAAATTCCTTCCCTCTCCCTCTCCCCAGCATTAGGGTTTCTTGGAATTTTTAGTATTATTTCAATTATTTGTAAGAACAACACAATGTCATTATATTCAAGATTTTCCTCACAGAGATTTTGCGCTATGATCATTGCTTAGCTGAAGAATTGCCAAAAATAAAAAGAGTGCATATTTTAAAATAATAATGATAACTTCTAGTTAGTCTGATCATATATCTGGGAACTATTTTTCAACATCTTTTTGTGTGATATCTTCTGATATGACAATAGATCCACAGAGCGGGAAATTTAGCTTTACATTTAGGATTAGCACACACTCCTCCACCTAAATTTAGAATTTCTACAGATAGATCTGCACGGGAGAGTGTAGAAAAGCCCAAGGAAAGGAGGAAGGGTCCCCCCTGCTTCAGCTACTCCAGCAGGTCCCCAAAGCCGTCTGATGAGTGAAAAGATGGAAGTGTATCTTGTTGGAGCCAGACCAAGAGCTGGATTTGGAGATTCTTGTGGGTCCCCTTCAAGTCAGGATATTCTGTTGTACTCAGCATTTAAAAGGACTAAAAGTAAGATTTTATTTTGTCACCCTTACCTGGCTCTATGATCCCCATCTTGATATTCATCATAAGCCTCTCTACATCTGTATTCTCTTAGCAGTTACCAGCATCCCAGTGATGTCTTTGGGATCACAACCAATGACTCAGATGGATCTTCACACGTCAAACAAATTGGTACCAATATGCTACACTATATTTCATATAGTAACAATATTTTACACTATTAATATCTTCATATAGTAACAATATTTCATACTAACAATATTTTCTAGTCAGGAAACAGGGTCAAGTAGGTATCCATACAGATAAAATTATGTATTCCTGCTTATATTTATTAATTTTTGTCTTGATTACCGAAAATTTTTCTGTCTGACCCAAATTTTTTTTTTTTAATTCTTTTGGAAAAAAACAAGCTCAAATAGGTGATTTTTAGTTATGTACTTCCTGAATTTCACATGTGCAATTAGACATTTTCAGAGGAAAACCAAAATTATATCAAACAAAGCTGAGCATCCCACAAAATGAGGTTAATATGGACCAGTGGAAAGTTATGGAAATTCACAGAGTTAATGGTGAAAGAGACCATATGTCCTCTGACACCTTGACTTGATGGAATGCCTCTCCATAAATGCTTCCTTAATGCATCCCGTTGTGCCTAGGTGTGGGATGACGTATGGCCTGCCTCTGTCCTTTCATGGGCTTTCATCCCTTTCATTTACAAGCCGTGTGTTCGTGTAATGAAGATTTTTCTGTTAACCAGAATATTAGAAAAGGGCAATTAGGGCTAATTGTTCAAAACCTTTGTTAGATGCATGTGCAAGCCTATGGGTAATATTTGGATATTGGCAACTTTGGGAGTGGTTTTGTCTCTCTGTAAATCAAAATATAACTTTTGTACTTTCCCTTTTCTGAACACCAAGGCTCAAAGCATTTGGAAAGGTGATTACTGCTCTACAACCACTTTTAAGCACTCTACTCTCTGATACATTCTGATAACAAGACTTGCACATTTCTTTACCAGGACAAAAGAATTCCTAGCAGAATTATTTTTATTGTTACAATCACTCCCAGTCAGTTCCACATCCATAACAGTAGGGCCTAAACTGAGCAGCAATACACAGGAAGACGTGGTCCCTGCCTCAAAATGTTTATGATCTAATTTAAGACAAGACACAACAAGTGAGTATAACAAATGTTCAACACAGGTTCCAAATGTAAACATACGGTAGATAGGAAAATGGCCATAAATTCCTCTATCAAAGATAACACCTCTCAAAGTCTCTCACACAGACTCTGTAACATGAAACATGTCAAGCAAAACAAGTGGGGAGGGGATTGCACATGTTGGTGCTGCAGCTGAAGATTCAAGTGAAAAGTAATGGAAACTTCAAACTTTTTTTTGTTATTTAGGAAATACGTTCAGCCCTAGGAAAATAAAATATCCACATGGTTGTGATTCAAACAGTTGGGATTTTTCTAGTGCGGACGCTCCTATAGAAACATTTTCTAGCTGACACTAAAACAATAAATAGAAAAATGTGTGTGCATGCGGCTGTTCTCTGGTTTTATGTTATCTAACATAGGAATGACATCTGGAGTGTTGGGTTTATGGTTTGTTTATTGCTTTATTGTTGTGTTTAAAAAGGTAATCTTGTCTCCCTTGGATCTGGCAGTGGCTATGAGCAAACTAGACTGTGATCCTGTGAGCAGAGCAGTGGAGCTGGATGTATGTGGCATCCAGGGAGGGACAACCCTGAACTTGCCTTTATTCAGAGCTGCTTTGGGGGCCATGCTCCGTGTAAGAACCACAGGCAATTCCAAGAGCAAGCATCTAGGCTCTCTCCAGTCACCCTCATGCCAAGATTTAGCACCCAAGACATTCAGTCACTCCACAACCAGGTCCCTCTTCCAGCCAGGGCCCCTGAAAATGAACATGACACACCCTACAAACATTTCTAGCTGTATGTCAAGTCATTCACTCCAACAAAATTCAAAGGTCGCATCCTAAATTGGCCCCACTAAACAAGAAGGTGGAGTATTTTTCTCCAGCAGATTATTTGGGCTGTGTGATTCTGTTCAAGTCACCTTCAAATGTCTAGGAACAGCTGGTTGTTGTGTGACCATCCTTTCCTCTTCCCCTTCTCCTTGTCTAGAGAACAATCATAAGCCTCAAAATCAATAATTACAGAGTCAGCTTTACCAACAGGTAATATTCAGACTCACAGGTTCAAAATGTAAACATAATATAGGAAGCAAAGCAGCTGTAAATTTATCTCCTGAAGATAAAGCCTCTCAAAGTCCCCCTTGCATCCTTAATGAAATGAAACAGACTGAGCACCAAAGGGAATGCACAGCAGTCTAAGGAGCAGGTTGGAAATATCCAGGCTGCCTGGGTTTAGCTCTGCCAACCAGCAGGTTTTCTTTGGACCTTCCCATTCCCAAATTACCCCACGTGAGCCCCACACCATTTCCAGTGATAGCTCACTTAGCTGAGCCCCAAGGTCCATGGTCTTTGTTGGGCTGGATATTGAGATTACAGATTCTGCAGCATTTTTACTGCAGGGATTATTTCTGCTCTTGGCTAGGACTAAATTTCCCCTCTGCTGTTTCTCAGGCTCTCCGCTGTGAGGCAATTCTCCGCTCAGCTTCCCTCACCTGCCTCTAGCAGCCTCTGCCACTCCATGTTTCATATATAGATATAAAACCCCACTGTGCAAAATACTCTATTCACCCAGGCAATTCCTTGCTATTTGTTATTGATAAATATCAATATTATCATCATTAGCAGAGCAGAAAAATTACCATTATTATCTACTTAACTGGCTGCACATACAAAGGGATTTGGTTTGTTGATTTGGGCTTGTTTTGTTGTTGTTTTTTCTTGTTTTAAACTCTATTATGGAAAGACTGTGAAGGAAATAAGGGAAAAAAGGAGCACGCTACCATTTGAAAAACTACATTCAGTATGTACAAATAGATTAAAATCACATATGGAAAAAGTAGCTTCCCCAAGAGAGAATTAATGAACAAGCACAGTGGCCCAAGTTCTGCCCTTAGGTGAAGTCAATGAAAAAAAGTAAGTGCATATTTTTGGCCCATTATGTCTTTTCTTCCAATGTTTTCTTAATATAAATCCAAATCTAGGGACCTGATCAACTCCAAAGTTTCTCAAGTTTTCTCTTGAGCAATATGAAATCTTATGGAAAATGATTTCTAATATCACAGAAAACAGAACATGTTGAGTACAACTGGGAGCACACTTATTTCACACAAATGAAAGAAATAATCCCGTTCATTCTAATTGGAGAATATTTTTCTGGGGCAGTGATTTTGTCAGCTGTAAAAATGATTAATGCTGCAATTCAGCAGGATACTTAAGCACATGTTCAGTCAATTCCTATTCAGCAAAGCATTTAAGTACTTAACTTTACGCACATGCTCAGGAATTTCAGCATGTGCTCATGAGCCGGATACGGGCGTGGGGAGCATCAAATGACACAGTGGCATTGAGGAGCTTTCCAGCCATTGCCCAGCAGACCTGAGCTCCAACACACTGACCTTCCTCCTGCCACGGGCTGCTCTCAATGCTCTATTAAGTTTTGGCTGGGAAATGGAGCCGAAGGCAATGTTTTTGTTATAAACCTAACACATGGCATTTCCAACACCTATGGCCACAGACACAGCCCAGTCCCTTTGCTCAGGGGATATTTTCACACTGAGCCAAGCTCTGCTCCAAAGCAGCTTCAATGTGGATGCAGAGGCAACCACATTGCACCTCTTGAACTCTCCCAGGACAGCGCAGCTCCCCACTTGGACAACCCCATCTCCTCTCCACAGCCCAGTCTCTTTGCTCAGGGGATATTTTCACACTGAGCCGTACTCTGCTCCAAAGCAGCTTCAACGTGGAGGCAGAGGCAACCACACTGCACCTCTTGAACTCGCCCAGGATAGCTCAGCACTCCACTTGGACAACCCCATCTCCTCTCCACACCAGCTGCTGAGGTGGAAAGAGCTGTGGCTGGAGTGGCAGCAGGCAGGAGGTGTGCTGGGAGAGGCTGGGGGAGCAGAGCAGGTCACACGCTGCAAGCTCGGGCACGAGGGAACACGCTTCCCTCTCTAGCTCGGGGACAAGTGCAGACACATGCCTGTGGCTGCAGCGACAATATGATGTAAAACAACAGGATTTGTGTGTGCCCTGTGGGAAAACACTGTTTGAGGAGAGCAGAGGGAGAGCAGCAGAACGGTTTCTGTTGCTGGAGGAGAGGAATATCCCCACTGGTGGTGAAGAAAAGTGGGGGCAGAAAGAACAGAAGTATGGCCAAGCACATCATTAAAAACAAAAAAACCCTCTGAACCATCCACAGAAGGCTTGAGCAGGGACAAATCTACTATTTGCCAAACTGTTTGGTGGCAGTTACCAACTTATCCAGATGTTCAGATGGTCATAACATTCCCACATCTAACCAGATGGATCCAAATGTTTTGCTGTATTTTTTTCCCCAGTTCTCTTAAACATGGGGGTTCAAAAACAGGTGTCCCCAGTGTGAAAAAGTCTTCAACCTTCAAGTGAAAATCAGCCAATACACAAAGGGCATCTCTGCATAAGGGAAAAAGAAGACTTTTTAAAAAAAGATAAGTAGTTTTTATAAAAGCATGAGAGAAAAGTACACGTGTGTTACCATTGACCGCCATAAAAACTTTAGCATGGGAAATCTGGAAGCAGATGATGTTTTGTTACAGGGTGGGGGTTATTTTTCCCCTGTTGTTCAGACATCTGTTGAAATCAGAGCTGGATAAATACTTCCAATTAAAGTTATACCGTCTAAGCATTTCACGACATCTTTATGAATTTTTGAGGAACAATAATTCCAAACAATACCCAGGTTTTTTTCTTTAATTGTGCATATCCACAAGTATAGAATTGTAAGCCATCTAATACCTTTAAACATGTATGAAAACAGGTCTTTGGTGGTGTCTCTAAGAATTTATCTGAGCAGAATTTGTAGAAATCTGTAAACATACAAATATATGTCAAGTTAGCAATCAATAAGCAGCTAGAAGCCCTGGAGGCAAATTTCTTTCTATTGAAACCACAATCATTCAGTGAAGATAAAACAGCACTTCTACATGATGAACTTCAGAGTAGGTTCTTAAAAAATGCCTTTGATTTAGAATAAAATTCAGTTTGACCTTTTTAATAAAAACAAGAAAAATAGCACCTCTAAGTAACCCACAGAAAATGCAGCATGAAATTTAGTGCAGAGGACTTTTGGCATGAAAAGCTGAGCTACATATTCAGGATATTCAGGATGGGTGGCCCAAATGCAGATGCACATAGAAATATTTGTCTTTGACATGCCTGATGGAACACCAGGAATGAACAATTTCCCAGTACCTGAGGAAAAAAAAAAAATACATGCAAAGGGCTTGGTTTTAAGGGAGCAGCTACAGATTAATAGAGATAAATGTGTCATTATGATGAAAACTTTATGAAGTACCAAAAGGTACAGAGGACAAAAGGGCCATAACAATATTTTTTGTTCTGGTCAAACTTTGCAAATAACTTCAGGAAATATTTTTAACTTCACTTGCAAAAAAAAATCTTTCAGTAAGTTATTTAGAGATCTTATATCATCAAGAAATATATCTAAAAAACTATCATGATGATAATCATATAGATTTGAAAACATTTTGAATGTGTAAAATCAGTCTCTTTAGGGCAGTTTTTCATCGTTTCCCCAAGGAAAAAATGTAATTTGGCACAAAAAGAAAATCCCTAAATATTTGTTAAAGTCAATCATTAAGCAGGAAAAAGAATTACAGTTTTATTAAACAGACTAAAAATAAATAAAACAGAAAAAAATAGCCTGAGGTATTTCAGATGGGATGAGATGATCAGGGAAGCAACAAAGTACAAGATCTTGGGTATGAGAAAGCAGTAAATGAGAGGCATGGGAAGAAGGTGTGTGGGACAAGAGTGGAGAGGATGGAGTATGATTTCCTGCAGGGGATGTGGAAAAATCACAACAGAACTTCTTTGTTTCAATTTTATTTTAAAACCACCATCGTGTCTGGGTCACAAGTTAGCACACCCTAACAACTCAAACTGGCTCTACAAGTTTTTCACTCCTTTAAACTGTGTTACTGTGTTGTTCTTTAAAACCTGTTTTTCCTGTGGTCAACAAAAAGTCAATGAAAAAGAACAATGCAGCTCCAAGTGCATTTTTTGGCCTACAGCTGATAACATTGCTTGAATATATTTGCACAAAATTATTTCTGGCATAGTTCTATGGTAATACTCAGATTCAAGCTAGTGATGGGAAACTCCATCATTAAGAGGCCTACCAAGAACAATCCGGTTGTAATAATAATAATAATAATAATAATAATAATAGTAATTCAGATTAATTTGATTCCTTTTAGAAATAAAATCAGGTCAATTTCAAATGTATCCAAAATCTACTTTACCTATCTGAAGTCACATAGGCAAGAGGATTGTTAAAAACAGATTTCAGCAGACTAATTCCTGCCAGAGATTCAGGCTGAATCAATTTTCATTTTCAGGATGCTGATAATACTTACAGCTAACTAATTTCTTAAGAAGACCAATAAGTCTTCTTGCCCTGTTCCATCCTGCAGGCTGACCCAGGTAAACCAACTGGAGGAGTTTGCACAGACTGTTTGCAGAAGTGTTTGTTTAATAGACTGATTAATACACACAGGAACTTTCCAGAGCCCACAAAAAACACATAAGTCTATAGTAAAGTCCATTTAAACTTGAGAAACTTTTCTCCTCCCCTTATTCTGGCTGTCTCTGGGTGCCCATCATACGTTTCTCTCTTGCCCAGTGCTGGCAGTGCCTTCCACACCCTCTCTCACTCTGCACTTTGTGACTCCATGCCAAAGTTACAGGGCCTCATACAACACTTCTATTTTTAGCACTTAACTGCTCATTCTCATCACATTTTCTGAGCAAGATAACATGTTTTTCTGGAGTTTTCATGTTTGTTATTATTTCCGAACTAATGAGCCTGGCTGGGATTGGTGGGATCACCTGTGGATACCATAGACTGTAATTTTTGGCATTTGCTGCAACTGAGGAGTCATTTACAGATATTTTTTTTCCACTATGAGCTAGCTGAGAGTACACCTGCAGCATTAGCAGATATATGGTTTACTTGCTGTGCCAGTTACAGGAGGTAGCAGTTAAACAGTGAAACACAGCAGGTTCAACTCCTCTCTAGTTATTTCTCCACTTATTTTCCACCAGTCCCAACTGGTATAATGCCCCTCTCATATTTAATATTCCTACTATGAGTTTTATCCCATTAAGTTACCCTTAAAAAGCCACTGTCAAGGATCATTATCCTACCCCTCTATATTTATATACAGATGGAGAACCAAATAGAAAATTTAGGTTCTTTGTGTGTATTCCCAGCATATAAGGCCTGTTTGAAATACCAGGCTGGCAGTGTCCTGACCCTAAGGAGTCCTCAAGGAGCTTCCCAAGGAGTCCCATGAGAGTTCCTCACCATGGCAGAGTGCCTCCAGCATGGACAGGTCCTGCACCTCAGTGGTGGGAGCAGAGAGGAGGCTCTTTCTTTTCTATTCATCTTTTTCATGGACTTGTGGGACTGTTCATATCCAGCCCAATGCACAAACAAAGCTGACTGATCCATGAACCCACTCCTATTCCCTAAGTTAGGATCAGGTCACAGAGCCCTGTTGGATTATGCCCTTTGAGAAAATCAGTTTGCTCAACAATATTTGAATTTCTCCCTTCCCCACTCCAAAGTCTGAAGAACCCTATAGCCCACCTGAATGCTATTCCTCCTTCCTACACATTAAAACTCAGGAACCACCTCTCCTCCCTGCCCCCTCAGCTGCCACTGTCCAAAACAATCTCCTGAAGGATAAATTCTTCAGCAATAGTAGACTTTCAAAAGGCCATGAAGATAAAACTTTGTAAAGAAGGAAGGAAAACCAACAATGGGGCACTGCCCTATCTAGGTTAAATACATATTTTGGTATATATACTATTTACGCAATCGAGCCTAATGGCTTCTTCAAAAGCCATTAAGGTGTATTAAGTAAATACATAATTTGGTACAGGAGCTAAATTTGAAAGCACATTATTCTGTTTACAATACATTCTTTCAGGTCTGAAATCTACTTTTCTGAAGTGCCTGAAGAGTGACTCACAAATGGATCCTTAATCCACAGCGAGGAAATCACCTCCTAAAACCAGACCGGCTGTCTTAAAGTTTACATAGATGGTTGGAAAGAAAAGAGAAAAGAATCCATATGAAATATTAACCAGCTGAGTGCTCTCCAGTGGGCTGAGTCCATGGGATAAAACACACCACCACTGATACTCTATCCACCTAATTCACAACATGCCATCTGAAATACCACGGCATGTGAGAGCCACATGTGAGGGCACGCACTCAGCTATGGCAGGAGAAGGGTTAGAGGAACTCTGCCTCTCACTGTGAAGTAAAATAAATGAAATGAGAAGTGATGTTTCAGGAAAGATCTATTTTGTGTAGCACAGTACGTGAATGTAATAAATGGCAACAGTAATTCCTTTTTTAGAGATTCATCCAAGCTAAGACTGCAGATCTAAACACTCAGACTTTCAAAAAGTTTGGTTCTAGGTTTGAATTTTTCAGTTTAGGTCACCTGTAGTAGTATCAAACATGCTGTTTGTCTCTCATATAGAAGATTGTCTCTCAATGTTGAGACCTCCATGAACCTCCTAAGTATTTTTGAAGGGAAGGCACAGATATCCTTGCTTTTTATGGTGTGAATTTTGCAGCAGGAATTCTCATTTTATGATTACAAATGCACAACTTGGCCCAATCTCCAGCTGTGCCTAACAATTTAAATGTCAAATCAAAATAAGGATAATCCATAGGCATTTCTGGGGAAGGCTGTGGACTTCCCCTGCTGGCAGCACACATGGCAGTAGATCGTAGACTGAAGAATGACTAACTAATTTTTGTATATATTTTATGACTGAGGGGAGCAGTATTTGGTTTTGAAATTCATGATGTGGGCTAAGAGATATAAAACTTTAACCTGATCTGTCTGAGCACAGGTTTAGGAGGCAGGAAGTTCATTGCTCCAAAGCCAATTATCCACAAATATTGACCTGTCCTCTTATACAGAGGACTCTGGCTATTTATCCTAAAACCAAATCACATGGGAAGTTATATTAGAGGGTCTGGGGACCAAATTATCTCAATTTTGCCCCAATACCTTGTTACAGGGCATTCCTCAGGAAGGCCATCCTGGTAACAAAACAGTATATTAAACCAGATGTGATTAAACTCAATATAAATGATATACACTAATAAAACAGATTTCTTTGTCTGAAAAACAGGAGACATTTAAGACAAGGAATGGGGTGGGAGGACTAGACTGAAGGAATAATATTCAATGTTAAGAAAATGAAGTCATAAAACCTTTGTCAAGCATTGCTCAACTCTTCAAACCATATGGAGCATGACTGCTGGGCTTCATATAATGCCCCAAATGTTTTTCATTTTCTATTCCACCGTTCACAGCAAAGGCACAGTGCTGTAATCCCGTCCTTCCGTTAACTACCAATTGTTTCTTTTGCCAACCTTTTTGCTTTAAAATATCATTTTTTATGAAGGATAATGTTATATAGTGGAAAACTGTAAAAATTTTATGGATAGCCTTGGTGCTGAGAAAATGCATTCTTTCAACAGTTTTATTATATATATATTTTTTTGTCCATTACACATTTACAGGGTTTTCTCCATTGTATATATGTGTGTTTTATAGTTCATTCTAGACAAAAGGCATTATGTTAACAGTCCTATCATTTAGAACTTTAATTCACTATTATGTTTTTACCTTTTTGTGGAAAGAATATTTTTTTTCCTTCTCCTTGGTAGTGCTCGCTGTTGTTAATAAGAGTAATGGGTAATCCTAAAAAGGGTTAGGTGTGAATAACCAGTCAATGCTTCTGTAAGCCATGAGAAGAGTGTGTAGATCCAGCTCCCAGCACATCAGAGGGGGTGATTTAGTTCCAATATAAGGCAGGCTTACAGGTTATGTGTCCTCAGTCAAATGTTAACTAGTCCCCCAGTCTCTGTGCTCCCCCCATGTCCTTTCAAGCATCTGTTAACCAGCTCTAGCCCTTGTGACATCCATTCACAGGTAAATCAAGAAGAAACCTGCTCATATCAAAGGAATGAAATACATTTGCTTCAACTTTAAGAGGTTCCTATAAACTCTCTTTCGACATTCCTTCCTACTAACCAGCCCAGTCCTCTCTTTTAAAGACTGACATTTCTTTGCTCTACAGCAGGCCTCAAGCCTTTAAATGTCAGCCTGCACTCCAAAGGTGTAGTTATAATCTCTGCTGGTTCACAACCACCCCACTGCAGCCCTGCCTTTCTTTGAAGCTGAACTCTAAGGCAGGGCTGAGCCACTGGTGCCATTTCTCTCCCTCCTGTTCTCTCCAGAGCAGCCCAGTCCCCAGGAACAAGAGCCCAGGGAGGATTTCACACTGGTAACCACAGCCCAGCCTGGAGACAGCCAGGTTACCACAGCGAGAGCAAAGCCAGAAGATCAGAAAGTGAGACAGCAGAGGGTCAAGCATGCCAATCAGAGAGCATGACCTCCTGGAAACCTCCTGTTATCACAGCCATGAAGCCAAGTGGTTTTGAAACTTTTGCAGTGATTAATGGGACCCAATTTGAGAAGAAATTTAAGAGCAAGGGGGTTTTTTATGCTATGGATTTTGATAGGATATGGTCCCTACACTTTCAAGCAGCTAATCACATTCACAAGTAAATAAATACTGCAACTTGTCTTCCTTCTTTTTCATGATAAATTGATATTTGCAGCAACCCAGAACAACTGCTATACTTATAAGGTTGGGAGATATTTTTATCTCCATTGTTCATTGTCTTTCATACACACTTTATGGGCAGTCCCTGAGCACCCTCTTTCCCTCCCTAGCAGAAAGGGATTTTGGAAAGTTTCTATCACAACTAGAATAAGTTGATCATACAAGACTGAAACTCAGAAGTGGGAGGGAAACATAAATCAGATTTCCTACCTAGAGGTAGCTAGATCATCAAGAAAAATTAATAATTAAAGTAAAATTAGCAGTACATTTGGAAAAATAAATCCCTAAGCTTCCACTTGCACAAAAATGACTTGCACTACTCAAGTCAGACTCTAGTTCTGTGTTTACATCAATGAACTAACAGGAGTTATTAATTGTGAATACTCAAAGCAAAGTGTTCTCAAATAACCTGCAGGCCAGATCAGAAATTATTTAACTAATAATTTGAAATGATAAACAGAAAAAAAAAAAAAAAAAAAAAAAAAAAAAAAAAAAAAAAAAAAAAAAAAAAAAGGCAGCAGATTATTTGCAGACCATTCATAAACAGGAGAAAGAGATTAAATATCAGTTAAATGATTCATTATGGATTTTTCATTCAGCCTATGTGTGAACATGTGATCAGAGAAAACCAGTTATATCCATTTCCTGGATTTTTGCTTTAAATGAGCATGCTTGGTACAGGCTATTGTTTACTTGGATTACAGAAGGATTTCATAAGAAGGGCTTCCCCATTTGTCACTCAAAAAAATTAGAATTAAACAAAAAAAAAATTTAAAAAGTGAGGACAACGACCCTTCTGGAGTCTGAGTATACATATGTTCAAAGTAACTCTGCTGCACAAGCCAACAGAAAATTGGCCCCCAAAATGACTTATAAAGGGATTTTGTAAGACATGAACAGAACAGCATGGGCTCTGGCTAGGCAAAGTATTCAGAGTCGTAATAGAAAACATTTATTTGGCTACAGCTAAACATCCCAACACATGTTAGCATTTGCTGCCAATATGCTTCCTAATTAAGAACAACATAAAATCATAGGAAATCCTGTATCCCTGTCTTCATGCACTTTCCTTGTATCTTCGTTGTCCTGGCTCTGTTTCTCAAGTAGAGCCTGCACAAGAGAAAGGTTAATTCAAAAGTAATGTTTTGCCAGCCATTAACTGTGTTGTCATTAACAAGATTAATGTACATTCCACTATGCATCACCAAGTGCATTCCCCCTCCCGCCCCCACCCACCCCTTAAACAACTGCTCCCATTAAAACCTAATGAGCACGGCACAATTTAAAGAATAGCACCATTTCTGTTGGGCAAAATGTCGTCTGCAAACAACATAAACCTGCAGGATTATTACAGATCTAACTGAAGGGCAGCCAAAAAAAAATCTGCTCTTTCTTGGACTACGAAGTCCTGGCCATGTTTATATATTTTATCACAATGAACAGATTTCAAGACGAAGGACAGACTAGTATCTGTTTTTCTTCCTAGCCCCCTCTTCTTTCAATCTCTACTCTTCCTTCATCTGAAACCATTCAGAGACTCCTGCTGTGCACAGTCCCACACCCAGGTTACCTCCAACTCATCATCCAGTGATTACTGCACAGATAAACAGTTGACTGGATCCTTCTAAACAATCATGAGATACATTTTTTTATAAGCTGCTCTTAGAGGGCCCTAATTCATCAGCGTGGATGGAGTCTGGACTCTCTTGCCTGGCCAAACCTGCTCTGTTTTTCCCAGTGGAAGCAGCAAACAAATTGCTGGACAATTATACACAGTGCTCTTCCTTCATTTTCATATTGAAAGGGCCACCAGTTTGCAGATCAAAAGATCAGCCATGAGACGCTTCCAATTTTTCATCAGATTCTTGAGAGTTCTCAGAATTATTTATTTTATTTCCAGAAAATCCATACTCTCTGCCCTGCTCTTTTCCTGCCTGGTTGCTTTACATTTCTGTTCCCTCCACAACTTCTTCTTTTTAAATCTATTTATTGCATGTTTTTCTTGGCTCATTCTCACTTTCCATTTTTCATTATTAGTTCTTTATGATCTTCTGTTTCCTTTTTTTTTTTTTTTTTTCTCTGTCATGGCTGCTCTCCCAGTTGCTCTCCTCTGGGGCCCTGAGTTTCCCTTAGCTAATGAAACTAGAGCTGCCTACCTCCCTTGCTTTTGCAATCCAGCTGTTTCCTTTTTAAAATATAAACTCATCTTTATTCAGTGAAGTTCCTGTGCAGGGTCTGATCCTTTAAGAGGAGATTGCATTTTGTGACAGCAAGTGGGAGGGAAAAAATAAACTTTGCTGGAGGAAAAGCCCTTTGGGTAGAAATCCAACCAGCTTGCTCTTGGAAGGCAGAGCCTTCTCCAGTAAAACTGGGTCGTTATTTAACTTTGGCACCTTGACATTGCAAAAGTCTCCTCGTCAGTCTCCCCTCCCTTTTCCTCCTAAAACCTCCCACCTTGAGAGCTTAACGTTTCCTGGCCTCTGTGAGAGTGTAGTCCAACTAACACCACAAACCTGGATTTTATATGATTAGTCAGTGAAAACTTGCCAACTTTAGGTGCTGCCTGCCAAGTCAAGTCAATTTACTGTGATGCTTTGACTGTGCAAGTAGGCCTTAATCCCCCTTTAATCTCCAGTGTACCCTTGACATCATGGAAATTACTTACAAAGCTAATGTCATCAGATGATCCATGTTAGCTATTTCAGTGAATGTTCTTCTGCACAATAGAGCAAGTTTACCTTGCAAGACACAGGCCCCAAAATATTTTCGTTTAATGAGCCCAGCAGATATCATCTTACAAATGGGGAATGAAAACTCCTTCTTCTGCATTGTAACTCCTTGAGCCTCATGTGACTAGGAATTTACATGCTAGCCAAGCATCAGGTCAGTGTATTTTATTTCGTGTCTGATTGATTGGATAAAGAGATTTGCATAGTAGCCACTACAGACAGCCATGAGTTTTTAGGAGAACAAGTTTCCCTTTTCAACTCTGCAAGGCCCCTCTTGTGCTGAAAACCTTTGTCCAACGTAAAAATTTCCAAAAGAATAATTTTTGAAAGCATGTTCAGCCATCGGAAATGGAAAAATCAGGCCATGTTGTGCACGTGGCAACCAAGGTGAAAATCAGCATGTCTGACAGCAAGGAGCCAGATCTGCTACTATTTATTGACTTAATAATAAGGACTTCCATTTATACAGTTGCCTTTGTCTCAAAATTACCCATAGTTCTCCACGTACCCCAAAAAATTATGTGGAACCTGTGTAAAAGTATTGTTTCAGCCATGACAGGAGCAAGGCCAGTGCTGGGAGAGGAATGAGACACAGACACCTCCCGGGCAGCCTGAGCTAAGGCTGAGGACAGGGTTTAAGACAGGAAGTGGAAGGAATGTTGTATACCCTCACATCCATAGGATGAGCTCACAATTTGGAGAGGAGCAAGGTCACTGGGGTCAGCTATCTCCTGTAAAAGAAGGAAAGCCTAGAGGGCTCATTTTAAAGGTCTGCAGAGGTGAAGCTTGTCCTTATGTCAGGAGGGCAGTGCTCTGCATAAGGCAGTTTGTGATTAAGGACTGACTCATTAGTGTCTTAGAGGGAAGAGGAGCACTTACAAATGCTCCTTCCTGGGTCACTCAAGAGGCTTTTAGGAGTGCCTCATCCCAGCACCATCCTACCTCTCCCTCATTTAGGTTTGACATTGCCCTTTGAAAGCCAAGGAGATGTCTAACATTCATTTGCTTGGGAACAGGCCCAGATACTTCACTTGTGATACAAGATGAGAAAATAACACACAGCAGAACCTCTCTGACCAGACAGACCCTGAGGGGAAAAAAAAAAAAAAGAAAAAAAATGAATCTATCAAAATGAAAGTGCGAAAGATTGCATGTGCTCTGTATCTGTGTGCAAAACTCCTTCTTCAATTGCAAAGTGCAAAACTGGATGTTCAGGACCGGTATTTACGTAGGCTTTTGGCGCATTTGAGAACAAGACACCCACTTTCCCTCAACATATGTCTCCAGTCAACTAAAACTTTGCTCACTGGGAGAGGAGATCTCTTTAATTCCCCAGACATGTGACCCCTGGGACAACGAACAGTGGCTCCATGTCAAAGGACATTACAACTGTTGAGGGAGAGAGTAAAATACAAATCCAGATTCAGACTTTACATGGTGAATAGATGTCTCCATCGCTGCTGATAATCCGTGTCAGTGAGAGAAAGGGAAAATAAAAATTAACCTGGGCAACAAAAACTAAGAGTGTGTTTAATTAGGAAGGTAAAGCACAGCCACCCTGTTTGAGATTTCACTAATACACTGAGCTCACGGCCTCCCAAGCTCTCACAGCAATTTTTAACTAACAGATGCAGCCAAGCTTTCCATTTTATATTGCCCTCATAACTCATGATACACAATCTTGGGCTGCTTTCAGAAGGTCCAGCTTGCGGTTTCATTCCGGAGCTGCGGCGCTGCTCCGCTGCCAGCACCTGTGCCCGACATCTGATCTTAGGGCTGGAGCACATCCTCTCCCCCCTCTTCCCTCTGCGGGACTGGCTATGCCAAGCCAGCTAAAGAAGCATTCCAGCAGATTATGAAGTACAACTATCTTGGCCCTGGCTGCTCAGAAGAAACTGGACCTGGCAGGAATTTCGCAGTCCGTTCTCATGGATCTGAAGCGGGCAGGGCCTCGTGGCAGTTTCTGCCCATGTGCTCATCCGCAGCCACAGGACACGCCGAGCCCCAGGGGCTATGATTAGGTCAAGAATAATGGCAGGGACAACTGCTGCGTTGAAACATGGGATCAATGAAATGGACACATTCTCAGAAAAGGTGGCAAAGACGTAAACAGGAGCCACTGGTGCTTCCAGAGAATGGCTTGGATTACGGAATCCGTACGAGGACGGGTGTACCGAACACGAGGGAGAGAGGAAATGGGGAAATGCATCATGTTGGGTGCTGCCTCAGGAATATTAAGGCCTCCCAAACAAAGGCCATTATCTCTGAGCCAGGCATTTGGATAGAGGGAAGTATGAGCCTAACTCTAAGCTTCCACAGCTCTAATCCTCCTGGGACAGTGACAGGGATGAAACAGAAATCCCTCAACACTGTCGCTCTTTTTATAGATCCCAAAGCAATGCAACGAAGAATGGAAAAGCACTTTGGTGTCACAAAGTGCACAGGAGGGGTCACGACAGATCAAATGATTGAAAAGGAAAATATGAAATTCACCTTCTCCTGAACTGTTAAAAACAAGGTAAAAAAGAAAGTTCACCATTCCTTCTCTCAACTGAAGGATCCAAAAGGGCTTCCTTTTAGTCAGGGCTTCTTTCCAGAATATTAGAATCCCCAGAAAAAATCCTGCAGCTGTTTTAACAGGAATCAGTGGGCATTTCCCATCAGTTTTGAAGGTCAGAACTGTGACTCCTGGTTGTCAGGCAGGTGAGCTAAATGGGGCTAAGGCCAGTCCCACAAGAAGTATTGAGGCACCTCACTCCTACTGAAGTACCTAAATATCTTTGTGGATATGGCCTTTAATCTTTGCATGAGCTGTGATCCCAGCAGAGAAATCTGAGTCCTCTAGATGAAATCTTCACTTCTGCCTGATCCAGGGTAATTCCAAGGATTACTACTCAGAATATTGGGAGAATCGATTGTCATGCTGTTTCCAGGCAGACAGCACTTTAAAATACCCAGCTAAAACTAGATGCACACCAAGCTTCTGTGTCAAGCTGAAGAGTAGGAATTGCAGTGAAATCCTATTAACCAAGGGCATTACAGTCATTAAGTGAAGCGCTGAATGCAATTTTGTGTTGAAGAACAAGAGGAAGGAGATAAAAAAGGAAACTACATCTCATGAGGGAAGGGAAGGGAATTCCCCGTCCTCTCAGAGGTAATCTTTGGGCTTTGGAGACATCTAGAAGCTTCAGAAGCAAGACATACAACAACTGACACATGCTATTTTTTTTAATTTCTTTAGTGCGAGACTTCATGCTTGGTCTTGTTAGCAACTCTGATACTTTATGTTCCCTTGTGCCTTTTAATGCCAAGGGAACTGATAGGCTTTATAGACCTGCAAACAGACAGCATTCCACCCGCATCCGCCAAGGCATTTAAAGATTTTATTAATCTGATATTTTAATTGTTTTTGAGATTAGGAAACAGCAGGGCCTTTGTTCCGACAATCTGAGTGCTCTCCTGGAGAAGTGGCAGAGGTTGTTTGATTTTTGTATATTGAGGTTGTTGATAGGAAAGGAACATGACTCAGTGCAGGTGATTCATAAGGATCACAGATTAGAAGCCAGCTTCTTTGGAAGCTCATGACATTTCACAGATCAAGAATAAAAATGTTCTACTGGGCTGTCCCTGCATAGTAGCTCTGTGACCACAGAGCTCCTGTTCTACCCATCTATCTACTGTTGTCTGCCAAAAGTACAAATCATGTTTGCTCACATTTCAGGGCTGTTAAATTAGGAGCAAAGGACTTTTCCTCTCGGATTTTATGCCAAGTGAAGTAGGACATTTAGACTGATTATAGCTCTTTCCAAATGTCAAGGCAGGGTCACAGTGGGATGAAAATGAGATTACCGGAGGGGACAAGAACAGAGAAAGATCAAAAGGAGAGAAAGACATAGTGTTGGGAGGAAAATGGAAAGTGGAGAAATCAGGCTACCAAGTCTCTACCAAAAGTCTCCACTGGGCTGTTGAAGCAAGAAGACCAGACATTTTAGAACAAGACAGTCCATAGCTGTTAGGTAAGCAGTGTCCCTGCCAGTCACCATAAATGTCCTGATGCAAGCAATAAAAAAAAAGGGCATGGTAAAACTTGGGCAATACACTGCTCAAATCAGAAGAGAACAAGGTGAAGGTAAGGAACTCCAAAGGGAAGCAATAATAAGATCTGAGCATCTGTAATGCATCTCATGGGGAGTTACCCACCAGCAAAACTTGGATGAACCAGCAATGATTTAGCCTTTGGTCTGAGGGGGTAGAGGTGGGCCACAGTGATGAAACAGAGACTTTCCATGTACCATCTGGAGAGGCCAAATAGTACAAGATCAGTTGCTGCCCTATGGACTCCACCTAATTATGCTGTATGGACTCCACCTAAATGTATCTGTGTGTTCCAGGGATGGTTCCTGCTTTTTCCATGCAGGACAGTCCAGGCTAACAACATTTGGAGTGTCCCTTCCCATGTATCCATGAGTTTTGTTGGTAGAAATGCCCCTCAGCCTTTACCCACCCTCGTGAGTTTTACAGCAGAGCAGACACCTTATGGAGTGGCATAGCCAGCTCACCCTGTTGACTTTCTAGTAGCAATAGATTTTTTTCCTTTGCTTGAGACGCCTATGAGCTTATTTACAGAGTCAATTAACAAAAGATAACCTCCCATTGTGCAATCATCAATAAATCAATTGTGTTAATACTATCTTGGAATGTCCTCCACTATTTACTTTAATATTGTTGACTGTCGGCACTTAAGAAAGGCAGCACCTTCAAGTTTCACTTGATTATGGGCAAATGGATTGTGTAGTAGCCATTAATAAATATAAATTGTTTTGGAAAATATTTAAGTTTGTCGAATTTAACCCCTTGCTGAGCATTAAAAACTCCCCCTTATTGAACATGTTTAACAACTACTTCAAGAGAGTCACTCCCACACTCTAGGACCATACTCCTGCCCCTGTGTATTTTGGTGGCTTACCATTCTCACAGCTCCTTCCAACTGTGAAGTGTAATTATTGATATAAACGTATAAGTTAGGACTTAATTAAACCACCCAGCTCAGTAAAGTGCTTTTCTGTCCTTTGGCAGATTCCCACCCCAGGTGGTTTACTTATCCAGGGCTGATGTGTTGCTGCATTTACCACCAGTGAGTAGCACTTTACTCCACGAGCAGTGCCACTGCTTTTTCTCCACAAGGATGGATGATGCCACATCCATTAATGTTCATCAGTACAGAAGGGTCCGTTAGTCACACTGAATTGTGCTTGCTTCCACAGCAGGATGATTTATATCTACAGGGCTGCTCAGCATGAGCAAGGACAGTGGAATGTTTCCCTAAATAGACAATATATAGGCATAGGAATGGGGCAGGGTCATGTTAAGGAAATCCGATGCCCTCTACTAGTTCTGCAAGGACCTCCACCCAAAGCTGCAACAAAAACGGGTTTTTTCAGGACAGAGTACAAAGAGTGGCTAAGGGATAGTTTAGGTTTTGTTACAGGCTGTTTGCAATCTCAAACAGAGAAAAAACCTGGTTTTTGGTAGGCACATATTTCAGTTTCCTTTGCAACCTAACACACTAAAAAAGAGAGTGTTTTCATGGTATGGCTCCAAGACAGCCTAAAAGAACTTCTGCTTTTACAGAGGACTAATATGGAATCCAGACAGTTGCTTAAAAAGAGACAATGAACATGGCTAGTGTAATTCTTATGCCATATTACCTTCGAGGTAAGAAATCAATTATTTCACTTATTCTCCTATTGCTTCAGAAGTCAGCAGCCTTGGCAGTAAATTGAATATTATGCTGCCACAGACAGCATCTTCCTTGTCAAGCATGTATCTCCATTCTTCTCTTGATGATGATTGGTGACTTTAAAACTCACATGACTTCCAGATAATAAATGAAAACTGTCATTGTTCTGAAGCTGTTTGGAATTTTTTTTTTTTTTTCGCTTTGACCTTATTGTGATGTATTGTCTACTTTAGGGTGTTTGGAAAAGTAAGGGAAATACTAGGCAAGGACTTTTAAAGAAAAAAAAGACCTCTGATTAGATCCCTCCAAGAGACCCTGCGATGACCCTGTTTTAAGAGACATTAATGGATGGGCCTAACATCCATGTCTGAAGTGCTGTCCTGGTCAAAACAGACCTGACAGAGGCTTTTTGCTGGTGCCCAAGCTGCTGTCAATCTCATCTTCATCTTCACCATCTTACCCATGGCATGACAGCTGTGTGAATGCACACCCAGCTGGATCAGGGCATTGAACAGTCTGAAAACCCACCTCACGGAGGGCTCAAAGAGACAGCACCTCTCAATCAGGTTAACCTGGCCAGATTTTGGGTGAATTAAATTGGGCAGAGCTGCATTCTAACAGCAACCTGTGGCTGAATTGACCATGTGACCACTCCTGTAACTGTCTGCACACCTCTGCAGCTTAAACATTTGATATTTATCCATTTCTTTTGTCAGTCAGGAAGAAAATTTCTCTAAGTAGTTTTTTTCAGAGAATACCTTTGACTCAAACCCCACACTAGACAGCTCCAGAACTTCAGGAGATTTCAGTTCTTGTAACTCAGTATAACTTCAAAACCCAAACTACGTTTCACTGTTCAAACGATTTTTCGAATTGCTCATCTGGGATATAAATCAGAATTAGCTTTCTGAAAGAAAGAAAATATTTTGTGTTTTTAGAGGCCTGTAGTGGAGCTGGAACTGAACCAGCTGACTATGGGGAGGCACGAGCAGGACATGACAGAGGACTGAGAACTTGCTGACAGGGCAGTTTCTTTGAAGAAAGGGGCTGTGAGAGAAAGGAGTCACAGAGCCGGATGAAATGCACAATGTGGAAAAAAGAAATTCAACAGTTTAGTCGTCCTGCAGTTCAGCCATCACTGGGTGTAGGTGAAAAATACAATCATACCATGCAACATCTTTGGTTAACCTCTTAAATGAAGAAAATCTTATACACCAAATGTGGTGCCCACCTCTGCTTCTATGGCTGCATATTGACATACTGTCTAAGGGAGACACAAAGTCTGGAAAAATAAGTTAGAGAAGGGTGTTCCCTGATGGATCATATCTTTCAGCACAAGGGAAGGTGGTTTGGATATGTTTTGTTCTTGGTTCTGTAGTGACTAGGTTTGACTCTGTATTAATTCATTATAAAACCAAATTATTAAAAGAAATGAAAGGAAGAATAAGGCCTGATCAAAAATAAGGGAATATGATGCAGATAAAAAGTTTCTTTTAAACATAGGAATTAAGAATAGGAATTAGGACATATAAAAAGGCATGCAAAATGTGTGTAAACGCCATCATTTAGCATCAGGCAGCCCCAAGCCCATGCCCACTGATTACTCTGGTAGTTCAGGTTGTTAATTTTCCTTGCTGGGTGAATCAATCCCAAGGTTTTTGAAATTCTAAGGCAGCACTGCCCACACATGAGGAAACTACTGCAGCAGAAACATCTCCTTTATATCACTAGGAAGTACTTTGAATTATACCATTAGTAAGTGCTTCTGAACATGTATCTCCTCTGCTGCAGTCCTTGTGGTATCAAGCACTCTGCTGGCTCTCCAAAAATAAATAACAAAGCAGCGCCTATCCCTGCAGTATGGATTTATGCTCCTGCCTTCTGAGGCCACACAAAAATAAAGCAGGAAAGCAATAATCACATGGAAATTATTCTTGTGCTTTGTTATACGCACACACATCTATTCATGTATATAACAAAATCATGCCCTAACCACTCACCTTGTCAGCATATAGGCATTTAAAATACCTCCCACCTGCACTGCACAGAACACATGGCTGAATAACCTGCTCTCACACTGAACTGGAGGGAGAAATGAGTGATACATTATAAATAAAAACAGTCATGGCAGCAGTCAGTTCTTAATCTCTCTCTGCTATCTCCAGATCTGCAACCAGACTTTCAGAAGATGGTGGGCTGTATGAGACAACCCTTGCCCCTTTTACTCACTCACCCAGGTGATCCCCATCCACTTGGGTACAAAATAAGTAACGCAGGCAGAATCTGTATTTAAATAATTGTGGCATAATAGAGGGTGTAAAGGCTAAGAAGGAGCTGTTCTGGTCCATTGGGTAAATATTATGATCTTTATAGTGGAAAATAAATGCCCAGCTATCTATGAAACCAATAGAGCTGTTCCCGTCTATCAAGTTATACCTTGTGTTTTTAAAAAACAATTTTAAATGGAGTTGCTCTGATCTATAGAGCACATTATATGGTTTGGAAAGACTCTGAATACATATTTATCTGGAAAATTTAAACAGCTCCCTATAAATAATAAGCATTGGAGGGGGGGAAGGTGGAAACCCTGATTAAATATGTCATTGCTTTGCACATAAAAGCAGATGTACAGAGAACACCTCTTCCCACAGGAATATTGTATTTGAGCCTTGTCCCTTGTCTCACAAGCTAAGTCCTGTCGAGTTAGGTCAGGCTTAGATGAGACATGTCCAAGGAAGGCCTGGCTGCAGCCAGGAGTGGTGCTGACAACTCCAGCTCATGCCCTGTCCTCTGAGTCAGCACTGGATTCCTTTTCTGGCCCAAGGATGCTGAGGTGTGCTGAGCTGCTGTCTTTCAGTGATGTATAAAAGAAAAGCCACCCCTGCACAACTGCAGCTCATTAAAGCTTCCAGCTCGCTCGGCGAGGCCGGGGTGCCGAAACCAATGTTCTGAGGAGGTTCCAGCAGAAATAATTAAATTCCTGCTCTGGTCTCCCTGCGGTTCCAATCGGATGTGGAATGCTTCCCCACGTTCTGCCCTGGTGTGCAGTGTCACTGTACACCATTAGACAGCTGTTTTCTTGGACCTGGGGATATCTCCCTATCAGCTGTGGGTGACACCAATTTTGTGTAACACTCTTGCAGCTCACAAGGCCTTTGGTGACTTGATCAAGGTGCTGGTTAAAAACAGTCTTGAGAAAGCATAGAATTTTTTTCCCCTTTTTCATATATTTACATGTTTAACAAATAAACCAGGTGGTTATCACAACAAAAAGAAGGAACACAGCACAGATTAATGGCTGCAGCCTCACTTTTCCCTATCTCCAGGCTAAGATGGATTTGACCAAGCCCTGCCTCTCAGTCCTTCTCGCTAATAATGCACATTTTAAAGAAAATTTTTCTTTGTTTCCACAGTGCTGTAACCCCAGGTCTAAATGTCAGAAGAGCTTGATATTCTTGCCTTTTTTCAGGTTTTGTCATACCGTTATTTAAACATAGGTTTTTGGATTTAATTTGACAATCTTTATGTAGTTGCTGGCATGGTAATTGAGTCTACTTGTCTTTTTCAGGACACCAGAAGATCTAACTAAGTCAGAATGTCTCAGTTACAGTCCAGATTTCTATTTATTACCTACCTCACCGAGAAAGACAAGGTGAGTTATCATTCAGTACAGAAAACCTGAAAGGCATTTATATGCTTGAAGTACTGTATAACCACCCTGTACAGAAGCACAGGGCTTAAGTAAATGTGTTACAGCACAGACAAACCCCTTAGAAACAATAGTATTGAGCCCAAATTGTCTCTGTAACCGAGGGTACAAATGTAGAAAGCTTACCTCCCAGCCAGGACCAAAACAAACCCTTTCAGAGATTACTGATACAATGGCTTATGACAGATGGCTCTTCAGCCTTACAACTCACATGCTGTACAATAAATTCAACATAAAGCGACAGTCACAGCAAGTGTTCAAGGCTGTAACTAAAAAAAAAAAAAGAGAGAAACCTAATTTTTTACTGAAGTTAGAACTCCAATGAACGAGAAAATGTGAACATATACCTATGTATATATCAAAGCTGCAATCTCTGTAAATGCCATCACCATTACTTATGGCTGGGATGATGCTAATATTTGAAAATATATCTATAGGGAGCCAATTTCCAACCTGCAAATTGTAATCACAAAGACAATATTTCAAGGCTTTTCTTAGGAAAGGATGTTAGTGGACCAAGGAAAAAGAAACCTTCCTGTTCCACTTATCTCTGTGGCAGATTGGATGAGGCCATCCTACACCTACATCAATTTGGGTGGGAAGTGTTCTTTTTCATCCTGGGCTACTGCTTGTCTTTTCAAATTAGGCATATTTAGTGGGCAAAAATATACATAGAGTTTGCTATCATGGGTAAAAATTGGTGTCACCAATCTCAGGTTTAATCCAATCATGTCCCTCATGTAGCCTTTAGCTAATAGTAGTACATATGGAAGAGACACCATTAGTACTGAAATTATGAGGAAGAAAGCACAAAGATTTACCTACAATAATTCTTTTAGTGAAGCATTTTATTACACCTGCATGCCAGACCTATACTTTTTCCTGTTGTAATGTATTTTAAAGCAAAACCATAAGTAAGGAATTTAAGTAAAGATTTTATTTTTCTTTTACTTTCACTGTGCTATTTGACTGCAAAACTCTTATACAGGTGTATGTGAATTATAAGTAGTACTTAAATTTTGTTTTTCACATCAGAAAAACTTTAGGTAGATAAGCTATGAAGAGTATTTTTTAGGTTATTAAAAAATGTTGACATTTACTGGCCATGTGCCTGGCATGTAGTTGCAAAGGTCATCAATGAGTAAACAGACATTAATGGTTAGCTGGATAACTGGTACATAAACAGGTCATATTAATAATTAACAGAGAGGAAAACTGGCAGTTTATAGCAAGCTTAGGAAAATAGCTAATAGAAATAACTTTGGAAAGGGCAACGACCAATATTTTAAAAGCATCAGAAAATCAAACCTAGAGGAGCCTGAATTTTAAGACATTCATTTCTCATTTTTTCTACTCTCTCTCATCTTATGAACAAATTATTTTTTAATTCATGGAGAGCAAATTTATTTGAATCACTAAAAAAAGTACTGCACAGCTGTTCATTCTGCAATTGATTCTCAGACTGATGCTGTCCTGTTGACAACCCTGAAGCATATAAAATATTTAAAGAATTGGTTCCATCCCCAAACATATCACTAGTCCCTTTGTTCATTACAAGGAAGATATTAAAATATATGAATATTTGGATTTAACATTCCATCAGTAATTACTGGAGCTGCTTATTAATTCTAAGGATATTCTAAATATAATTTAAATTGCCAATGGTTAAAGTTTTACCAACACCTTTTTTTTCCCCTGAAATATAAATTCTCAGCATGTCTCCCCCACATCCTAATAAGTGAGATTTTTTTTCCTCAATTCCTCTTGGCTTGTCAGCTCAGCAGCATTTTTCCTGTGCACTCCTATCTGTTTATTCCAGATGAATATCAAACCCACCATGAAGCCAGGCCTCACTCTTAGGCCCACAGCTAGCCCTAGTTGACTTGGCTCTAAATAGATTCCTGGTTGTTCAGATTGGGAAATAAAGGCAGCCAGATCTGAGACCAATTACATCTCTCCTGCCACATTTTCTTCATGCAAACTTCAGTGGACACAAATCAGTTGGCTTTTGCCATTAATTATTATTTTAACTAAAAGTTATACAAAATATTTATGTTAGAAGGGAGTGGAATTTCCAGTTTTTCAACCATAATCATCATGGTTCTCACGCCATGGGGAAATGTAGGAAAATATTTCTGTGGATAAATATTACACTTTTCTAGCGTTCAAAAAAATGCTGGGTTTGAATATTAAGCAAAGCAGTGCTATCTGAACATTGAGTAAAATTGGAGAAGCATCTAAGATCATCTAAAATGTACAGTCAAAAGGCAGAGGGCATTTTAGGCACACCAAAAGAAAAGTAGATGGAATATTTTGTGGTGCAAATGAAACGGTTTCTGGTTATGGACTTGGAGAGCCAAGAATCTGCTGTGGGCCTGCAGATGTAACACACAATTCATGCTATGCTGGCAGGAGAAGAGCCTTTCTCCCTGACTTCTACCAAAATGCAATTTATTAAAGTTTCCTTAATGATGTACAGAAGTCACCCTCTCTGTGTGCCAGCATGTGCAGAAGTATTTATGTTTTTATGTAGTTTATAGGGAGTCTCAGGCTAAAAATGCAACTCAGACTAATAACTTGGCTGAAGAACTGAGAATTAATATTTCTATCTTCTAATGAACATGTGACCATTTTATTTTGTGGTTCCTGTTCCCTGTTTGTCAAATGAAGTCTAACTCATGATTCTGAAAAGAGGGTAATGATAGAGAGCTATTAATTAATATCTGCTTTATCCACCAAATAAAATAAAGGATTAAAAATATTTTTTAAATATTTCTTGTTACAGCAGAATTAGAGCAAGGCAGCTGTAGATGTTTTTACCTTTGATGCTTTTAACATGCCTCGCTTTTTGGCATCCTGTTTGATATCATAGAAACACAGACTGGTTTGGTTTGGAAGGGACCACAGAGGTAATCTTGTTCCAACCCTCTGCCATGGGCAGAGACACCTTCCACTAGACCAGGTTACTCAGAGCTCCATCCAACATGGCCAGGAACATTTTCAAGAATGGGACATTTACAGTTCCTCTGGGCAGGCTGTGGCAGTGCCTCACTACTCTCATAGTGAACAATTTTTTTCCTAATATCTAATCTAAGCCAGCCCTCTTTGAGTTTAAAGCCATTCCCCTTTGTCCTATCCCTACATCCCTTGTGTGACCTGAGGTTCACTTCACTCCCTCCCTCCACTCATCCCACGAGCTCTGGTTCTGTCCAAAGACCAGTACAGGCCTCCTAAAGCCCTCTAGACTTAATCTAGATTGGAAAATACATCTTCACACAGTAGAGATCTCTGTGAAGGATGAAGATCTGTCCATTTGGTGTGGGTGTCTGATTTGTTAACTGCTTGTTTCTGTGGCTCAGGAGACTCGTGATAGCAAAAGGTCAATAGTTATTGATGTTTACTGCAACAAAATTCTGTTTAATGTTTTTAGAAATAGACCATCCTCTATTTGTTCAAATTCCTTATTCAATACAGCTGAGGTTCTCTAAGACATTTAATGGCTACACTTTAATATACAACCTACTCTTATTCTTGGACAGCCGTATTTCTCCACTTTCTTCTTTCTTTACATGTATCTTTTTCTGATAAATTTTTAATAGATTAAAAAAATCTATCCATAATTATTAACTATATCATTTTTTAATCCTTTTCATGCCACTAAAATCTATACTGAAGAACTTTACACTCTGAATCAAAAGGGCATTTTGGCAAAAGAATATTGCAGCTGTGTTGCCTGAAACATCTTAGAAGGTAGTGTCCACAGGGAGCAGGGGAGCTCAGTACAACACTGACAGATGTAAATAACAGTGTCACATTTTGGGATGAAAACCAGTTCATGGCTGTGCTCATTAAGAGCAATTTCTGTGTCTCTGCAAGGCTCCACGGAAATGGGGAGGTCTGCACCCCAGGCAGCAGATACTGCAGCAGCAGAGAGAGGAGACTCGCTCTGCACCACTAATCCAGTTAATCCCTATGATTTCAGGGTTCCCTCTGCAGCAATGCAGGGACAGATGTGCCTGGGAGGAAGGGATGAGCCTGAAAGAGATAGTGGGCAAGGGCAAAGCAGCAGATTCCCCCTGGTCCTCCCGTTTTTCCAGGGTCTCTCCGGTCATCAGGCCACAACAGCTAACACAAAGCGACACTTTCGTCCCCTGAAAATTTTACTGCTCAGCAGAAATAACAAAGCTGTGCATGGTGGACACAACTTTCCCCAAGGCCCTAATTTGGCAGCCCTTCCTGTGCTAAACCCACCGAGGAGATCCAAAATAGATGCTGTCTGCAGGATGGGAGAAAGGAGCACAGGCACAGGTTCTGCTGCACCATCCCAGCTCCAGCCTGCGGTGCCCATCAGCAGGGCAGGAAAATGCAGTGTGAGCTGGAAATGGCTGCAGAAAAATGTGTTTGGGATTTCAAGGGGGAAAAAAATAAAAATAAACACACCAAGAAAATAAACTGAGAAATAAAAATGTGAAAGCCATTAAAAAACGTGGTTTAAACTTAAGAATAAATGCAATGGCATAGTCACATTCTTTAAAAGCTTTGCTCTGCTCAGAATGGCTTTGTTATTAGTGATTCTTAATGCATGAGATAGTGGTTTGGAATAAATCTTTAAGTAATTCAAAACAAGGACTCTTCAGTAAATAGTTGAAATTAAAGGGGGAGTTAGAGTCATCTGGTTTCCATTAGGATGATAAAATAGTTCACTTGAAACCTTTTACAAGATGCTTTGTTACTGGGAGGTGTCTGTGCATCTCACTCCATCACTAGCCATTTGACACAACATAAAAGGCTTCAAAAGCCATGCTAGGCTTCTTAATCAAAAACTAATTGTAATAGATATTGGGGAGTGTTAACACTGTGACCGCTAGGTTGTATCTTCAGTATATAAGCAGGAGTGAACATTAAACACAACCCTGAGTTGATAGGGCTTATCAGAATTTCAGAGTTAAGTGCTAAGTACTGCAGTATCTGCGTGCCGTTGCTTTGTACCACTTTTGGAGTTAATTGCACTGTAGGACTTTATCTTCCCAACAAAATTTATAGCATTGGCAGAGAAATTGGAAGCCCGCTGAAGAAACTGCTGCAGTTTACAGGAGTTCTGTGAAACCACAGGGGAAAAAATTGTGGTTTCTACTTCAGCATCTAAGAAGGGTTCCCTCTGCAGCTCCTCCCCAGTTTGCCCCGTAATAAAAATGAATTGTTTCTCCCTCTTGAAGCTTTACTTGCTGCTAGTGCTGTAGCAGAGGAATTACAGCATCAGCTCCCCAAAACAATGCCTACCCTAAAATTATCACTAAATTGTCATACGTGCATGCTTTACATTCCCATATGTCTTATTATGATTGTTGACATGAATATTCACTGTGCTCATGGAAACAGCTTTATTGATTTTACTGATACAGTGGGCTCAGAGCTACCAATTTTAACTTAATTCATGCATTTTTCCAGATAACAGATGACCTTAATATTTACACACAATTGCACCATAATAAACCCAGGCCAAATCCTCTCCTGTTATGAACGGTTGAAAATGAGAGTTGCATTTTTTTGAGCAAGGGGCTCAGAACCAGGCTGTTGCACAGTGAGGAAATCAGAGATATGGCAATTTACCCCAGCTGAGAATGTAGCCCACAGTGTAAAATTCCTTGTTCAGTGCAATAAAGTGCATTAAAGAGACTGCTATGTTATTTCTCATGAGTTCATTATAACCTGTATGCTACCAAAATCTCCAGACAGCTGCGTTCCTTTTTACTCCAATTTCAAACAATATAATTAAAAAAGCATTTGATGAAATGTAGAAACTTTTACCATTTACACTGGAATGCTGGCATCATCCAAAATCAGCCAGTCTGTAAATACCAGATTAGGAACTGTGTAGTCAAGGTTTTTATTCTAGAAAAGCCTACTCAAAAGAAAGTCTCAACCTTTCCTGGTGAAGAATAAGCTTTATTTGCAAAACCAATAATTATCTCAAATGTTCCGAGAAGCTGAGAGAGCTGCAAATGGTAAAGCAAAACATAAGGAAACAGTTTTGGGCATTTAAGTGAAGGCAAATAAGGATGATGTACTTTTTCCCTATTAGTTTACTATATAAATGAGAAGACATTACAGAGTGAAATTTAATTAAAGTAATTGACCAAATTGCATTTTGTAGTAGTTATTGTCGTTAGCAGCTCTGACTCTTCTGTCAAAAGGATTTGCTGAAGACTATTTCTAAGGGGTATTTATTATGAATATTAATCTCTCCAGTAAGTACCATCAACATATTAAAATTCATTTGAAGCACTTTATGGAAGACTGCAAACAGAAATGACTGGTGAAAAACAAGGTGTCTAATCATGTTAGCTTGGTTCACACATGGTTAAACCAGAAGTAGAGCAGGGAAAGGAAATATAATAAAATATGTATTGGTTATATTATTATGAAAATGTGCTTAAAGGGTGCCTGATTTTAAAAGATACACAGCTGCACTACCAGGAACGCTGATGACTCTGCTGTTTAGGGCAGATTTTTAAATAGTCTTGCACTGTCTCACTGGGAGAGTCTCATTCTCAGCCTGTGTGTTAATTTCTGTTAGATCTTTTCAGTGTTTGTTTGCATGAAGTATATATTTAAAAGCTATAACTCCTATGGTTATAGAGAACTTGGTTCACAGGTGCCACCCACACTACTGATACCAACAACAGTGAGCTTGGGTTCGGTGTTCCAAACCACAAATTGTTTTGGTCAAGCCTCTCTCTTCAACAGGGGGAAAGACACAATTTTTAATTACACTGCACATATGAAGGGCTGCACAGTGTTTCATCACTGTCTCTTCCAGCAGTTAGATGATGCAGTTTCTTCTCTTCAATGCTGCTAGGTCTTCTTGATGAGACAAAGAGAAGAGTGGAAGGAAGATGAGAAAGTAGGGATTGGCATGGAAAGAAAAGCACAAGGGGGAAAAACTAAGAAAACTTGACCTGCTCTTTTCAATTTTTCATCCTCTGGAGACAGGATTTGAGGACTGATGGCTGTATGCTGGAGGAATAAAAGGTGTTTATGAGGTTGCCAGGGTTGCAAGTTGCAGGTTGAGTCAGTCTCCATCCCACTCAGACTCACCTCATCCTTCCTCTCCTTCACCCCTTTACTTTGAATGTTTTTTTCTTCTCTTTCAACAAGGTCATCTGCAACTTTCACACCAGCTGTGTTTAAGATAAACACCTGGCATCAAATAAGCCCTAAGCACACACAAGTTGGGCATCCCAAGTTGTGTTGCAGCTCAGATGGCAGATTTTCTTGTCCTTTTAATAAAGACTCAGATCCACATTGTCTTAGTGCTCTGCCTCTGTTCTGCCAGGAGGCATTCCTTTCCCTTCCTTACGAAACAGGCTGAACATTTTCCCCATGTAAACATTGTTCCACATCTGTTCATGCTGAAGAACATCAGAGAACCACTTCCCAGAAACCATTCTGGCTATGTGTGACCAAATGTACCGCAGAGGAACCAGCACGAGGGCAGGAATTTTCTCAAAGTCGAGGCTGGGAAGAGTCACTTCACCACAATGCCACAGTTACTAGGATAACTTTTTTGTAGGTTTTATTCACCTATTAGCACCAGTCAGTGTGGCTGTGGCTGCACAATCTCTCTGCACAGACAGGGTTGTGGAGGCCACTAAATCACCGTCCTGAAAGTAAAAACCCCAAACTAATTCTGATCCTGAATAGAGTGAAAAAGAGAAACCATTTCAATTGCTGAATATGACAAAAATCCTTAAGGGAGTCCACTGATTACACTACTGAGATTTGTATGAACTAACTAGGGTAAATAATTAGTCTATATTTTAATTAATATATCAGTGCCTGCTAGCACAATATAGTTAAATTTGTGCCACTATTAGAGCTGAATGAAAGAAAATTGTCCTATTTGTGGTGAAATTATGATCATAACTTTTCCAAGAAAAAGAGAAAGCAAAAAAAATCCTGCAACTCTTTTTGTGCTGAAAGAAGTCAAAAGGTGCCTTTAGCTCACCAAGTGCCCATGTGTCTCTTCTCTAGGTAGCAAACCTGAATAGGGCAAAAGTGTCTCTGGTGAACAGGGAAATGAGCCACACACACGTATATATATGTGACACAGATCACAAAATGAGGGCTAAAAATACAGCTCAATTATTCAAAGTATATAATTTTTTCTTCAAGCTTGACCTTGTTATTACATTGAAGCACCTGTGTCACTCGAAAGGCGCCCTTCTTGCACAAACAAGAAAAAATATCTATGCATTGCAATGCAGGCCTTTCCCAAAACCTTGCTCCTTCAATAATATTGCAGGCTTTCCCCCAGATTTTGCTCCATGGATAACATTGCAGTTTTGGGTAACAGAAAACTCTCTCCCCATGGAGTGTTAGAAATGTTTTTGCATACCCAAATATGATCAAGACACAGAGTGGGTCTCTTTTCCTGCCTCTACAAATGAGACTTTCTTCCTTATTGCCAGAGGAGGCAGCTCTTTACCATCTTTCCATCAGGAGCAAGGATGGAGGGATAATAATTTGATAGAACAAGGTGTAATAGTTTTAAGCTGAGAAAGGGAAGATTTAGATTGGATATTAGGAAGAAACTCCTTTTTGTGAGGGTGTTGATGCCCTGGCACAGGTTGCCCAGAGAACTGTCTCTGGCAGTGTTCAAGGCCAGGCTGGACCGGGCTTGGAGCAATCTGGGATACTGAGTGGCATCTCTGCTCAGAGCAGGGGGTAGAATAAGATGATCTTTAAGGTCCCTTCCAACCCAAACCATTCTTTGACTCGACGATCTTATAATTATTAATCCTTTGGACTTCTCTTTAATAGAGCTAGTCTTTGCAACAGCAAAGTGTGGCCTTATGTCCAGAGCAAGGCTGGCACCCAGAGCTCTTATCTGACGTTTCATTGGAACCCCATTATCCTGAGGATCAGCAGGAGCCCAGGGAAGTGGAGGGAGAGCTCACCAGCAGCACAGTGTGGTGGTGGCCACTTTCCAGCCACTGCTCTGATGGCACCCAGAGACCATGCTGGTCCACCCCAGGCCTCCAAAGATGTCAGGGAGGTGCACTGATGGGGGAGCCTGAGACAGGGAACAGGTTTCCAGCAGCAAAGAGCCCAGTTCAGCAAAGGAATCCTCCCTGTGCTGGCCTTGCAGGAGGAGAGGCTTTCTGAGCCTATGCTTCCCAAGGTGGCAGCTGAATTCCACTCCCTGGCAGCCAGCGTGAAACACGAGGGCTTGATTTTCAGAAGGTGGGAGGCTTAACACTGGATGAAAATAAGACCCATGCAAGTTGTCAAGACAGCAGTCACCTTGAAAGGTTTTAGGCCACACTGTCTGGTTAGTTGGTTGTTCCCCTCGCTCTGCCATATTTACCAACCCCCCCAACAATTCCTTCCCGTTCAGAAAGGCGTTTGGATTTGATCTCCTCATGAAATTTAAGGTATCACTTTGATTAATAATATTGTTCCTCCAAATTTTTCCCACTTTTGGCCCACACAAGGCTGAGGCTAAGCCCTTCCCCACTGCCCCAGCACCACTTATCAAAAACACACCGTGAAGGAGGCACCACACAAGTCAGTTTTAACATTAATCTTCCCACTGGCTTCTCATTACTTTGCCAATAAGATGATCTCCCTCACACCACATTTCGATATATTTGACATCTGTCATAAAACTCAGGTCACACATATCTGTCTTCTGGTAAAATGAGTCATCCTGCAGAGACCCATGTTACACTGTTCAGGTCTCACCAGAAATAATTATTGATATATTGTCAACACATCCAGCCTACAGTATTAACAGGAGTCATAAATTACCAGCCTTTTTTCTACCCACTACCTAGCAGGGAAACAAGGGGACATACAGCAGGAAAACAGGTACATGGCAGTTGAGCAATGGATCCAGGCATGGCCTTTCACTCTTTCCTAGAAGATTTGCACAATATAAATATATTTAATCTAGTAAATAGTTTCAGAAAGCATTTAAAACTAGTAACAACTTTCCCTTTGTTTTGGTGCTTTTAGGTATCACACAAGTCCTGATCTCTCATCAAACCAACCAGCCATGAAGTCCCTAAAACTTGTAGCTGATAAACAGTAGTTATTTAGGGAAGAATGGTTACAGACAGATAAAAGCTGAACTATCCTCAATTTAATGTCATTGACTGCATTGAGGAGAAAAATTTAACCTGTTCTTGGCACTTACTGTGCAAGACAAAGACAACTTTTCTGTTTCATCACATGTATGAAGTGCCCCCCAGCTAATTTCATCAAGGTGTTGGGTCATTATTTTGCTCTTTTTCTTTTAAACTGCAAGCTCACACAGCTAAAGGTGAAAGAAGAGAAGATTCCAGCCAGAGATGGAAGAGAGGAAAAGCCTTTCCCACAAAACAGTATCTGCTGCAGAACAGTCACTGGGTTAAAACACTGTTGTATTTCCCTGCTGGGGTTGCTTCAGTGGGTTCCCACCTCCTTGCAATTTAGGGTACCAGGGCCTCCTGGTTTTTCTGTCAGAGGCACAAGGTTAAGGGGGTTACCAAGTCCTCCTGCAGGCCCAGAGAGAGGAGCACAAGTTTTGCTTTGAAGCCAGGACTGAGCTGTAGCTGGGACTGGGAAGTTGGTGACAGACATCACATGATGTTCTGCTCCATTGGCTGCAGAAGGAGGCCATTAGGCTGCTGTGATTGAGGTGTGCAGGGCTGCAGCCAGGCAGGCTCTGACCTTGACCTTTAGCAGGTGAAGACCACGGTGTGCAGCACTCCTCCTGTGCTCTCTGGAGTAGGGAGGGAGACCAGAGGGAACCAGGGCCACCATGGGGACATCCTCCCTGAGGAGAACATTCATTTTGTACCAGCAAATCTCCAAAGGCTGCTGTGTTAGAGACAGGCTGCTGTTGCTGAGGACAGGGGAGTGCAAACCCACCAAATATCACATGCACACAATGGGTAAGCTGTGGGAGAATATCCCTTCTTGTGTAAATCTAGCGCAAATCCCAATGCCCAGCTTCAGTGTCAAAACCTCAAATATTTTTGTGCAACTTCTATTTGTTTTTTGTGAGATCCCAGCTGGGATGATGCTGAGAGTGAGTTACCCAAGCAAGGAGGCTCTGCACATCTCAGTAACATTCCACAGGCCCAGCAGCTGCTAAAATGTCACCTCAGTATTTCACGTTTTTAGCCCTTCCATATATACAGGAGCACTGAGAGCGCCTCACACTAATTAATAAGCTGCTCTGTATCTTTGTGCATTACCTTTCTTTTCCCCCTTTGATTCACACACAAATTATTTTTAGAAAAGGGAAAAAAGTTCCAGGGGGGTGGGGTTAGGAAAAAGCAATGAAGTGAGGTCTGGCATTGCTCATCTGCTCTGTTCAGCACCTCAGCAGTGTAGTAGGTTTGTGGGAATGTGGAGGAGGGAGAACATGTGAAGAGTCCTTTCACTCCTGTCACCTCCTTCACCCCAAAACCTCCCAGGTCCTCAACAAGCACCAACTCCCTTCCTTCCTCCCCCTCAAAAAAAGCCCTGTGGTTTTACTCACAAAATCCTGGAATGAATCTTTGAACTGTGCTCTGCCCACTTTCCATCCCTTTTGTAAAGGATAGTTGTTGTTGTTCCAAGGCAGTTTGTTTTCCTGGAGTCCCTGTGGGTGGCACGTACCCAGGTTAACTGCCTTGGTGGCACCTCCAGCCTTTCACTGTAGGCACCATGTGATGGCACAGGCTCCTCAGATATTCGGTTCAGGTGTCGAGTTCTCGGGCAATTCTGGGCCAAGAAAAGTGACCTGCAGAGATCATTTTAAATCCTGCTAATTACACTATCCCTGAATCTGTTCTAGTTTTTTTCCAGGTTGAATTTAGCAAAGATAGGAGTGCCGAAAGGCACTCTTGCTTTTCTTCTTGGGCACTGAGCTCTGACACACCAGAGGATGTCGTCTTTCATTATTAACTTTGGCAGCATTTAAATTAAGTAATATCTTGACAGGGGAAAGGAAGGGAATGAAGGGCCCTGGGAATATTTTTTTTTTCTCCTGTTTAATTGTACTGCATTTGATGTGTTCCAAAAAACACTAGGAAAGCTGCTCTTCAGAGACCAGAAAGAAAAGTTTATAAACCCCCACCAGTTGAGGTAGTTTGGCAGCACATAGAAGGATGGAGAATTATCATCTGTCCAGGGAAATCCACCCCCCACTCCTCCCAACCCTCCTTCAGCTGGTGCACACAAGATGTTCCTGCTCACTTCATCTTCAAACATTTAAACACTTTGAGGACCACACACCTACAGTGCGTTATTTGCAGGGCTTTCCGAGCTGAAATCCAGCGTGTGTGTGTATCTGTGGGTGGGAATGGCTGGATAATGTTACCCTGATAGTTGATGATAATATTTCTACCAATTGTTAAGCTTCCTAAGTCTCCACTTTGCAAATGCTCCAGCGGGTCGGTTTCTGAAAAACCCAGCTCGCCTTGCCTGGGGAAAGGGACGAGTCAATAACGTGTTTGTGCAGATTATCTTGGGGGCTCTGATTTGCTCCAGAGGGAAAAAAGTCTCCCTTACACAAATGCACCTTTCTAAACACTTGAGGGGTCGCATGGTTCACTGCAGGATTGTGTCAGTGCAGCCATAAAACGAGGCGGCCATTCGAGCTGTCTGGGGCTGGCAGTGCAGCAGGTCCTGCAGAAACACACATGTGCTGGGGCTGAGCTCCTCAAAAGGGGCTCCCTGCTCGTCAGCTCTCTGCTCTGGGTCCAAACAGACATTAGGAAATGTCTGTGTGAGGGACAAGAGAGTGTGTTCCATCAGGGTTTCAGGGGAAAAAAGTGTGGGTGGAAGGATAATTTTGTTGAGTCAAATTCCTAATTCCCTTCAGACCTGTAAAGTCAGTGGGAGTTGCTTCACTTTCATCTTAACATGCAAAGAGGGGTGAAGTTAGAACAAAGGAAGGTGGAAAAAAATAAATAAGCTGTTTTTTATAAAGTGAGTTTAAGGAAAACCAAAAGAACCAGCAATGTTCTCTGTGTAAGGACAAAGACAAAAGTAAACCACAATTCTGCATAACATAATTTTATCTCATAATACTCATTCAGGTCCTGGCTTCTGAGAAGTCCTCTGCTCATCTTTGTTCCATTTCCTCTGCTGTGGTGACCCTTCTGGGCTGTGCATGCCTCACACAAAGCATAATATCTTCTGGGACTTGGTTAAAATACTATTTATGACCAACTTCAAGCCCAGTTCTGACTTTATCATGCCTTTGCTTCATATTTTCCATCAGTGCCTCCTCTTCATCCACTGCATTAAGGCACAAAATTCTTCTTTTATTCAAAGGTATTTACAAGTTAAATCCTCTATAATACTCTTCTCAGCTGTTTTTGTCCACCAAAAAAAATCAAATCTGACTTTGCACTTCTCTCCCAAGCATTTGCAGTCTCAAAATTTCTCAAACTCCACAAATTAACAATTCCTTTTGGGACAGAGATTCATGTTCTACCATTCCAAATTTACCTTAGTTATAAGACCAAGCAGTTTTGCACCTCAAGTTCTGCATGAAATTTTTGTTTAGCCTTGAGGCAGAGAATATCTTTTCAGAGATCCATGGGAGGCAAAATTTATATATGAAAACCTGAATGTTAGAGTGCTTAAATCTGCCACAGAAGACAAAAAATGCTATGGATTCACAATTCAAAATGAGTTGAAAAATCACAGTTTAGATATTTGTAGATTTCCTGGTACTAAAGGGTTGTGGCTTTAATAAAACCATCTGGATTCTACTGTAAAATATGCAGTAAAAACTGTGCTGTTCCCATCACAATGTTAGGCTCCCATACTCTAATCCTGAGAGCTCCCAGGCTCTCTCTTTCTTCTAGAGAGCACTGAAGAAATAGATTATACAAAAAGTCTGTGTGTGCACAAGGGGAGAAAACCCAGCACCAAGGCTGAGCAATGAATCACTCGTTTCATTGGGAAAGCAGAGAGCTCCAGTTTTGTTTATCTTTTGTGTGGACAAGTTCCCTGGTCTGGGTCCCTATCTTTTTTGAAAGCCCCATCCCCCACCAGACCCCAGCTGACAGCCTCATTGTCCCCATGGCTGTCGTGGGAAGCCATGATAGATGGTTGCACCCCGACCCTTTTAGGAGGTGTGTGTTCATGTTATGCTCAGAGACCTTTTTTTTTTTTTTTGATCAATAGTCATTTTGAACCTTTTCACTCGTGGAGTCACACAAATACATTTGTGTTTATGATATATGTATGTATGAGTAAGTGGCTGGAGGATTGTTAGCATGAGCAAAACTACTTCAAGGGGCTTCAGCATTCTGGAACCCAAAGCAGTGATATCTCATGAGTAAATGTGGTCATTTGCAGTGTTTGCAGTATATTTTTTTCGATATTTTAGTCAAAAGAAGAGCAGCCAGAATACTTTCATTGTGGGGAGCACAGAGACTTGGAATAACTAGGGTTTGATACTAGCCATATTGCACTTCACTTTTCCTCAGCACAGAATGCCAGCTTGTTTCTTCAAATTAAGACAATATGCTTATAGTGATGAACCTTATTGGCCATCTATCTTCCTTTTGTAATCTGGCTCTCATCAAGCTGAAATGAAGCCATTTCTTCTGACTGTGGCTGATTAAACACAGAGTAAACCTAGATCTCTGAGGAGGCTCTAATGATTCTCCACAGGCCTGGTGTCAGCCCAGCACCTGCAGCATTCAGCTTCCCCATTTCCATCATAAAATGAAGCATCTGTTACAGAGAAGTGTTATCTTTTTATCATCGATGGTATCTCTCTGTTTGAATTCACCTACCCCATTTGGTATAAATTACAGCCATTTCATATGTAATGAATGGTCACACAGGATGCACTCTGGTTATTGGGGGTTAAAAGGGCACAAAATCCTTTTACTAAACCTTTATTTAACTTGGTGAAAGTTAAGACTACATGGCTTGTGTAAAATCTTTTTTCTTACAACAAACAGGAGGAAATACTTACCAGAGCTTAATGCTGAAGCATTTTGATATTGCTTATCTAAATACTGGCCTTTGAGATTTTTGGAAGCGATTCCTGGGGAAACATTATTAGTTGCAGGGAAGAGAAACAGAGAAACATGTTCCTGCCAGAGACATTTCTGTCTCAGTAACTTGATTAACTATAAGCCTGAGATGTAAAAGTAGACAAGATTTGTTTGCTAAAAAGGGTGGTTGCCAACTTAGAACCTGCTGCAAATCCCACAGAAGTCAATTGGCATATTTTCAATTATTTCAATAGCATTTGTTTGGAACAGGCCAAAGATCAGGTGGCTGTTTACTTTTTGTGTGGTCCACATGCTCCTCTACATTTTACCTTCTCCAGTTTTCCATCTGAGCTGAAAAAGGCAACTTCATCTTAGAAACAATTTATTTTTCTATTAGGGGGATTTGGGACACATCTTTGCCAAGCATTTTTCTGTTTCCAGCCTACAACATGGATAATCTGGACAACTTTGCATCTCAGAAAAGGAAAGAAAAACTTCCAAAGACTCTAACTCGGAAGTGAAACTTTGCTCACTGAAGTAGTAATGTAATTGATGGTAAAAACAGTCGTAAAACTACTGAATAATTCTTCTTATTAACATGTAGCTACAGGATATAGAGGTGGGAACAACAACTGCACAATGGCCTTCCTGGTCACATGAATCTGAAAGACGTTAGAACATAGCAACCACTTTGATAGCATCTAAATATTGCAAATAAGAGGTGGCTTGCTGTGTTTGATGTAAGTAGAGAAAAGGTCTTCAGTGAGGCAAAGTGCAGCACAGAGAGACTCCAAAGCAGCTTGCTCAGGTATTGGTATGAGACCATTTGAAATATCAGCTCTGGTGATTTCTTGGCAATTTCTTGGAGTGTTGAAGCATTCAGGTGTTACATAAATCTGGGACAGGAAAGGCAGTTACAGTCCAAAAATGTCATTCTACTCATTGGCTTATGCCACAGCCTGAACAGGATGTGCCACCACTGAGGACACTGTGATCTACAGCCCAGCACACCTCTGCACCACACAAAGCAGCACTGTCAATGTTCTGTTGAATTACAGATGTCAAACAATCAAAGAGGAAATTATAGTCACCAGAAAATAACATAGCCACAGCCTCTCTGGTGGATCATTTGCCTAGGTGTTTTGCATACTTCCCTACAGGTGAAATAAATTTACGGCATAAAATTAACTGAAAATAATGTACTTTATTGTCATGTTTAAACTTTCAGCTACCTGTTATCTCCAAAGCCAGGAATTGCTTAATGGACTCATTAGTGGTGGTGGTGGTGGGGGGGGTGGAAATATCATCCTTGTGAAAATAATGAAGAATGGACAATTCTGTACCAACATGCATTTTCATGATGGTTTTGCTAACCTGAATTATGTGGCGACTTTCTGCTGATCCATTTTGTAGCAAGCAAAACCATATTGCCCTACCACAAGAGCACACTTGTTATTCAAAATAATTAAGACTTGAGTCATCTTAGTATCAAAGTTGGCATTAGTGATATATGGGGCTGATGACTGATGAGTCCAATGAGTGTTTGACTCATGTAGACTTAAAATATGCAGCTGAAAAGCTCAGTTAATTCAGAGGAGACACACCATAGCTGTGATAGCATCTTGTAAAAGCAAGATCCAAGACAAGTAGAAATGCAGTAACACTAGTGATGAAAACAGCTGAGGTCTTTGGATTTCTCAGAACAGTTGAAAAATAGAAGAACTTTTTCATTAAAAATTTCAAAACTCCATTGTTTTCTCCTTGACAAGGTACAAAACATAACAAATTTTTTTCTACTGTTTACATGATATTTTTGCAAGCACTGGAATTATTTTTGTTGCCTGGCCATTTCCTTTCATTTTTCCTTTTTGTTGCTTTAGTTGAATAAGTGAATAATATCCAAAATTTCAGTTTGGTTTGGAAAAGCTATAACAGCAGAAAGAAAAATGAAACTACTTTAACCACTTTAGAGAGTTTCGGTTTTCCCTTGTTTTACTCTCTAAGTTCTCCAGAATTAACAATTTGTAAGAATTAGCCTGAAAATAGGAAAAATAAGGAGAAGAAGGATGAGAAGTGCAAAAGGTGAGAAAAAGAAAAATAAGGGAAAAAATCCAAACTACTACTTATTCTCTTAGAGGGGAAAAAAAAGGGAAAAATTGGGCAATAGGTGTTTAATATTTGTTTCAAACAAAACAAAGGGGGAAATATGAAAAGAAGCTTTTGTTTTAGTCTTTTCTTGTGGATGCAAACCATTTCCCTGTCAGCAAATGTGTGATTGACTCATACAGTGAACATGTGGCAACTATTTTCAGCTAAGTATTTAGCCAAGTCTGCTGCCGTGTTTCAGACACAATGAAGGCTCCCAATGCCCAATGGTTGCTTTTCCAGCTTTGCTGTGGGATCTAACAAAAGCCATTGCACCTAACAGCCTTTGACTTAGTTTAAAAAGCAGCAATAATTGCATCTAAATATGGCTTAGGACAGTATCAAGGGATAAATCTGTGTCTGATACAATTAATTTTGAAGGCTAGCTCTCATAAGAACTTCCACTTGGTAGCCCAGTCAAGGTTTCCCAAAACCAACTACCTTCAAAGCCGCTTCATGGAGCTGTAAAACTAATAAAAGCTTGTACTTGAGCAGCTGGACACCCTGAGGGAAAGAGAAAGCAATCAGAGCCAGAAACTCCAGTTAGTGTTTTCTTCCTCCATGGGGCAGCTCTGGGTGACATGAGGGTGTTCCCCACCTTTGTGTTGGATCCAAATGTCACTGGAGTTACCAGGTTGTAAGGCAGTGGAGACCATGGCTTTTAACTGCAGACTGTAAAACTTAGAGGGTCTTGTTTCCACCTGACACCTCACAGAGGAGAAATCTGGCTTCTGATGGGTCAAAAATAAACATTTGAAAACCAGAAGAATACAGGAGTATCTCCCTGACAATGGCAAATATCAAGGCATCTAACCACAAGCTCAATGTTAAAGGATTTGAAATCTCTGGGACCAGTCTTACGTTTATAATTAGGCCTGTAATAGAGTGCTCTCCTAGAAAAAAAAAATTACAGTTTCACTCCTCTTATTCTTTTCCAAAGTGATGCTCTTTTACATTTAAAACGTTCAAGTGACACAACTATATTTGTGATCAAGTGTCTTCTTGCTGTAAGGTTTTTTTCTTCACTGATTCAAAGGCTGCAATATATATAGTTCATATATAATGGTGTCTGTAGAGGCTCCATTAATGGACTGAGAGTATGCAATGCTTTATTCCAAGCCATCAAATCATTCTGTAGTTATTCTGGGGGAAAAAATTACCCAAGCTAGAATGAAATATCAGAGGTGGACACCAACTTAGGTGATTGTGGAGAACAATACGTGAAAAATGTTGTGATCATGGCAGATGAAAAAACTTTGAGATGAAATTGGTCTTTCACAGAAATATCAGTTCTCTTCATCAACAACAATGTATCTGGACAATGCACCAGTGTCATTGACTTTCACCATTTTAAAGGCCTTTAATACTGATTACTGCCCAGTGAACAAAAGCTTTTCTTGTGAGGAGTCTGAAAAGGTTGATTATATGTACATTACAGCTGAAAATGGATCAGACGAGTAGTAAGTTATGAAAGTAGGAACACAAGAGAATAAAACCATTCACTGGGCTTGAATTACTTTAGTTTATCTTCTTAGGCTGAATTGTGGCTGTGGTCTTTTGCAACTCAAATAAAAAGCATAGATCAAGATGAGATAAAGATAACGGAGTATTGCTGGCATTAGGCAATAAAATCAGTAGCTGGAATGGAAGAAAACTTTGATAACCACAGAGAACAATTTTTAAAAGTTGTAGTAATAGAGGCAAAAGTTCTCTGTAGCTACTGCAGTTGAGTAAATTAGCCAGTGAGACAATAAAAAGATACAAACATCTGCTCTTGCATTTCTTCATGAAGATATTTGGAACTGAAATTGTTCTGACCAGCTGAGGGGACTGTCTCTGATGTTCCAGTTAGACATGGTTTGAAAGCAGCCAGAAGTTGAGAGTGGTAACAACTTTCGTGTTAAGGCCCACACAGGATGGTAATTGAGATTCAAAATTCGTTTGAAGTTCTGTTTTACACTGGGGAAAAAGAAACAATTCTTTTCAAAAAAGCAGTTTGGTTCTCCAACATATTGTCCAAGGTGCTTTAAATCACATTTCTTTGCATATCTTGCAAGGAAAATTAAGTTTTAGTTACTTTATGCTTGTTTTAGCATGAAGGAGGCAACAAAACCATCACTGGAAGAATTTGTGTTGGTAACAAGAGCTCACACCTCAGGAGGAACACAGCTTGGTCTCCAAGGTTGAGCAGAGTTTGCAGATTGAGGAGTCAGGAAAAAAATTCTCATAAATATCTTTCAAAAATGTGCTCTAACAGTCACAAAAAAAAAAAAAAAAAA
>VXBB01010669.1:839669-863170 GCA_013399915.1 Illadopsis cleaveri
CCCCCTTGTTATTCCTGTGCAACAAAGCACACACTTTTTAAAACAAAAGATCCTAAATTAAATTTTAGCCACTGCATTAAAGGGTCATTTCCAAAAGATGAAAGTACATTCTGTGGCAGTGTAAAAGGATAATAGAGGGCAAAAAAGAATTACAACACACTAGTATTGTGGAAAAAAGAGCGTGAGTTTTGATATCCATGAAATGTTAGATTTTCCGCTATTCACAAGGCTCTGCATTCTTAATATCTGTAAAGAATGGTCATCTTGCTTGCTAAAATATAACCCAAATGCTCAAGCCACAAGGCTAAAATACTCTAAAGTAGCCACTCCATCCAGCTGATTCTGCCATTTAGCGCTTCTCCTGTAACATCAGCCGTGTAACCTTAGTCCCCAAAAATTGGAGGGTGAGTTATGCCATTGACCTCAGACTGATCTGGCTCTAGGACAAGCAGCTGTGCAGTCCCTTGAGGCTACGAGCCATGGGCAAACTCCAGGGCTCTGGAAGAGGAAAACAGCCCCAGATGCCTTAGCTGAAGAGGGAAGTCAGAGTTGTAACCTCTCCCTGCAGCTGCCAGCAGCCTGAAGTAGTGGGACCAGGTTTTCAGAGAGTCACAGAATGGTTTGGGTTGGAAGCACCCTTAAAGATCATCTTGTTCCACCCTCTACCCTCTGCAGGGACACATTCCATGAGACCAGGGTGCTCAAAGCCCTGTCCAGCCTGGCCTTGAACACTTTGAGGGACCTGTTCCACCCTCACAGTAAAGAATTTCTTCCATATATATCACCAAACCCTGCCCTCTTTCAGTTTAAAGCCATTACCCTCCCATGCTCTTGCCAAAAATCCCTTTCAGCTCTCTTGGAGCCCCTTTAGGCACTGAAAGGTGCTGTGAGATCTCCCCAGAGCCTCCTTCTCTCCAGGCTGAACAACCACAACTCTCTCAGCCTGTCTCCTACCAGAGGTGTTCCAGCTCTTGGATCATCTTGGTGGCCTCCTCTGGACTCACTCTAACAGGGCTACATCCTTCTTATCCTGGGGGTCTCAGAGCTGGATACAGAGCTCCTGGTGGAGTCTCTCAAGAGCTCACCTTGGCACACAAAAAAGGAGAAATCTCAAATCAGTGCCCACCTGGTGACACGCTGGAAGGTGCTGGTGCAGCCTCAAGTACAAACAGCCAAGGTTGGCCACAGAGGTTTTGGTGTTGATACATGTTCATCATAGTGAGAAATTCATGTTTCTACCTCTTTAGACACATTGCTCAGACCCCAAACCACTTTGTATTAAATCCTGGGGGACACGTGAGACCCCTCGGGCTGTCTCACCACACGCCACAGGCTCCAAGGTGCACGTCCATGCACACCCCTGTAAAGGCCCTTGAACACCACAACTATCTTCTCAGCCACAGAGAAAAACTCCCTAATTAATGTTTGTTAAAATTAATACTTTTGCCAGTCAGAATTAGTCACACTTGAAGCATCCTGAGCTTCCAGTAGGCTGTCTTAATTAAAGTTTTATCTCCCACTTAATGGAAGAATTATTACCAATTTTGATCACTCTTTTTTTCTTTCAGATAACAGCAGTGCTGTATCCGACTTTATATCCCTGTATACAAAGCAAAATTCCTTTCAGATTTCAAAGGCAGGCTGATTTATTTTGCAATATTCTACTGCATCCTGGGGTGTCTTGGATCCAATGCTCTCACCCCACAGTGCAGAAACCACACAAACAGGTGTTCCTACAAAGGAAAGGACACTCCTCATGGCAGATATTTTTTATGGAAAGCAATACCATTTACACAGCTTTGTTTTCAACTTTTTCAGACATTTTCAACGGCAAAAAGCCATCCAAGTACTGCTTCTAGTGACAACTGATGGTTCTTTCTATTTTTAAATCAAATAATAATTCATCAAAACTGATTTCTCTAATGCATGGTCTATTGCCCTCATGCAAGTCTGGAGTAATAGCACCATCATGAATGGAATTCAATCTGGAGTCATTCAGGAGCAGCTGAGATCCAAATTCCCCAATCAGTAACATTTTGTTCCAGATTGCAAAACTTCTTGTTAGAACACAAACACTCTTTTTACGAGAAGAGTTTAAATGAGTTGTTAGTGACGTCTTCACAGAGAGAGATGGGGAATTTATTTGTACTTCACAAAGAACCTCTTCCTCTCTTTAAAAGCACCAGTTGTTTTAATTTAAACTATTATTAAAGGTTCCTTGCCCTGAGTGTATTGTTAGATGTGCAACTGTACAGCATCTCTTTATCGGTGCAGGAATACAATGGCATAAAGACCATGCACTGGAGTGAGACAGATCCTCGTATTGCTTCCCTCAGATTGCCAGAATTAATCCAGATTTACATGGCACTCATCCGTAAGGGATGGTTAGAGCCTAATTCTCTCCTCATAACCATGAAGCAGCAGGGAAGACAAGACACTCTATGTATTTTAATTGAAAAGAATGGACTGGTAACCCGAAATGTCCCTTTTTCTGTCACAGACTCAGAGCTAGATCAAGTGACAGTATGTCCTAGAAACTGCAGTGTCACCAGCACAGTGGCCTAAGTCAGGAATGCTTTGGTGGCACTTTTAAGCATTTCTTTTCTCTTTAAAAAAAAAAAAAATTAGCAACCTATCTTCCCCTTGTGCCTCGCTGACGTCAGGAAATACAGAAATCCACACAATTCTCTTTAAAGTATTTTGGCCGCATGCAGCGGAGCTTAAATAGGATCAGCTCTTTCCTGACAGGTCACAGTATGCTGACTAAGTTTAGTTACACTTTATGATTTCAAAGGCTTCTCCCCAAAAGATACTCCCCTCTCTCCCCTGTTGTTTTTTTTTTTTAACAGCGCAATGATCAAAGTGCTTTTCAAAATGCTATTCATGACTACTTTGAGCTAAAAAATGAAGCCTAAAGTGATTCCAAGGAGCATTTCATTTTAATTTAAGTGATACATAAATTTTGCACGACTGCTCAGCTTTCTCCATTCAACCACTATAGATAATAAAGACTTATTTAAAATATGTGGGATATGCAACTAGTTCTATTAGTGTGAAAGGATGCCATGTACCTGCCTAAAGCTGAAGAGATGCCCAAGAACTTTAAAATGCCCAAGAACTTTAAACCAGCACAAGGGTGTTGAGTACCATGAAGAATTAAGGCAACAACCTACAAGGGAAACAGACTGATCACCTTTGATTTAATTGCTATCATTTTATTCAAGCTTTGAGTTATATGGAGCAAAGTTTTAAAAACTGGAGAGCTTTATTATTGCAACTGAAAGGGAGAAAGAGGAATATTTCTGCCACTTGCACAGAGTATTTCAAGCGTGTAACATGAAATGCAGCCTTGTGCAGAACTTCAGCAGAGATGAAAAGCACTTTAGTCTGCACAGCAAGTTTATATTTTTGTGGTGTTATCTAAAATACCCACTCAATGCAAACTCCACACTTACCTTGGGAGGAAAAGCCAAGTTGTTTCTGCCAGGATTTAAACACACTATTCCTGGGAAGTGTATGTTTTCCATGCTCAGACTGCCAAACCTCCTGCACCAGCACTCATTATATGGTCCAGTGAGAGTTAAGGGCAATCTACTTCCCCAAAAAACAGACCTTTTGCTCATTTCACAATTTTTTTCTGAAATATAGGGCTTCTCCAGGGGACCAACTTCAGCTTCTAAGTAGGTAGTATATAATGACATAATATTCTAGGTGCAGTGTCTGCAAAGGTACACCCATTCCATGTTTTCCCATGGCTGTTACCAAAAAAACATTGCCATCCCTTTGGTATCCTTGGAAAAAAAAAAAAAAATAAAAAAAGAAGGGGAAAAACAGATTAAGTGTTAGAGCAGAGAAGGGGGAGCCACTGGCATTTGTGCTGTTGATTCTCTCCAGTTTGGGGGCTGAGAAGTTAATGCATTCAGCTCATCTTGAACGCCAGCCTTCCCTCACGTTATTCATACAACTTAACTCCAGCTGCCTCCTTCTCATCCCTCCTGCTTCGCCTCATGCTTCTCAAAAGGCATTTCTCTGCACGGCACATCAGAAACTAAAAATCTAAGTTGCTATCTTACTTCCAAACCAAGCTGTTGTCAGCATTAAACCTACACAATGCATTACAATATAATCCATTTACAGGGTGTCTTATCATGCAAATAACTCAAGGTGCCTCACAATAAAATAAAAAAAGGACCGGAGGAATAAACCTCAGCCATTGGAACACACAAAAAGGAAACCTTGAAATTTACTTTTAAACACACTAATGGCTCTTTTCTCCCAGTGAGGCATGAAGAGGGACAGGGCGGAGGATTTGACCAAGGAATTCCTATTAGCATTTGATGTGACTTAAATGTGTAAATCCACCCCAAGGTTACCGGGAGACCAGACTCCCTAAACAGAGAAACTTCTTCATACCTTTATGAAGAGAGAAGATTCATAAAGGCACAAATGTTAGAGGAAAACTTGGTCACCAAAAATCATCTTGTTGGCCTAGATCTAAAGAGGAGTAAGGCCTGAATTATCTGATTCAGGGCACAAACCATCAAAGTTCCTCATAACACAGAAGCAGAAATAGTGTTTAAAAGTAAGAAAGACTTTGACCAGGGCTTACCTCTGACTCATTTCCAAAAAGGATCCTTAAAATTAATGTTCCATTAACAGTGTAAAAATAGTAAATAAAAGGTGCTCTTTTTTCCTTCCTCCTTAATTTGTTTTCATTTTCCATACTTTTTCCTTATAAAATGCTCTTTGGGAGAGATGGATTGGCAGTTTCCCTCTCTCCTTTGCCCCCCTGGGTTGAAGCATGAAGCAGTCAGAGGCATGAAGCAGATTGACTGTCCCAGAGCAGAGCAGGAGAGGAACAGGCACCAAATCACACTTTGAAGGATTGTTCTCCCCCTCTTCCATCTCATGTCATAGCCCACATTATTCCCTTGGGCAAGCCAAATAAAATTTACCAAAATGACAGCCAGAGGATGGGACAAAGCAGATAATGAAATGGTTTTGGGTGGAAAGGGGCCTTACAGCCCATGGGCATGGACAAATTCCACTGGACCAGGTTGCTTAAAGCCCTGTCCAACCTGGTCTTGGACACTTCCAGAGATGGGAAGTCCACAACCTCTCTGGACAACCTGTGCCAGTTCCTCATCCCCCTCGCAGAAGAAGATTAGGAAGAATGTCCTAATATTAGGGAGAATTTCTTCCAAATATCTGATCTAAACCACCTCTCATTCCTAGACACCACACACCTCGTATGGCATCCAGAAATAAAACCATCCTAGGAGAGTCACAGTTTGAGTCACTGTCTTCCTGCTCCTTAGAGCCCAAAGTTTAATATTGCAAAAATGCCAAATTCTGGAGATAAAAGCCAGCACTAGGAACAAACATGTGAAGATGCCAGCTCTCGTAGCACATTCAAGATATTTCCTTTATTTTGTCTTTACCGTTTTTCAGACGTACCTGCAAGTTCAAATTAAAAATATTTGGTGAGCATTCAGCTTTGGGGCATTCAGGAAGGGAATAAAGACTGGAGCACCTCAGCCATCAGGAGATAATGGAAAGCATAGAATTCAGCATAGAATGGAAAACTCATGGATATCTTGGCAGTGTTGAACAACTCTTCCTGCTCCTAAAAAAGAAAAAACCTCCACAACCCAAATATATCCAGCATCCAAAGTTTGCTATACTTTTTAATTAGTGGGCATTAACACAGCATCCAAGTTCATCTAGTTCAGCTAGCATCCATATATCCCATTTTAATTTTACTGAGGAATGTATAACCTATTTCCAAATCTATACTAGCAGCCATTATAGAAAATTATTATTATGCAGCAATATTTGCTCTACTTCTGGAGCTCGTTGCAGCCAGCCTTGCCTACAAGCTGGGTTAAGTCTACAGACAAATTAGCAGAAATTTAAATTGCCATTTTACATTTTAAACACCATTCCCTTTCTTTCAAGGTCACGGTAGCCATGGTTTCTGTGCTGCTGAACATTGACTCTGCTCAGATTTGAGTGATCTTTTTCTTCAGGATTTCCATTGCCACATTCATTCCCACAGATTTAAATCCAGAGTAATACTTAAAGAGTGAATGATTTTCCACATTTCTAAATGCTATCAGATATTTTCCTATGGCCCAGGCTAAGCAGTAATGAACTCCTAAATTTACTTTAAGAAATAAAAGACTAAAGTAAAAATGCAATTTAAATTGGAAAGCACTGTGTTGTTTGACTTCTCTTGCTTCAAAGTAAAAAGGCCAATTTATTTGCCATTTGAAGAGGATGAAAGCCTTTCTAAGACACTATTCCCCCTTCATCTATCATATATTGCTGGACATGTATGGCACCCATGGTTTGTGAGAGCCCTTCCTGGGGGATCATAGCTAATTTCAGAGGAGACAGAGGGATATGTATCATCTGCCTTTCCAAGATCAGAATCAGGTCTGTCGTGGTAAGCTAAGCCTTAGCTTGGAGAGAGTTTTTATGGCTGAGTTATAAAAACCCTGGAAACAGGGGAGTTTATGACAGAACCACTGACAGACCCTTAACTATGGCAGTATTCATGGTTACCACTACAAGACAGGCATTATGTTGGAGGGCAGTAAAGTTAAACCTGCCCATAGGGCATTCCCAAATGTTAACTTCTGGTGCATACAGTAAAATTTTTAGCACAGGTGCACTCTCCAAATAAACTTGACTTCCAGAAACCCCCCTTAAAAAAAAAAAAAGAATAGGGGAAAAAAAAAAAAAGGGTTTTCATCTGTGCCACTGGAAACATTTCTATAGTTGTGAACAACTACATTTGATTAAAATCTGTCAGATTTATCTTCTTAGCAGGAGGGAAGAAATATGTGTTTTCCTCCAAAAGGAAATCAATGTGTCTTTATGACAGATACAGAGTGAAAACAGGGATGGTGTCACTTCAAAAGGGGAGGGAGGAAGGATGGGTGACCCACTGGATGTGACCATTAGCTGCTGGCATAATCATTGTGAGGAAATGCCCTGTCCACATCTTATATTCTGCATTTATGGGACTGGTTTGTAGTCACTGACCCAACAGTTATGACTCAGACTCGTAAGGCACAGCATCTTCAGTGCTGAGGCACTGTGATTCTTTGTCCTCTTCCCGTTTCTTAATTATCACACCTTAATGAAAACTCATGAAAAAGGCCCTTGGCTTTTTTTTACTGATATTATCACTGCTAGAGTCCAACCAGTTTCTTTAAAACAGCAGAATAAAAGCAAATTAATTTTACTTGAAATAGCACAGATTTTTTTTTTTTATTTGGCATACATGATTTAGTGGCCAAAACAAATATTGTCACTGAGACAATGTATCACTGAAATTAAAAAACATATATATTAACTGAAAGAGTGAAAGGAGGCTTGATTAAAAACAGTGACTTAATGCCCTTATCAGGCTATTTGACCTTAACAAATACATTATCACCTTGGATTATGACATCATCCAGAGTTACCATGCAAAATGGTTTAAAGAAAAATCTAGATATAAAGATGCTGCCCCTATCCTGAAAGCTTAGAAGCTGAAGAGAGGTGATGGAAGAAATAAGTAATGATTGCACCTCTGAGCAACTGCACTGCAGGATGATGAAACAACTTGCTCAGTGAGACAGATTTTTGGCAGAGAAGGAGTACAACCTGTATATCCCAAATGCCAGATCACAGCCTTAAGTAGAAAAACACATTCTCCTTTTGAAATTATTTTAAATCTAACCAAGCAAAACCACCACGGCTTTAAATGCCAAGTGATATTCAGAACCATCCCTTGCTCTGCACAAAGTCCTTTTAATGAGGTTCTGCCAATGGAATCAGTAACTTCACATGCATCTCCAGCAGGGCCACACAGATGTTTAGAACAGCTTTGGGAAGGTTTCACTGCTTTAAACTGAGCTGTCCTGAGATAGTTCCAAGAATAAATACCCAGTTTTCAAAGTGGGGGCAGTTACTGAGCAGGGCCCCCCCAGGAGTCTGTCACCAACTATGCTGATCATATATGGATAAATTATAGGGAATTATCCAACAGCCTCCAAGCTGAAATATCTCACTGTACTAAGTGCCAGAGTATTAGAAAAACAGGAGAAATTCAGTGTCACTGGGTGGAGAGTAATGAAAGTGCAATGTAGATGCATCTGTGCCAGAAAGATCTCAGTGATTGTGAATAATTCACTGTAAAGCATCAATTCAGTGCCCCACAAAAGGGAAAATAAGATACAAGAATATGAGTAGAGAATGAAAATGCAGAAAATATCCTCATGCCACATATAAATCCGTGGTAGTTCTGGTCACTCTGACTCAAAATACATGCCGAAAATTATAACACCTTCCTGCTTCTTTTAAGTAAAGAATATCTGAAAAAGAAAAGAGGGAACACAATATCTGGCCTATAAAATTTGGAATAGAGAAGGTAAGTAGGGAATGATTATTCACTCTTTTTCATAATACGATATAGGGCACCTGCTACAAGAAAGTATTTTTCTCCTCAGCATGAATTCAATGATGGAACTCATTTTCAAAGATGTTGGAGAGAACAAAAGTATATATGGATTTTAAAAGCCATGAAACCTCACTGAGTAATATTAAACATCAGCTTTGGATGTCTTTTAACTGCTGATTTTGAAATCAGGAAGGTACAGAGTTCTCCTTCCAACAATCTTTCCCTGATCTGTCACAGACTATGGCTGTGCCAGGTTTTACTTTGGTTTGACACAACTTGCAGTTTATAGTATCATGAACTTTATTATGAAATTTTCACATAGCACATAAAATTGTGCCAATAAAATCTGTAGATGACAGGAAGAGTTATTATTTTAGCAAGTGATGGGAGAGGATGAGGTTCTGATTCAAGGCAGTCTGTTATGCTGTATTTACTGCAATGTAGCTAAACAATGCAAAAATCAGGGAACAAGGCTACTTTTATGGAGTGGGAAACTGTCTCAAAACATTTGAACCTGAAGTATTTAATCTCCACCTCTACTTAGCATAACGAGACCAAAACTCTCTGGAGTTCAGAGCCAGAATTTAAAAAAANAAAAAAAAAAAAAAAAAAAAAAAAAAAAAAAAAAAAAAAAAAAAAAAAACCAAAAAAAAAAAAAAAAAAAAAAAAAAAAGAGAGAGAGAGATTGAAGTAGAAAGAAGGAAATTATCTGCTCTGACAAAAACTGGTAATTCAAATTATTAGACAGCTGGCTCTGACTTTACTTTCAAAAGGGAGACACACCAAAGTAAGACCACAGGAGAGTAAAATAGTCTAGGTACTAGAAACAATCACTGCTGTGCAACACATAAATTCCTCAGCTGAACAAGAAAGGAGGAAGAGGACTTGATTTCTAAGCAGTGGGACCTGTGCACAGGGAGAATATTGGATAACATGGGGCATTTGACCTTGCTGCCAACAACATGACAAGATGCAAAAAATGGAAATAGGAGTTACAGAAACTCAGCTTTGAAGTAGGATGCAATTTCCCAGTGCTGCAAACTGTTAAACTTTGAGATCATTGGTCTTGGACAACACAGAATTTATCTCCTTCATCATCTGACTTAGAACACCCAGCAATTTACACAGCCTCCCGTTTGAGAGGATATGGGGAAAGGAGGAGGATCCTTATGCAAGTGAGAGAAATGCAAATAACATCCACAAAGCAGAGCCTTTCTCTTTACCAGTCTGTGAATCTGCGGCTTTGCCTTTCCCCTTTTATTATCCTTGTGGTCCAACATTAGGAAAATATTTATGCTCCAGAGTCCCAAGCATTACACACTCTTGCAATGTCAAGAATAATTCTCACACCTTGGTCTATAACTCAGCTTTTGGTCTTGCATGCCAGTATTTTTTCCCTTGGCTACATCCAGGATTTTGCAATGGTAGACATGAAATGCTGAAGGGGTGATCAAAGTCTGGGGGGGGCAATGAAGAGCTCTCACAAGTGTTGTCTGTTCTTGTCATATCCAGGATTGCACTGATCACCAGGTTCAGATCTGAGAGTGAAATCAGCCCAGATCAGATTATCAGGGACAGTGAGGAAATTCTTACTGGGCAGGGATACCCAGATATATTTCAGTCAGTTTCTCTGGACTTTAGTATTGCCTTGCTATGACCCATTCTCTGCCTACACTTAATATTTAAGGAACAAGAAAGGGCAGAGCAGAGAGGGGAAAAAATGCACAGAGTTTTAAATAGGTTGCAATCTCTGGTCTTATCATAGGTAATTTGTAGTATTTAATAGCCCTGATATACAGGAGGTCACATGAAATCATTTAGAAGTCCTGTCTGGATTCAATTTCTAAGAATGTATTAATCTCTGCCTGGCACAGGGAAGATAATGGCATTTCCTTCAGCGGAGCCTCCGTCGGTGCCAAGAGCAGGAGCCCGACTGTCATCGGATCAGCCAGTGAAAACAAGAGGGGTATATGGTTGTTTATTTATTGAGTCATTCCAGCCTGATATTGGCTTTGTGCCAATGCATATAAGTCCAGAGATAAAGAGTTATTCCTGACGATAGCAGGGCAATCGGTTTCTCCCCATCGCAGCGCAGAAATCCAGGGCTGAATTAAATCCAACCCCAGATATGCAGGTAACCTGAATCTCGACTTTCACAAGGGAGAAAAGGTTCAGGAGACAAGTTGGGACAAATCCAGAGAAGGGTCATAAAGGCACAACGAGCCTGATCCCTCCACAAACCTTTTGCCGTCTTTCAACAGCCCAGTGCAGATCTGAACTTGGAAAGGTCCAAAGGAAACTATTTAAACCCAGGTCCCAGAATGCAAAGTGAGCTGGTGGGATTGCTCAGGAGCCTGGAGTGGCATTTTTTTATAGAGCAAACAATATAAAGTAAATAAAGGAGAATGACAACCCAGTGTGTACTCTAAAAGAAGCCTAAAAAGCCCCACTGGTGTGTGCTGCTTGTCAGAGAACACAGGAGCAAAATGCAAGTGTGTTAAAAGGCTCTAGCCTGGAAAAACCTTTTTTTTCCCTTCTCCTTTAAAGTGATTCAATGGTTCAACAACCCTCTGAGAAGGTGAAAAATCTTGCCTGTTTACATTTGTAAGAGAAGCCTGAATTACCTGCCTTTCCCTTTAAGCATTTTCAGATACAAATCAAACACAGATGGCCCATTATGTTTATGACCTCACTGTCAATTGCTCTAGATAGTGCATGCATTAATTATTGAAATATTTTCATAGTATACAACTTTTTAGTGTTCACATTGTCACAGATAATTTCAACTTTCTGATTAGGAGATATAAACAGTGTTATTTACGAGAATTAATCTCTCCAATGCCATAAAAGTCACAAATATACTGGGGGAAGGGAAGTTTTACATATATATATACACCTAATGAATCCAGCCCAAAAAATAAAATTAAAAAAAAATTGGCCTGAGTCCTGAAAGTCAATATTATGTTAACATTCCCTGTGATACATAAATGATGCCAAAACCTATTACAATTGCAGTAAATTTTGATTACCAAAGTTGTTTGTTATTTATGTCTAGAAGATAAAGATAATATTGGGAATAGCCCTCTTCTTTTCTGCTTATAAATTACATCCATAAAATACCGTGCTCTTCAAAGAGTAAAAAACTTGATTGAGGTTTTTTAAATTGTGTCTATTCTGCTTCAAGAAAACCAGCTTTGGTGAGTGAGCAGGTAGTAGGATTATTTTTTTCATTCTCATTTACTTTCATTAGCAAAAATTGAACAGCTCTAGACTATGTCCAGAGAATTCTACAGAGACACAAACAGCTTCTAGGGGTGGGAAAGTGTTCATTTTAGAATGAGGTCACTAAAAACACCAGTTTCACCAGAAACAGCCCATTGCAACATGCTTGTTAATCACTACATCGCTTTAAAAAACAAAAATAAAAAATTAACCTTGACTTCCTGTACTACTTTTCCCCTTCCAAAAATCTGCATTCATATTGTGATAAACTTTTCTAGGTAGCATCTGGCTTCCTCCAGCAGAAAAGCATGGATTTCTTTATCCTAGGTACTGTTAAAAAGGAAAGAAGAAAAGCAGATTGCCTGGTCATTAAGGTTGCAAAAGTATATCGATGTAGAAAAAACTTTTCAGTTTCCTTTACTGATACTTCTCTTGCGTCAGTATTTCTGCAAGGCAAAACTGGAGTGGAAACCCCAAATTTATGGGGTGAAGAATTTAAGGAGTTAATCCACCCCAGAATGTTCCAGATGAGCAAACAGAAAACATACCTTTTTAATATTTCTGCTTTCAGCAAACCCCTCCAATCAGCTGATGGCATCCAAAAGAGCAAAGGTAGAACCAGTAGGGGGGAAGGAAGAGAAAGAAACATCTCATGGAAGTAGCCCAAGGGAGAAATAAGTTCATGACTAGCACATTTACACCTTTCTTGATTTATTTAAGGTACAAGAATAGTGTAATATGACCTGTTTGCTTCCCTAACAAGCATTTCTATTTGCAGCAGATCAAGTCCAGACCCACTTCTTGTGGCACAGGCACCTCTCACAGCCCTTGAGGAGACCGTGAGCACAGACCTGAGCCCTCTGCAGCATCCCACAAACATGGGCGTGGGGGAAGAGCAGCTGAAGTAGAGGGAAAAACCCCACCCCACTCCTTTTTAACCAAATTTTGTGGTGAAGCAGCATTCTCTCTTTTAACCTCGGCACCCAACTTCACACAGACTCCATCTCTAATTGTTCCAGCTAAGTGGTTTTTGGGTTCTCATAGAGTCCAGGTTTGTTTCCTCACCCCAAGGAGGAACCACACCTGAGAGCAGAGTGATTTCTTAGTACTTCCATGCAACCCTCCCAAACAAATATTTCCTCTCTCCTCACTTCACTCTCCTTAAAGGTGTCTGTCATAGATTTTCTGATAGTCAAAATAACAGAAAAAGGAAAACAGCTGACAAATAAAAGCTTAAATTTTCCAAGACGCCCCTCGTCTCATGATGGAGATTTTTACGTCATGCAAGAACCCAGAATTCCTTTAGTCCCATTTACATCCAGGCCTCAACTCTCTATAAATTTCCTTAATGCAGCCTCTTCCCTTGGGGGATCCTGTGCATTGTTAGAAGGGAACTGGGAAGGAAAGAAGAGGTTTGCTTCCAGATAGAAGTTTTTCTGACCTTGAAGGAAGGGAAGATGTAGGTTTTCCGTGCCCCTGTTTCTATGCAAAACTGCTCTTAATCCATCCTGCTGATTTTATTGATTCTGAAATTGTTAGCACTGGGTTTTGCTAGAGCTGAGGAACAGAAGAATTAGGTTTCTTGCTTTGCTGTGGGTCTTTTTTTATTCTGTAGAGAATTGTTAGGGTTTTCTACAGCTTGAAAAGCTAAACCACACGCTTGTGATCATTTCAGATGGATTGTCCCCATCAACCCTTCCAGGACTAGTGCTTATGAGAAATAGTAAATATTAACCCTTTTTTCTTTTCTTTTTTACTTCCAAACAGAAAGCAGAGGCCAGGTGAAGCTTCTGTCTGGGTAGATAACTAGGAAGTTTATTGTTTAACTATTGTTTACAGTAGCAAACCTTTCCTGCTTTTTTTTTTCCCCTATATACTGCGAGAAAAAGTGGATGTTCAGGAAAGGACAGACCCTACTGAAACATGTTTGGGGCTGATAGAGGTGGGCTGGCAGTGCAAACAGATCTTTAGGGATTTATGATGATCAGTTTTTCAAGCATTAGGAAAGCCTGAGAGCACATTATTTTTAAATGAGTTATATATTTAGCACTATGCCCACCATTCTTTCAGTTCTAATTTTAGAGGGCAGGGGACAACTCTGGCACTATTGTAGCCTTGTCTAAATTTAATATAGTTGAGCAGCTGATGATTATCAGAGAGATTGGCTTTTTGCTCCTTCAGGAATTTTTCACTCAGGATAAAAAATCACTGCATAGTATTCTGCTCGGGGTATTGTACAAGCTGTTGTAGCACATGAGAAGAAAGTGTGCTCTGAAATAGCCTTTTAAGCCTTATCTGTTCCTCCAGGTAGGGATTTTAGATACAGGAGAAGGGGATGAGGTTGGTTTGGTCAAGGTTTTCCTTTCCCTTGTGTAGAAAGAACAGTGCCAGTAGATCAGACCTTCCCCAACTCCTCCTAAACACAGATGCAACTGGAGACAGAACAGAGCTCAGGAACTTCCAGTTCACCAGCTGTCCTGTGGAAGGGGTGAGGATGGTGTTCCAAGCGTCTTGCCCACTGCCAAAAGTCAGGTCCATCCATCCAGAAGAGGAACTTTTGTAATCCTTCAGCTCAGTCTCCCATAAATCCCCCAGTCCCAGTCAAATGTGACTTTTAACTCTTACATGCACTGCAGGACAGTCCAGACCTCGTGAGCAGTGTCATGCCAAGTGGTGTCCCTGAATTTGACAAGTGATATGCCAGTCATAGTTTATGGAAACAGGGGCACGATGCAGGGAGGGTGTTTAAGTGTTTGTTAAGTGATTAAAGACAACATTCAGAAACACTTTAGCATTAGAGGCAAGCTCAATCTGCATAACTCTACACAGTGTCAAAGACTCGTTTGAGACAAAGGATGTTTAAGGAAAATCTCTGTAAAAAGAGGCCTTGCATCTTCCTATAAATATTAGGCTTTCTGCCTTCTTTCTGAAATATATTAACAGCCTCAAGAGGGATTATTGATGCTGGCAAGTTTAAACAGCCCTCAGAAGTCCCTGACACTGTGTACAGCATTAGATTTTTGCATATGGTTCCCCCCTCAGCACTGAAGTGTTTTGAGGTTGGGGTGACTGCAGGTCTCTGAGAAAGCAAGATTGATAAAGCAAAGCAATCGGAGTTATTTCCTATGCATGAAATTGATTAAATGCTTCACTAAATGGCTTATAAATTTGGCTCTCATATTTCTGTCACCCACTGCAAAGATTACAGAAACTCCGTCTATAACCATGTTGTATACAATACCAAATTACAAAAGGTTGTAAAAACTAATGTTTTGTTTAAAGTTTTGAGCAGGACCATATGCCTTCGGTGACCTTGAGTAAGCTATTTTAATTCAAAACATTTTAAAGAGTAGAGGAGAAGGAAAAAAATCCATCTGCATAACAAAACTGAACTAACAGAATTTAATACTTGGGATGCTGCATATCATTTTTTACTTCTTGCCAGAAAAAGTGTTGAATCCCCTTCTACCAGAGTATTCTAATTTTATAGCTGCTAAATGTACATGGCCTGAAACCTAGAAGCTCAGGTTTCCCCAGATTGAATTTGCTTTTCTTATTTTATGAACTCTGTTATCAAATCTACCTGGGAACTTACATGCTCCTCTCTACTCTTGAACTCATGTGCATCAGGCACTGGTGTTTTCTTGACCTCATCAAACCCTTTAAAGAGAAGCTTTATTGATTTTTGGCTTAGCATAGGGTTTCATTGCCTCCCAAAATAGGGTGAAAAACTGAGCCACAGGACACTGAGGATCTTTAGATGCCAAAAACAGGTGTGAGTGTAGTTTGCACCCAGATCTGCTTGTTTTCCCTTCACATGAGACAGCCACAGGCCCTCCTAGAGTTTGTGCAATGCTCTGTGAGCATTGTCAGCTGCTGGGATCTCCTGGTACAACATTAATTTCCTGACTGTGCTCAGCCATGTGCAGTGCTCTGCGCATTTGACAACAGCTGCTGCTCACACTCAGTTGTGCTCTCAGTCCACAGCAGAACAAACTTTGGGGCATCTGTGTCTTCTGTTATTTTAAAATCTTGTGTTGGCTTATGTCTTGGCTGCCCTTGTGTAAGCACCTGACCTGGAAACCTAAGATCTCCCAAAGTGTCTAATTGTGGATGTCCCAGTCCCAGCCCTGGCAGTGCCCAGTGTCAGGTCAGACAAAGCTTGGAGCAACCTGGTGTAGTGGAAAGTTCCCTGCCCAGAGCAGGGGAGTTAGGACAAGATGATCCTGAAGGTTTCAGCCTGAATCATTCAGTGATTCTATGACTGTAGGAAAGGACATTACTTAGAAAGTTACGGATATATGGTTAGCCACACTGAAATAGGTAGATTGCTTTAAAGATCCAATAAACACTGAACTTCTGACAGTGGCAAATAAATTTTTACAGGATCCTTTTGGCATGGAGCTCCACTGTACAGATGAGAAAAGTAAAGTTCAGTGGGCACATTGCTTTTGCCCAGTTTCACAGTGCAAGTCCTTTGGCAAAACTTGAGGCTGAGCTCTGGCCCTTCTACTCCCCAGTGCTTCAAGAACTCAACCATTCTCTCCTCAACTATACAAATAAAGACCTTAAGTGATTAAATGTAAGTACTGAAGCGAAGCTCATAGCAAGCAAGAGTGAATTGGCATGAAATGCAAACACAAGCATGAGAAAACAATCCATGTTTTAACCATAAAGGCCTGTTTTCTACAGGAAAAGCTGTGTTCTCCCATAACATTTACAAGCCATCTTGTCCCCAGCAAGGATTAACATTTGGCATCGAAGTACTGATCTGGCAAAGGGCTGCCAGTAACGTAATCTTTTTTACAACCAACAACATGCTTAAAGTCTTGACAGACTTGACCTCTGCCCATTGCTAATCCCTGACTTTCTTGCCCACTCAGACATACATCTTTAAAGAGATGGCACCGAATGTATAGCAAACAGCTAAACTTTAACTGATGGTGAAACAAGAGCTGCCCAGGGAAAATCATTGAGTGAAGGGAAATCCAACTGTGGCTTAGCCAGCCTGGCTGGGATTTTGACTCCATGGTGGGTAGAGGTGCCTGCTCAGTTAAACATTTGTGGAGACTTTGTTGCTGCCCAGATGGGAGAACACACCTTTTGGCAAGAGAGGATGTAATGTATTTGCTTGGATTACTGGAGACCCCAAACTGTAATCAGACTCTTTGTGCCCAGACAGTCTGAACAGCCCTTGATCCCAAAGGATAAAGCTAAACAAAGTAGATGAAACTCACACATGGAAAAATGAGATATAAAGAGACCTTATATTTTACTGAATCAGTTTCTCAACTCCTAGTTCAGGCATCTGGTTGAAAAACCAGAGTGGTACATTCACATTATATTCACAGAAAATAACAGTCAATCCAAAAAGATTCCAGCTGTCTTTTCTTTCATTTGTATGACAACCAGTCCTGGGACACATGCCAGCTCCTCAGATATTGCTGCTCCACAGTCTAGTTATTTTAACTTCTGGCAACTGGTTATTTGACCTCTTGGTGGCTTGTCATTTTAGTATCACTTTCTCTATGTGGATAATCTAGTGGGAATCCTTCCTTTATAAGGCAACGTGGTAATTGGCCAGAACACTGAAGTATTGTGCTGTTAAGTCCAGTCTTGAGCTACAGCTGAGGAGCTGTGGCTGGGAAGCACTGAAAGAACATTTCAGTGTCTTGTTCATGAATTGGCGGTCATCAGACACTGAGAGAAAACTAATTTTTCCTAAGCCATGTATTATATATCAGCTTTGGATCACTCCATAAAGCCATGAAATAGCAAGGTCCTTCTCCTGGATGAGCACAGGACACACAAGGAGGAGATTTGAACAGCGTCACCCTCAGCTTTCACTGGCTTGAGAATGCTGAGTTAAATCATTTTGGTGAGAAAAACCAGCCAGGTGTAAGAACTGATCTATCCTTCTCTGCCCCATCACCAGGAATTCCTAAGTGTCACAAAAGCCAGAGGAGTTCTCTGTATCCCAAGGACATCCTCCAATGACTGGCTAGCACTGCTGGAGGAGGGTTGCTTTTCAACAGCTTCCAAAGCAGCCTGAAAGCACTTCAGAAAAGCCTTGTGTCTGTAAACAGTCTCATCTTCTGATGAGACAAAGCAGTGAGAAACGTGAACAAAAGAGGCAGCCATATATCTTTAATTTGAGGCAATATTCCTTTGTCCACCTTGAGCAGTCAAAGCACAGCCATAGATTTTTCCAGTAGTCTGGGAATGGGATCTTAGAAAATGGTGTACTCAGTCTGACATGGACTTAAATAGGTTTCAGAATAATCCATTATGCATCAAGTGTTTAATTGACATAATTAATATTTTTAAGGGGAGCCATTTACATTGTAAGTTCTATACACATTATTTACAATTTCAACAGTAACAGTTAATGCTCTGTGACAAACTATATTGTTTCCAGCTTGTTATCCATTCATAACAAGGTCAATCTATTACCATTATTTTTGTGAATGTAGCTGTTACCTTGAGGCAAAAAGTTAATTGTAAATTACAGAGGAGGGATTATTGAGTTGGTTTTTTTAACTGTATTCACTGCAACATATGGTAATGCTGCTATTTTGTGAAACGTTTACATTTAAAAGCATTTTGTTATTCATATCACACATGCTGGACAAATTCACTTTTAAACTTTTCAAGAACTTACTCGATGGGAAGGGAGGAGTCATTTGGAAGGATCCAGCTGAACACTCCATAACCACTGCAGTTAAAACCAGATGGAGCCTCATCTATTCTTCCCCTTTGTCCAAGGCTGGTTCCTCTGCCATCACCATTCAACACAACTCTAAAAAGTGTTTAGTGCTCTGAGGAGCAGGAGCAGATTTGATTGTAATTTAGGGTAACATCACAAAGTGGTCTGTAAGAGATGGATCTGCAGATTTTACTCAGTCCCTGACACACACAGTACACAGGGCCACTCTAATGTCTGAACTCTCCTCCTCCCTAATTCTGCACAATTTCTACTGCATTGGTTGATGCCCTGGCAGGCAGAGTTAAATTTTACATTTACACCCTGCCTTGTTTGCTCCCACCTGAGCAAAAGTCAAAGGGTCTGTGACATTGTTGCTTCCCAGATGGCAGTGAAATTTTCATTCAGAGACTACACAGAAAAGGATAGAGAACCATCATAAAACCCATCTTTCCCACAACATTTTAACAATGCATCTCAGGGCAAAAACCATGAGCTTCCTATTAGATCATGGACTTGTCCATCTTAACGGAGAGCTGGCACCATTTAACTCCAGTCTAGATCTGCCTGCAACTTCAGTTTTCTCCTATACTGTACTTGGAATTAGGTGACTTATATAATCCCATTCTATTCTGGAGTCAATTAAAATACTGTCATTTTATCTTCACAATCACTTCCAGAATAAGAGAAGACAAACTCATAAACACTGAATATTTTAAGCACACTAAAGAATGTAAGAGACTGATCAGATGCAGAAAAGCATTTCCAGTCACACAGAAATAAAAAAGTGTGTTAGAGTTTTATCTTCCTTTCTCTACTTAAGAATAGGCAGGTAAGAGTTGTTGGGATATTTCCTTAACCAACAAATAAGAGTTGGTTAAGGAAACCATAAGATATTTTGTATATTTCCAACCTATAAGATATTTCCTTAACAAACCTAACTTCTCAGTGATGAAATTTGTGTAGTATGCTAAGGGTGTTTAAGTGAAATTTTGTAGAGAACAATTTAAGACTGTTAGAATCTCAGTTACTCACTTGAAAAAATTTATTCCTTTTTTCCTCAAGTTCTAATGAAAATTAAATTTGTCAGGCTTGTGTCTCATATTTAAAATGTTTAATGTGCTACATCAGACCAAAGTTTTTTCTACCTCATACTCTCTGAAACTTCAAGGCATCATCAGGTATTACACATCAAGCTTGGAATGGGTTAATTGACATTATTTCTGTGGTCTCCTTTGCTGGTAGCATGTTCAAAGTGCACAAAGCTCAGGACATGTGCATTCTTCGTCCAATAACTTGTCCAGTAATTGGTATATTGATTGCTAATGTCATCATGTTTTAGTATACATAAACCCTCTCACTCTATCACACAGCCGCCAACAATCCAAGAAGTCATTGTTTATTCATTGTAACTCCCAAACTGGCCGTGTCAGATTCTGCTTCAGGCCTTGCTGATAAAAATCAGCAGATGATTGGGCACACACATTCTTGACATGGCTGACCCATGACATCTTAGGGCCAGCAGGGAGCCTGTCATTATGTGTACAATACTCTTCTTTCTTCCCCCTTATCTATTCCCAGATGACTTTGAGATTTTTATTAACTCATTAATGACTGAAGATGTCATTAAAGAAAGTGGGGAGGAAGGGGGAAGAAGGACATTGTGTTTGTTTGTTTAAAAGTGGGGAGTAGCAAGCCATTGGCTCCACTTGGATAAAGGTGAGGAGCCTTAAAGACAAAGCTGAAGTATATCCAGGGGAAAAGATCACTAGTTCATCAGGATGACTAAAGCCAAGCTTTGAACAGAGAAAATAAAATATTAGGTCATAATTGAAACAGAACTAAAAAGGGAGGGATGAACTTTTCCACAAAAGTAGCAAAAAAGGGCTGGTCAGGTTTATTTAGTACCATCAGGAGCCCTTACAAGCACATAAGGACCGGTCCCTGGCACTGCCTGGGTGTTCAAACACCTCAGTATTCATTCAGAAGGAGTTTTGGGTTCAGGCTCAGAATTTTATCATGTCTTTAAGAGAGCATCACTCTACACAGAGAAATGGTATCTGGGTTTATGGGGTTTTTTTAAATTTTTTGTATCCACGTCAGTTGAAAGGACATTGAAAAGCATTAAATAGTAATCACACCTGAAGTTTTTCTCGGAGTTTCTTTTATCCTAAGTTTATGAATTCTATCTATAAATGTAGAAAACTATTGCATATATAATTTCACAGATTTTTACAATATGATCAGAATTTTATTACATTCAGATATATGTATTTAAAGCAGAATTTTCATGTGAGTCTGTTGGGTCTGTGAGTCTGTGAGTGCTGATCCTACAGCACTCAGCCACAAAAATTACCCTAAATTCAGGATAAACAGTTAGTCCCACCTTATAGATTTTTCTTCCACCTGAAAATGCTGCTTATATTTCTTAATTTCTCTATAAAACAATCTAAAATCTGATACTTTATTGGAGGCTGGGTTGATAAGACAATGAAAGTAGCCTTTTCCTCCTGAAATTTGTGTGCTTCCTATCATTAGAGTCCTGTCAGTTTAGAACCAAGGACTTAATATTTTAAAGATCACAATAATTTTATTTTAATGATAGCCATTTGTGGGTTGACTGAGGGATAGTGAACATTTTCATTTCCTGGGCAGCTGCCCTCCATATGGTTGTTGATCTCAACCTAGAAAACTCTCATGTGATTCTGTGATTCCAGTGGTACTGGGGACTAAAGTGACACAGAGCTCAATGTCATCTGCTTTGGCTGCCCCTGAATATTCCTTTTTTCCATGTCTGCCTGCTCCATGAGGGGAGTGGAAGAAAGATGAGCCTGTTTCTCAAAGAGAGCTGCAAGTATTGATATAAAATAATGGAATAACCTCTACAGATTGGACCTGTGAGTTCCTGCAACCAACTCAAACAGGAATCTGCTTATCCCATCGCATAAACTACAGATAATGGATCAGATGTATCAATCTGATCTTATAGACTGAGTACAGTCAGTTTTAGTACTCCTAATAGGAGCTAAATTAAAATAATTTAATTAAACCACATTGTTTGTGACAAGTCTCCATTCTCTCCACTCAATAGGTGATCAGATCACCTGGGTCATAGGGCAAACATTTATTCTCAGGAATAATGATAATATTTGCTGTGTCCCGAGTCCTTGTGAAGACAGTGGACATTTTCTGCAATATTAGATGTCATTTCTGGTTTGCTTCTTTAAGAGTGATTTCTATTCTTCTTTTGTCTCCTGATAATTAACAGAACATTGTTTGTATTGTAGTGGGAGCTGGAGTTCTCCATCATAGGTCATGGACTTGTGGAAGATGCTATCTGGGGCTTTAAAAAACTGCACATACATATATTTTTATATATCTATATTCTCCAAGGGAACACAGGTGGGTTTGAAAAAGAAAAAAAATGGCAAGCATTTTCTGGCCTAATCAGCTATGTCCTGATTAATCAAGGTGTCATTTCCCAAATGCACCTTTCTGAGAGGAAGCTTTCCTTTCTCCTCTCTTTCTGACATCCAGCCTCTCTTCCCTCATATACCAGAGTGGGAACCTGTGATGAATCTTTGGATAATGGGCTGTTGCTTTGACAAACTACTCCTGGTGAAACACGTGCCTGTCTTGGCGACAATAACAGCAAAGTGCAGATTTTGTGGAAGAAATAGAGGTTTTGAGGGCTCCAGAGCCAGACTTTAAGTCTATAAATTGCTGGTCTGGGACGTTAGATGCCTTTTAATATTTTCAAACATCCAGTAGAGTAATGAAAGAACTGTAGGACTTCCCTGATGTAAGACCTCGGGAGAGTTGTTTTCAGAGATCATGGGAGCTCACAACTTGTTTAAGAACATGAAGTCCTATCCAAGTAATAGCTGGAAATAAGTTGCTTGATTTTTCTATCCCTAAAGACAAATTCTTGTAACAGCAAGAGTGTAAAATCCAACAAAGAGGGGCTTGATACTTTCAGATACTCCAGCCACTTCACAGTGGGGAAAAAAAGGCAGACTGACAGTGAAACTATTTGGGGTAAATAATGAGGACAGACTTCTCAGAAATAAACTGGCATGGATTTGGCCATGAGATGTCAGATTCATAACTTGGGAAATGAAAGCCTCTATATACTGGAGAGCAGGCCCTAGCCCAGCAGAGGCAATTCAGCCTTCTGAGCCACAGGGATTTCTTTATAAGCAGTGGTATATTAAATGTGGGATCGGGTAGGCCAAAGGGGCAGCAGTAAAACAGAGACAACGTGCAGAGACCAAAAATGAGCTCAAGCCAGACACTAATTACTTCACAGTAATTTTGTTTTCCTGTAGAGTTGACCAATATTGCTTGCTCCTGAAAAGTAAATGCTTTCCCTATCAGTTAGGTTTCACACCTAGTATTTTTTTTCATTCGAGTGAAACTGGGGAGAAAGCAGTTTTTGTTTATTTATCTGATTCTGTGCGTTTCTCAATGTGAAGATGAGGGGTGGATTGTTACACTGTGCACATAGCTGGAGTGGGCTGAGGAGGAGACAGGCCTAAGTCAACAAAACAGATTCATCCATCACTTCTGCCAGAGTGGAAAGATAGTTGTCTGGATGCTCGGTCAATCCGAGACCTTTCTGTTGAGTCAACTGACAAGATTGCAGATACTTGTGACAATGAGGACACTTATCCACTCGTAAGTGGACTGAAGACCACCAACACATTGGTTTGGTGGTGGGTCTTCAGCTCGGGAAGCTCTGAACTCTTGAAAACCAGCGTTTGCAGCCCTCCTCTCATCCCCTGACAATCGTTACCAAAAACTAAGATGGAATAAGATAAAAGAACAAAAGAAAGGGATTCTGAGGTGCTAATGCTGGAAGGTGTGAGAGTCAGTAGAAAGTACAGTAAAGAAACCCATGACAAGTCATGATAAATGGGTCGTTATAAAATTCATGTTTAGGCTGCACCAGTCTGGGGATAATGCCATTCGTCATGGCAACACTGGGGCACTAATGAGCCCTCATTGCATATTCATGGCTTTGGCGCCTCTCTCCTCTCTCTGCCTCCCTCCCACCCCGAACCAATGCCTGGTAAATATCTCCACCTCAAGCTGAAACTCGACTTAGGCTGCTTTTTTTTTTTT
>VXBB01010669.1:863176-893616 GCA_013399915.1 Illadopsis cleaveri
AAACCCTCCTTAGTCCGTTTTTTTTTTTTTTTTTTCTTTTTTTTTCTTTTTTTTTTTTTTGTTATGTTGCAGCAATTACACTGTAAAAGTGCTGCACAAGATTGATTGCTCTGATCTGTAGTTCAATTGTAAATTAGAATACACATCCCCCTGGGGACACACGGCCCCTATTTGTGATTAAGAAAAAAGCCCCATAATAGACTAATAGCTAAAGTTCTCTCTCTTTTACTTTCAGGCAATTAGCTTGATGAAATGGCCTCTTTTTGTGTACCCTGGAAGTGTAAACCGATATCATAATGAAGTATATGATGTTTATTCTATTATTTTCACCTTGCCATGTATGCAGGAATGCATAAATAATGGCTGCTTTGTCTAGTACATTTACTGATTCAGAAGTAAACTCTGTCTTAAAGATGCAGCGTGTGATCCTATAGCCTTCAGTTGAGCTGGACACTGTGACTAGTCCCTGTAAAAACTCACATTCTACCCAGAGAAGTTGGAGACCATTTTTAGTCAGATGATTAAATACTGTTTGCAAGACACTTCCACTTAAGATGAACCTTAATTGGAAAATCCTCCTAAATAACCTTGTGAGGAAAGCAAGATATGTCCGTTTTACAGAGAGGAAAACTGCGGGGCAGATGCTGAACGCCTTACACAAGCCCACACAGGACCTTAATAAGTAAGAAATCCTACCTCCTCAAAGGCTTTTTCAGGCAATCAGAAGGTCCCTTTCGTCTCTCTTGTGAAGTCATTAATGCTGTCCTGAATGGGTCACAGAGTGTCTCTGACCTTAGTCTTCCTCAAAGATGTACAACTCTGTGGTGTCACGGTTGCCTTCATTCCCACGTGACACACATGGGCAAAGCTCTTTCACCTGAATCCAAGGTGGATATGGTCATGCCCATTCTCAATATCATGTGTTGGATGTTGGCTTCCCCAAGGCTCAATTTGAGCTGTCAGTCTGAGCCAGTGAGTGGTATTGTGCAACAGTGTTATAGAGTGGGGATGGCGTTCGTGCAGTCAAGCTCCAGATAAACATCTGGGAACAGAACTGCCATGTGATGATAGCTCTGGGCATATCTGCCTGCTGAGGAAAGGTGCTCCTGCATTAGCTTTTCACTTTGGCCCAGGAGTGCACTTTTGGAGAGAATCCTCCAAATAACCCTGCTTACCCCTGTCCCACCAGGCCAGGCAGCCTTCGAGCACGCGAACGGAATTCTTCTGTGTGGAATTAAAGCAGGTGATGTGGTCAGGGAGCTGCAGCAGCTAACGGGAACTCAGTCCACAGGAGCATGCCAGGGCTGGTCTGAGTAAACCTCTGCCATGCAGAGACCTGGGGCAACACCCTGCTCCTCAGAGCATGGTGTAGACAGACCTTTTTTTGCCTATTTGCTGGGTGGAGCAGGGTTCCTATCCGAGGAGTTATGACAAACTTGGATAGTATGGCAGGGAGGACATGTGAAATGGCCTGAAAATCCTGCCTGAGGAAATGCACTGCTTTATGGATAACCCCATCAGTTTGCCTGCAGTAGAAATGTCTCCATTTAGTTTAAATTCTGTGTGAGAGGGGTTTTGTAGGGGAATATAACAGAGCTTGGAAACATTTTGCTAAGAAGCACTACCAGTACAAACCTTCAAAGGGTAACTCTGTACATGGCTACAAAACCATATTCTGTTTAAACTTGTTCATCATTGTCTTCTTGCATGACAGCCCTGGCATTTAAAATATGTTAGGGGTGACACAATACTTTCACCTGGTGCAGACATATATCACTGGAAGGATGTTCTCATAAACAAAGTGCTGCAGGCTATGATCTTATCATTCTCCTCTTCCTTCTTCTCAGCTCAGTTCAATGACAAACACGTATTTCTCTTCTTTGCTCCAGTTTCTGCTCTACAGGAGCCTGGTGTTGGAGCAACAGGTGATGTTGCAAATCAGGAATGACAAGCATTGGTGGTGGCCTGGTGGGGGGAAGCATCAGAGAGGACAGAAAAGAAATGCAACAAATTTTATCCTGGTTCAGGTGGTGCAGCTTCATGGCACGAGCGTGCGTGCCCGCACATGCGTGAGTTTTTTGAGAAAAAACAAAGCAAATTAGGGTGTCCATGTGTAATTAGCTGGCTATTAGTGTGGTTCGGCCAAGGCAATAGGCAGACAGTTAACTCGAAGATAGCTCGCAGATAAAAGGAGGGTGTTCTGGGGAAAGCTGGAGATAATAGTTCAGAAGATAAAATCCTGACAAATTGAGCAGGCATCTCAGAAGTTCTTTCCCCACACCATTAGCACTGTGAAACTACACAGGCCTTCCCTCTCTGCCCTACAAAGCTTAACCCTTCACCCCATCTGGGGCTCTTGTCCTTGGATAGCTCACTTCTAAATTATTTAGGAGTTATAATTTTCTGTTTAAACGCATAAGTTTGAAATAAAACTGTGAAATTTCCTGCCTGTGCTTCCTGCCGTCCTTCTTGTGCTAGCATATGAAACAGAGATTATTACCCCTGTAGAGGCAGGAATACCTCCAGCTCTTTTTCTGAGAGTGTGGGTGAGCATGTCTAGTAAAACCATTATCATTAAACATCACACCTGGTGAAAAACCAAAAGTGTGTCTGAGTTCAAGTCTTTGCAACTTCTGTGAAAATGTGGCTGTTTTAGTAAATCTCTGTGCTAAATGAAAATGTCATTATAATTTTCACTCATTTTGTAGCTGTCAGGGAAGTGCTTTTTTCTGTCCTTTGGGAGTTTTCAAGATTTCTCTTTTTTTCAGCTAATTCTGTGGCTAACCAATAAGCTGCTAAAAAGTGAAAAATCTAACTGAGCCATTTGCTTCAGTAGTCTCAAAATATTTCATTTTTCTACTTTCACTTACAAATTAAAAATTAAAATCGAAATATATTTCAAAACAAATATATGTTCACTTAGAACCATATGTATTGGGACACTTGCAATGATTTTGAAAAGTCTTTCACATCTTTTTTCCAGTGGAGAAACTTCATGAAAACTGCGTTATTCAATCCAAACCATTTTGTTTGTTTGGCATTCCAGGATAATGTTCTCGTGGAGAAACAGAGACATAATCCACTTTTATCATTAATTCAGTATATCAGGTTGTTCTTGTTTGGGATGACTTCTGGGAAAGAATGATTGAGAACTTCATGCTGAGTTGATTCAGCAGTGGAATTCTCAAATACTGCTGTAATTATCCATCCTTCTGAGTATCCATTCATGGAAAACTTACGTTTCTCAAACGTCTATCTGCCTATGGCCCCTTCCATTCTTCTCAAACAGGATTGATTAAAAGTGCTCCTGTTGAAGGAAAAGTTTATCATAGGTTTTGCACAACCTGGGCACTATTTCTTTGTCAGTGTGTCAACTCTGTAGCAAGACTGTTAGAACCGTTTCCTGCAAGGAAAATGCACTCAGGGTATTTCAGATGAGATGTTCTTTTCTGTCATGCCAGACACAGAATTCACCAAACAGACGGGAAAACCTGCACTGTTGGGATGGGTAAAGCCATATTCACTGAAGAACATGCTATTTTTTGCAGGTAATAAATCACCTCTCAGGGTACAGTTGGCAACTTCTGGTTCAAGCGAAAATTCCCACTGCTACTTTTAATTCTTGTTTGTCCAAGCCTTGTGTAGGCATTGGTCACGAGCAAAATTTGGAGTAAATTCTCCACAGAAGAAATGTGGAATGAAGAGTGGGCAAGACTGTGTTGGTGTTTCTGTTCATCTTGAAGGAGGGAACCTTCTGCTGCAGATCTCAAGTGATGCTTGAGGGGAAGAACAGCACGTACAAGGAGGAGAGCCAAGAGTCTGCCACTAGAGAGGAGCCCTGGGGACAGTGTCAAGGTAATGGCCCTCACCAGCCACTCAGAAAATGCTTTCTTTGTGACTTTTGCTGCCCTATATACCTTCTTCCCATGTCCTGTCGTTTTCCTCATCCCATTTTGCACAAAGACAGGAAAGCCTGAGGTTTTACACAGGTTTCTGGAGAGACGAGCAAGCTTTCAAACAACTGCTTACCTTGCCAAAAAACAGCAGCTGGGTCACTCCAGAGGTACTGCAAGCCCCTCACCATCTCCTCTGAGGGGCAGCTGAGGGAAGTGGAGGGAAAAGGAGGCTCAGGGAGGACCTTGTCACTCTCTACAACTCCCTGACAGGAGGTTCTAGCCAGGTATGGGCTGGTCTCCCCCCAGAGAGTAACAATCAACAGGACAGAAGAAGACTCAAGTTGCACAAAGGGAGGTTTATGTGGGATAGTAGGGAAAATTTCATCACTGAGAGAGTGATCAAGCATTGGAACAGGCTGCCTAGAGAAAAAGTGCAGTCACTACACCTGCAGGTGTTCAAAAAAATGTGTGTGTATGGTGCTTAGGAACATGGTTTAGTGGTGGAGCTGGCAGTGTTGGGTTAATGGTCGAACTGATGATCTTAGAGGTCTTTTCCAATCTTAATGATTCTATGGCCTCTGTGGAAGAAACTCCCAGCAGATATACAGAAAAGTGTCAGAAGTCAAACTAATTCTTCTCATGAGATATTTTCCTTGTTCCTACCACTCAGTGCATTAGAGACTGGCAACAGAAGTTGCATGAAACAAGAATCTTTAATGGTATTCTAAGTTGATTGTATTTTTGATATTCTTTTGGCAGAAAGTCCTGCAATTTAATTAACTAATTGTGCTGCATGACAAAATTTTATTCACTTTAAACCTCTTTTTCTCCTTGTATTAACATAGTCTATAATTATTCCCCTCCTAAGAACGTTGTCCATAACATTTGCCATGGTATAAACCTCAGCCACCTCCTTCCAAAGAGTTCTAAATTTATCTAGTTTATCCTGGCATGGAAGCAGATACATGCAATTACTGACAAGACAACCACTATCAAACCCAACTGTTGTTACTGAGACTGAAATGCTTCCAAAAATTAATTATTTAAAATAATCCAAACGGTGCAAATATCCAAAGATCAGGCAGATCTATAAAACTTGCCTGTAGCAAAATCATGCAATTAGAATCATGCTCATAAGTGTTGCAGTCTTAAAACATTAATGGAAGGAGTTATTAAAATTGTATTTGATTTGCATTATTACAACACTGAATGCACTGTGGAAAACCGAGTCCATGAGTGAGGTTCTGCACAAACCAGTCTTATTATCTGAGCTGGAACTTTAAAATAGACTGTGCTTTACAGTTCTGCCTGAATTTTCTTTAGTTTTATTGCTCTTCTAAATTGATAAGGACTCCTGTTTTTATATTAGAAATAGAAAATGAGGAGGAGGATAAGAAAATAGTTGTAGACAAAGACTCAGACAAGCAATTTGAGAAAAAAACAATCCTTCCCAAAGTAATTTTTGTCAGAAATGGGACGTGTTGTTGTGATCACAACTGCCATCAAAAGCCCCAAGAATTGCAGGGTTTCTGTAGACAACCCAGGAGAAAGTTGCCCCAAATGTGGAAGCAATTATAAAGAAATTCATGACTCATAGTAAGAATTCCTGGTTTTATTTCCGTTACAAATAGACTGTAATTTGTGGATCTCCATCTGACATCTTTTTATTGGGCACTTACCCTCCCTGACATGTTTACAGAATTAGCTGCTTCATTAGTGGGACATCATCAGCAAATCTGATGCACAAATATCACCTTTAATCCAGTAGGAAACAGAGTCTGTTCAAGTCAATGGAATAATTTCAATCATTTCCAACAGAATTAGGGATAAACCTGTGAGGGTTAAAGAAGATATATATATAACCACTATTACGCAGTATAAGAAGGAATACAGGGAATTTTCTTTGCAACTGAGATATTTTTAGGTTTTTTATTCTTTAGAATCCCTGTACAGGCACGTCCCTCATGCACAGTTGTCAAAAATAGTGTTTAGGCATTTAGACTCAAGTTGATTTAATCCACTACAGAAGTGTGCTCTAAATTTTTCAGGCAGTGAAAATGTGTAAAAATGGTGTCTTCGTGTTCAAAAGCTCCATTTCATTTAGAAGAACTGTGCCAATAAATTAAATAAATGAGAGTATTTTTATTAAAAATAGAAATAGTGTCTTGTAGAAAAAAATACTCTTTCTTCTGAACTTAAAATGTGTTTCAAAATTCAGTATTCAAATCCTTAGCAGGTGTAAATCATCACAGAAATTATGCTGTTACACTTTACATGATATTACCAAATTGTCTTGCTGGTAATTAAGAATATCCTCTGTGGAATAAGGACCAATGACAGGAGAAAGTATAAGTTGATATTGTCTCAGCACGCATAAATGGTAGACAGAAATATTCATGTGCATAATCTTACACCTTCCCTACATGATACCCAGTGGGCTAAAGTAATAGTGTACAGAATTATCTTGGAAAAGGCAATTCTCAACAGAAACTAAAAAATCTTATGAGTTGTCTGTGTTTCTCATAATTATACATGGCAAAAATGAAGCTAAAACTAACAGGCATGCTCTTGGAAAATGCTTCTTTAAAAATGTTTCTTTAAACTTTCAGAATACTTTAAACTTTCAACTCAAATGTTTTCCAAGCCCAAATTTTCTGTATTTCATTCCAAGAAAATTAGTATCCCTTTCTCTATTTCTTTTCATGGGTCTATCATGTCCATAATGTACAGCCCAGGGAAACCAATATCATTCCAATTATTCAGGAAGGTAATGAGGCTGTTCAAAGATGATCAAAAATGAAATTTCTGAATTTCTGGTGTAAATTTCAGGGGAAAGGCCACCTCTGAATTCAACAGATGCTTCCATGAAGGGCCAAACAGCCCCTCTGTCTTCTGAAGCACAGCTCCTCCAACTTATCCAACAGAGAGTCTTTTCCAGAATCAAACTTTTCTTTAAAATGCAAGTGCTCTCCTTCCTCAGAATTAAAAGTGAATCTCTTCTGAGTCTCGTGAAAATTATTTTCAACAGCTTCCTTAAGGAGATGTCCATCATGAGCAGCGAGGCTCAGGGCTGGAATTTCAGGTGTTCATGAAACATGCTCTGACCTATGTGTTCAGTTCATGGTTCTCCCAAGTACGATTTTATTTGCTTTAATTCTGGCTAAGTTACTGTGAGGATACTGATGTTGAACTTTCATCTTTCATGGTTTTAGATTCTGTGCTGACTAGGGGTGTAGTTCTGAGCCTCATTTAACTGTTAGGAAGCTCTCTTTACAGAGTAGGTTGACAGAACAAATCCTTTTCCTACTGGAGACCAAGTACAATGGGTACAAGTTTTCAGACCCAAAAGCACAAACAGTGGTGGACTGAAGAAAGGATGGGACTTCATAACCTGAAGCTGTAATTGGATAATTAACTCCAATATGCAAATGAACCAAAACTTATAAAAGTGTGAGACCTCGGGACTTGCTGTCCATTTTGTGACTATTTTGGGTCCATCTTGGGTGTAGCCCTGGCCAGGGTCTTGTACTGCCCAAGGTGTACCTTAAAGGCTTTTTAATAAATATCTGATTTATTCTCTAGCTCTGTCCAGTCCCTGTTCCAGGCCAGCCTTCCCAAGGCATCAATACAAGGCCTAAATTCCATGTAACATGATGTTACATCCATGCAACATCAGGATACAGCTGATGACCAAGTCCCTGTTTTCTCATCTTGGATAAAAAGGTCAATATTGGTTCCATTATCCCTCCAAAAAATTTGGAAATAGTCAACTGAGAGAGGAAAAACACAGTGAATAGTGGTGAATGATGCTTGGATGCATATGTTTAAAATGTCCTATAAGTGCAGAGTGTCATAACATGGTGTCATAAACATATGACATTAAAAGGCCAAATATATTAAGACCAAAAAACATTCTGTGCAGATTACTTGTGGGCATCTTTGTGGCAGGTACTGAGGGATATTCTAGATTGTAGCAGGAATCAAGAGAGAATTAGGCATATATGTATATATAGGATGAGTCTTTGATCTCATATAAAATGTAGAAAGCATAAAATACTGTGTATTAGAGATCCCCTGAGCAAGAACTATTATCTAGGCATCAACTGCAAACACATTACCATCGGAAGACTTATTCCAAGGTATGAAAAAAATCCACTAACAGCAGGAAATAGAAACATTTGAAAGCTCCTCTGGAAGCCCTCAGAACCAAATCAGGATGCCTCTGTGTAAGGCAGGCTCCAGCAGCACGGTCCCTCCAGGAGCTCTGATCAGGCACTTTCCTGATCTTCGTGTCTGCACACTCCAAGCAGGGACATGCTGAATATTAGCATCTTTCTGAAGCTGCTTAATGTGTGAGGCTCTTTTTTTTAACCTCTTGGTGTCCTGTCTTCTCATGGAATGCAGAGAACTGTATTTTTTTTCCTTATTAACATAGAGCTTACAAGTAAAACATCACCTGTTGCAATGCAGGAAGAATTTTGTACAGAGGGAAAATTCTGTGTCCTGCCTACTAAATGACAGGCACAAGCAGTTCCTTCTGTATGGCCCCCAGTGATCACATCCCATTTTGTGCACATTGGAGCTTTTCAAACCCACAGAGTTTTGTGTTTAGCAAAGCAGATGTGCAAATGGAGATCCAGGTGACCTCCCCTCTGAGAACCAGGCCTTTGACACACATTACTCCCCTGCTGACAGCATGAGAAGTGTGGATCAGTTGGCATTTCACACCTGCAACTAATGCAGAAGTTGTAACAATATGAGTGAGCATTAGGGAGAGAAGAGATCCTTTGGACATAAACCAGCTATATTTAACAGGAAAGGTGCAAATCCACCTTATGACTCAGGATATGTATTAGCTGCAGCCCCTCTTTAACCTAGAAAGAAAGAATTATATCCAGGGGAACTTACCTCAAAGAGTTTCTCTTTTCTCAGGCAGAAGTGATGATTAGGCTGAAACTGGCCATTTGTTTTATCTGTAGATGGGGAATAGACAATTTAGCCCTTGCAGCTTCAGCTGTCTTGGCTCAAGACCCTGATCTACAATAAATACCTCTTCCAATCAATAGAGCACTGAACTTGGAGTAGAGCCCAGGACCTTTCCCGGCAACTTTGGCCTGGACGGAGCTGACCTGGTAAATGTGCAGGCTTTGGGGAGAGGTCTCACTGAAGATCCCGAGTTCTCCAAGCCCTCTCTGCCTTGGGAAGTCTGTGCCTCCAGTTGGGCTGCTGGGGACAGGAATGACAACAGCTTTTCACATGCTATTTTCTTGTTGGTGATAGATGCTCTGCACTGCTCCTTGAGCTTTTTGGACTTTCCTAATGCTGCAGCACACATCCTGCAACACTCATCACTGCTCAGGGCTCTCTTCACTGCAGCAGGTCTATCAACTGCAGAGAATTTGGGGTTGGATGTATCTGCTCCCCCATTTAGGAATAGCAAATCCTGTTGAGTGGATGGAAAGGTACCACCATCCTTTGTACCAGCATGATCCAGCCCTGGGAGCTCATCTCCTTTGGATGAGTTCTGGGGGTTTTTTTGCCAGCATCTAAAGGTCGCTGCTCTGATCCCTCCCCACAGCCTGATGCCTTCTGTCTTTCTTCCTGCCTGAGAAATGTCTAAACGAGCAGTTTCAGCTCCTCCTTCAGCCAGGGTGGGAAGGGGCCGCAGCAGCACATCTCTCCTTGAAAAGTCAGGGTGCAATCCCCACCAAAACGTGCCCCTGGGCAGGTACGTGACATTCAGCTTGAGAAAGGAAACCGGTTTGTCACCTCTTGCTTAATGGTGTCACCTCAAGGCAGAGCTGAGGAGCGCCTATGGGCACGAGAGATAAGATTGCATTATTAGCACTATATTCATCTTGTTCTGAAGATCATAGAAAAGCTTGGGTTCAAAAAGACCTGAAGGATCACCTAGCTCCAAGGTCTTCCATTTTCCAGCCTCAAAATGTGACACAACATTAAAAATGTGGTGAGAGTCTCACTTACATAAATGTCAATTTATGGATTCTGCTACCAGAGAAGGTAAAGCATCTCTCCCAGTTAATCTTCCTGACTTCTCTTAGAAGACACAACAGCTCCAAACTAGAAGAGAGCTGTCATCATCTATGACCCCTTGGCCTGAGGACTGTATGAAAACATAGAAAAGGGGCTTTTAATGCAGAATAACATAAACTCTGTGTGTGAATACTTTTGTGTAAGGTGATTGTATGTATGTACTCTGCAAAATGCATTTTGGATGTACTTGGGAATAGTAGTGCATACAATTCAAAGTTACCAGGAATATTAAAACAGGTGGGAAAGGCACAGAAGATACAAGGGAAATTGTAGATAAAGGCAGGAAAAAGGAAAGATGATAGATGTGGAGACAGCTAAGAGGATGACAGGCGTGACAGGCAGGATCAGGTAGGACAAATCCAAATGGTTCATAAGATGGAAAAATGCCTCTCTGGCATTGTACCTTTAGCTTGTTTTACCACAGTAGTGTTACAGTTCTTTTCTACTGCTGCTGCAAATACCGAAGTTCTCCTGATTAGTTTTTTCCCCCTGTGTAAGATGTCCTTTATGCTGTGATGAGATCATTTGTGTATTAGTTCATTTTAATCTTTTCAGAAGGAATCCAGGAACTGTGGTGAGGTCATGACTGCAGTAATGTCTAAAAGGATGGTTTTATAGGGAGGGGAGAAATATTCCTCTCATTTAGCAAAACTGTAACAGAATTTGTGGCTCTCAAGTGTGTTGGACAAGTTAAGGTTTGGGATTTTTCTGTTGCATGTGTTTGCAAAAGACAGCCTGTTTCGTTCTCTTGATTTTTCTCTAAGTATTGCATAAACCAAAAAAGGTTGCAGACAAAGAACCCTGTTAGAACTCCACCTGAACAATCCTCTAGCATCATCCCAACCCATGGCACCTCCCAGTCTTACAGTCAAGAGCAGGGTAAAAAAACACAGACTTCTCTGATGGCCTGAGTGCCCTCACATTAGAGATTCTGCTCCACTGAGAAGGCAGATGCCTCACTGAGAGCATCCTTGTTCCCATCTTTTTCAAGGAGAAAAATCCTTGGGGCATCCCCCAGGGCTATGGTATCACTCTTTAACATGACCTGTTTGTGCCTCATGGATCAACAGAGCAATGAGAGGCATGAATTTGGACCACAACATTTCAGGCAATGACCCAAAAATAAAAGTGCCAAAATTTCACTGTTACTCTGATTTTCACCTCCAGTCTTTCCCACTCTCTGTGGAAGTGACAAGACTTAATGATGTGATTCTGAAAGGTCTCTGGATGGATTTGGTACTGGAAAGAGATATGTAGACAGATGGAATCATGTGCCTTGCTTTGCCATGGCCAATATATTATATTTTAATGTGTTCTAACGAACTTTAAAATTACTCCCCAGCGTGCATTGGTCAGAGGGGTTATTCTGAGTGTGCCACCCTCCTGGGTCCTTGAGATCATTCCCTCTGGATCTGTTGGATCAACAACAGGGTGGTGATAACAAATCTGCTGCTTGAACCCAGCAGTCTGCTTTCCCCCTCCTTGCTGAGTGGATTTTTGCATACTAAGAGTTGCACTGCTCCTCTTTTAGCAACTTCAGGGCATTAGTGATGTGCTCAAAACCAGTTCCCCTTTCATACCTAGAGACCAAACGTCTTGGATGATCCATGGGACACAGAAGACACCACAGGCTTAGTTTTGCTCCAGGGGTTTAAGAGATTTAGTTACCCAGAGAGGAGTGGAAGATTAATGGTGCTTGTTGATGGTGACAGGGACCTGTGTGCTCCAAACCCCATCACGAGCAGGGAAGAACCCACCTCTACACACTACTAATATGCATAACTATGGAAAGTCTTTTAAATAAAAAAGACTAATTAATAATGCTTAGTGGTCTAGGTGTCTAAGTATGAATTGTCAGGGATTTCTGCAGGCTTAGGGAGGTGGGGAAATGGGTTAACATCGCTTTGTTTCAAATTACAGGGTTTTAGATTGTTTCAAACGAGAAACAGAGAGGGTTTCCACGCCAGATTTGAGACGTTTGTTCTCTTTTATTTGTACTAAAATTTCGGCTTCAGCTCACACTGTCATTCTACCCAGGCTGCTTCCCAGACCAGCTAATTTGTCTACCTGTGTTCCATTTTCGGCCTTGGTTTTAATTTGAGGATGATTCCTGCTAATACTGAAGACTGGATAGGACATCCATTAAAAGTCTACACAGCAATTGAAATGGAAAATTCCAAAAGAAACCCTATTAGAGTTTTTCTCCATCAAATCAACATTACAGACTTCTTATGCATTTCTTAATTAGACATTGATATTAACTGGACTGTTGCATGATTTAAATCTAGCTCTTAATCTCAGCTATTCTATGCTGCTGTAGTTTTTATGACATCCAACTAGTGACTGCTTTATGCATTAATCTATCTGGAAAACCACCTTCACATTTTTTTTGTCTTTTTTTAGAAGAATAAAGGCCCCAAGAAGGAAATGAAAGCTTTTGGGTTCAGCCATTAGTAATTTTCTGCTTAGTATTTGAAAAATTGCTTATTTTAATTGCTTCATAGAAGAAAAAGATATCAAAGCCAACGTTCTTTCTCTCCAAACTTTGTAATTATTTCTCTCAGACTCTTATTTGAAATGCCTTGAAAGGATTTTCATTGAAATGTAGATTTCTTCTCTTTCAAAAGTACTTTTATTCCCCTGTGCTTCTTTCCCCTTTTTTTCCTAGTGACTTCCTCTCTAGATTTAGAGCAAAAACATAGTCTCCAATGTCTGGACACTGCAGCATGTGTCACACAGAGGTCCCTAAAGTGACATCTTCTTTAAACCTAACCTTCCCATGGCCTATAGACCGTGCTGACAATTTGCCTTAGGTCTTAGTCTGCTGCCCTTGGGCTTCCTCCAGGGACAGCAGAGAAAAGCCATAGGTGTTATAGGGGTTTGCTCTTTCAGACTCTACTCATTCTAAAAAGTATTGTGTGATTTGCTGATTAGTATCACCACCAAAATTATGAATCTAATGGAACAATTCTATAAATATGAGTGAGGGTGTCAGTGAGCTGAAGCCAAGGCACAGGTAAACCTTGTACAGTTTTGAGTTCTGTCTCTAGCAGTGTAAATCCTGACTATCCCAATCCAGAAGGGAATTTGCTAACCAAACCAAATGAACTGCAGTTCATTCTGCATTGTATTTAAATGTCAGTAGCACAAAGCCTCAGGATCATGCTGGCCCCCACAGTAATCCTTGATACCAATACAGCAACAGTAGCAAGAAGTTCTTTATTTAACCTATACATTTTCAGAGAGCATTATTTACTAATAGATTATGATCTGGTCAAAATGATCTATACATTCATTACATCTGGAGTGGGCTTTCATAACTCACAGGACTTAAGAATGAGGCAAAACTCACATTTGTTTATAGTGCTGCAATTCTGCTCAGCAAAAACAAAAGGTGCAGAGAAAACACTGTCCTAAGCACTTGTGGTCTGCTCTGAGTCCCAGGTGATTTCTCATGCCAGCTCACAAATATCTTTAAGAGCCTCAGAAGAGTGGGGACCTGGCTGCCTCAGAGCCACCTCAAAAAATAGAGTTGCTCCTCTGCAAATCAGTCACCCCACGAGCCTTGTGCAGTCATGGCTGAGGTTATCTCCCAGGGGGAATCTTCCCAGTGGAATGAAACACTTTGAGAATAGAAGATTGAAATGAAGCTAAAGCATTCTCAATATCAGATTTTGCACACTTTTTCTTTTTTTGCAATAACACAAAAGGAAGAAAGAGAATAAGAAAATGAGTTAGAGGGAGATGGAGGGAGAGATGGTTTATTAAGCAAAGCTACTTTTTTACTTTGAATTTACAGTCCTGATAGACATCTTTTTTTCAAAATTACTCATTTTTTATATTCAGATACTATGGCTTTCAGTACTAGGTCCTAGATTTGTCTGGACAGATTACCCTCTTATTTCCACAATGAAACTTAATTATCCTTTTTATGTCTTCAGATACTTCCAGTTATTTCCTGAACTGTTTCTAGAGACAGAGAGCAGCTAATGGGTCAGCCAGTAAAGTAAATACTGTGTATCCCTACTGTTTTTAAGGTAAAAGCCCTTTAGTCCCAGGTCTTTTTGGAATATTTTGAGGGCTACTGCATGTAATTTGCTCAGATCTACTTTTTCTGAGCTTTTTTTTTTCTTGTGACTAGGCAGAGACTCATCATTTTCTCAGCACCTTTCTGTGTATTACTTGGAAGCATCTAAATGTGACTAACTCACCTGGAATCCGTGGAGGGATATTTGAATGCGTCATCTCTGAGACAAGAATAACTCCTCCTGAAATCCAGGGTGGAAATGACTGCGTGGTTTCAAACACCCCTTCCTGTACCCCTGCTGTTGCAGCAAGAAGGAATGCATCTGAGTACTTAGAGCCCAAATGAATAAATAAATTTATTCAAAGCAATGGCAGGAGCACAGAGGGATGTGGGTGTTGCTGGTGTTGAGTAGTTACTGGACTTTAGGACACTCTGTAGGTTTCATTTGTGAAGAAACCCATAACACATGATCCACTGTCACTACCTTCTGTCACTACCTTCTCTCTGAGCAGAACTAACACAGAGCTGTTAACATGGAAATGTCACCTAAGATAACCCAGGGCCTGCAAGTACTGACGAGAAAATTATAATGAGTATCCATTCAGACTTTGAGAGTTATTTTTTAGCTTTTATTTTTTTCTAAAGTCTCAGTTGTTCAAATTAGAAAGTAAAGAAGTGTTACAACTAATTAAAATATAAATTAGCTAGAGAAAATCACCCAAACCATCAGGAAGCAGAGAGAGAGCACAACTGGGCGTGTGTTATAGAATCCTTTATGAATGAAATGCTAAATCCTAAAGGGCTGACATGGCAAAATAATCTTAATGTATAAATAGAGCAGATGTTGCTGTGGTACCCAGGTACACTTTACTGAGATGAACAAGTGGTGGTCAAATGCAGTTTAACTAGTCTGGGATGAGCAACAGACTTTGTATGGACTTTACATATTGTATAAACCCCAAATTAAACAAAATTTCTCTTACCCTGGCACAGTATTCACATTGCAGTCACATCCCTGCATGGAAGTTTCTTCCTCCAACTCCAACTTGTGAGCCCAGCCTGAAAGCAGGAACCAGGATAGTTCAGTATCACTGAGTCTGTCATACCAAAACCAAAAATTAAGATGTCACTGCGGTATAAAACACAAGTTTCTCTGTCACACCCAACCTGCATTTTCTCCAGATGAGTTCATCATACTCAGTTTCCACTACCCTGAGAGAACAGATAATCTGTTTCCTATAAATACAATAAAGAGTGCTTCAAATGACGTGGCATTTTTTCAATTCATCATTTCAATGATTCAAAATAAGTGTGAAAAGAAAAGATGCTGAAAGCACCGTGCAGCAGGAGCCCAGGACTGAAGGCCTCAGGAGGCTAAATCACCATTTTTGCTGCTGATGGATTCTCCCATCCCAGACCTGTCACCTAAACCTTCAGCCTGGGTGCATTTACATGCCTCCACAGGGTCCTGCAGCCCCGTGTGCTGCACAGCCTGCACAGCAACAAACTGGCTCCTGATCTCATCTCTGCCCTCACTCTCTGCAACTGGAAAAGGAGTGATAAAAAATAATAATAAGCCCAGAATAATTATGTATTGTCTTTATAGTGAAACAGGTCTTGAGCATTGTGAGTTCTCCACTGGGAGAAGTCCCATTTAAAAAATTTCCCTGGCATAAAAATGAATTGGATCCTGTTACATGAATGGCCTGCATTTACTATTCTTTTCACTTACCTTCTAGTCGTTCATTTTCTGAGCTGACTTGTGCCTCTTCCCCTGTTGTCAGCAGGAACTGGGTAACAAGAACTTGCTGGAAATGGAGTGGTACATAAATAAACAAACACAGGAAAACAAAACAAAACAAAACCTCCTGACTTGGCAGATGCACTATTGCAACCATGATGTAAAACTATCAAACAACAAATGCAACTTCTGAACATCTCATCACTCACATCACAAACAGTAAGGGAGGAAACTGAAAGAGGATTTTAATCAGTGATAATGAATTTGGAACAGCACTGGATTTTCAGATCATAGGAAATTCAGAACAAGCCTGGGTTGATTCTTGTTCTGAATTGATATTCTTCTTCCTGTAGCCATCAAACACTGCATCCATTGGTATCTGTAAAATGGCAGCACTTGGACTATCCCAATAGCAATGACCACTCTACTATAACCAAGAAAATCAATCTGCATCTTTGCTCTAGGGTAAGGAAAATATTTGGACATCTCAGGAGTACTCATTTCTCCTCCCAAGAGCCCAGCACCTCTAAGTATGATACCAGGGCTCCTTGCTTCATCTGTTTCAATTTTGAAGCTCTTGAAAAAGGTAACAGTTCACAACTGCTGCAATGGTCTTGCCCCAAGGAAATGGACAACACAGAAACAAGGCAGAGGCAGAAACACCACAAGTGACCTAAAGGATGTTTTCTTGGGAAAAAGGGGAGATTAATTAAAGGGGAAAATCTGCTGGTCATTAAGTGTCCTGGAGCAACTATTGTGACACTGGAGCAGTGAGTTTCTGTGTGGCTTTAAGACATCTGCCCTGAGGAAACATTTGCAATCGAAACTGTGTCCTCTTTTTCCCAAGTCTCCGATTCCCATGGGCCAGGAGCTGCCTTGCTAAATGAAACGCTTCTTTAGGGAGCCTGGCTGGCCCCAGGGATTGGTAATGCAATATAGAGCCTTTCATCTCTCACCCATGAACCCAAGTCAAACAGAGTTTGGTAAATGGCCAATAACCCCGACCATTCCGGGGCTGTTTGGTGACCTGTGCGAAATGAGGAGGGTCATCTCTGTGTCTGTTTACTAGAAGGCAAGTGTCAACTTCACCATAAAAAGGGACACAGTTACCACTCATTATCACCCAATTTAACATTCTGAAGACAAGAGAACGAGCCTGGAAAACTCAGCCATCTTCTGACCCAACCATGGCGGTCCCAGTACCTCAGGGCTTGAAGAACATTAATGAGGACAGTTGCATTGTGGCAAACCAGGCTGTGCCTCTCCTGCCAACAAGAAATCCAAGTCTGAGCTACTCTCAGCTGCATGTGATTACAGTCCTTCCCAGATCCACACGGAACTCCACAGGAATCAGTCAGTTTTTGGGTGCATCAGGCACTAAAGCACAACCACAAAGTTAAAAAACACTGCAGACTTCTGTAAATCTGCATTTATGGTCTTAAATAGACATGGGTAACTTGCATAGGGACCCAGAATCCAGCACTGATAGAGTTAATGTGCTGAGAAGCCCTGCACTGGAAGGCTCTGTTCCCTCACCCATCATGAATATAGTGTTCTGGTTACCAAAATAGCTGTATTTGGAAGGGTTGAAGGCCAGAAGCTCACTGCAGTACCCACTCTTGCCCTATGCACTGCTCATTTTAAGGTCAGACCTTTAGCATCAGGAATCTGTTAGAAGAAAGAGGAATCACTTTAAAAGTTGTTGCCACTCTAGGGATTACCCTGGAAGGTCTGAGAGGGTATAGGAAAGGGCAGGGGCAGATAAACACTTGGCCACATGAAAAATCAGCTGCCCCTAAATTTCAGTACATCTGCATAAACCTCCCAAAACTGCAGCCAGCTTGTTCCCCCTCTCAGTGTTCCCAGTCACCACTCTCATTTTGCAGCCCTTCTCATGCCACAGCAATGCTAACACTGTCGTTGTCAGCTGGGTTACTGTTTAATCCCTCCTATCTTGATTAATTGCATTAAATTGGTATACCTATGTTAATTAAACAGAAGATGGCAGAGGCAGCTTCTACTCCTTGCTCTTTTGTGTAGATCATTTCCCAAGGCTTCACAGGTTGTGGAAAAATAACAATACAGACACACCACACATCATATTTCAGCACAGCTGATAAAGCTATTTTACTCATACAGTGGTCCATAATTCTTTTTGCATATCACAGTATAGGTTTAATTACCACGCTGCTGCTGCATGGCAGCTTTTCTCGCTTTTTCTTTTTTTTTTTATTTGTATTATTTGCAAGTGGTAATCATGTTTTCCTGTCACCCCCGAGCAATGTGCATGCGTGCGTACAGGCAAATGCCAAGACTGGAAAGGAAATTTGATGCGTGTCCATGAATTAGAGTTTTCAAACTTTGGCTGAAGATTAGTACATGTAAACATAGCTCTGCCCCCTTCATCTTGGATAATTGGTCACAAATGCTACTTGACACTTCTCAAATCAGACACTTTACATACTTCTGAGCATAGCTGAACTTTTTTGGCAGGAATTAATTTGCTTTGCAACTTAGCTGCTCATTCCTGGCCTGGTCCCTGCTCCAGTGATTTCAGGGCAATGTTCTGCCAGTGTGAGGAGCACAGAGGCAGGACCAGATCTGTTTGCTAGTGCAGACGAGCCCAGCTTTGTTGACTCCCTCAGAAAAACAATTACTGCAGCTGATGTTCTGCCCTTTGCCAGCCTTGATTAACATTGGGATTTTTACCTTCGGATCCCTCTTTCTATTCCAATTACTGAGCAAGTTACAGTGCATCAGGGGACATCTCAAAAGAACGGAGAAGGCAATGTAGCATCACCAGAAAATGCAACTTCTGACACACAAGACCCTTCCACGGCATTACCAGCTTTATGGGAGATGTTTACAGACCATCCGAGGAGAGACTCTCACTTTTTTCCCTGCCCCTTCTGCAAACAGTGCACGCTCCAGCGGAGAAGGGAAATCCATTTCTGGAGTAGTGATGGAGTTTGAAGCAGGCAGAGAATTTCATGCTATTAAAGAGCCCCCTGTTTGCTCTGACAGTACAGTGTGTTTACTCACCATGCACCAGCACTGTGAGAGCTGAGCAGACCATATGCTCACTTAGAAGGGCTGCCAGGTCTCAGGGAGCATTGCTGTGCCTATTCCAGGAGGGGTCTGGGGCAAGAACACATTCCAGAAAGGATTTCTCTAGGAATACTGTATTTTATCTGGTGATTTATTTCTGTCCAGTCTCTGGACTAAATGGCAGTTTATCAGCATCTCCATGTAGATCTATGAATAAGTAGAAAATCTTATTTGCCCTTTATTCACTGGGATGTGGATAAGCTGCAGCATATTAAAAATATTTGTCAGTTTGTTCTTTTTGGCTATCAAGTGGGGTATGTGCCAGCATGCCCTCCTCAGGCTGGCTGCTTCATAAAGAAAATGGAGAGAAAATGAAGAAACAATGTCAGGTCTAGAAGAGAGTGACCATTTGCATGAGTTATTTTAGGATTATTGCCTTGCTTCTAACTAAAACTAAATCCGTAAATTGGATTGAGCTCCTACCTGCAGAGGCAAAGTGTGGAACTTTGTGCTGTGCTTCAGGTGAAGACCATGAGAGGAGCAAATCCCTAGTGGTGCACTCGTGTTGTCTTGATTCTCAGGGCTTTGTGCAGCTCAAAGCACTGATGAGGAGAAGCCGAGACAGAAAGAGTCCCCACAATGTTTCTCTGGCCTCTGGTGACTTGTGCCATGTCCAAGAGCTGACCCACAGCCCAGGGCCAGGGAACCAGCTGCATCAGCCACCTCCCTGAGCGCTTGGTCCCCACACTTTCCAATTACAGTCTTGTGATGTCCCTAGAAAAGAAGGGGAGCTCATGTTATCAGAAATATGGCAGATTCACTGTAGAGAAGCAATAATTGCCCCAGAATTTGCCAAGGAGTAATCCATAAAAAGATGTTGCATGTGAGTATGGCTTGAGTTTTCATAGTCGTACCTTAGATAAACAAATTGAGATGTATTTTGCTTCCTTCTGTTTAACTCTGATATTTGAATCAGTGTGGGAGTGGTGGGTGTGATATTTCTAGGTGAACAAGGCAACAACTGGCCAAGAGATACAGCATATCTCCAAAGTCTGAACTAAGGAGGATGCTTGGTTTCCATTACTATTATCTATCACTATAAATTTAGCCTTCAGGTCCTAGACATTTTAAAATAACATGTCTAGTGTTAGAATAGGAGACTATCAGAAAAAGTGAATTACAGGTTACAGGCTTCCAGTATTTGCAGTAAAAGAAGTATTACCATAATTACACCTGTAGGGTACTCGTTTATGTTGTTATTAGGGGAAAGGATGGTAGAATTAGGATGTATGGCAAGAAAACATTGCAGAAGGGGAGCTGAATAGTTTAGCTGGGACAAAGAACTACGATGGCTCTGGTCATGCTTCTGTTTTCAGCACATGAAGTCACCATGTGAACCTACAATGTCCAGGGATTTAGGTGAAACCACTATGGATCACCAGTATCTGGTACAAATGGAAACAAACCTCAACCCACAGAAAGGCCCAGCCTCACACCCAGCCCCCAGAGTGGGAACTGATACCTTTTGTACCTTTGAACACCTCCACGGTCTTTGCTGGGTGAAAATGGGAATTGACCAAGTGACTCCATGAGCTCGGTTCTTCAGAGACAAAAGTCCTTCCCTATCCTCAAAGAATATCAAACCCAGATTCTTGAACATTTGAAATGAGACTAGAATAAGGAAAAACAAAATCTTTCTTTTCAGGGGAGAGGTGAATCTCCATTTTGTCTTGTTATTTTGTGGTCAGGGCCATTATTAGTCCATAGGCACTTGCTGGTATAAATCCACTGCGTCACCTCCTGGATGTCATTACTTAAAGTCAGCAAACCCGTGCTTCAGTGGCTGAAGATTTACTTGCTTAATGTCTGATGTCATCAACAAATTCAGGCTGGCAATGACATCCTACTTGTCCAAGCTAATATACAGCCTTGCACTGTCCTTGTTTCCCTTCCCACTCCAACTCATGGCTCAGTGTTTGTGTCTACCAAAAACCAACATTACAGCTGAAGAGAATGAAGTGGTGAATGAACATGAGGTTTGCATGCAGATAATTAGAAGTCCGGCTGGGTAGATCACATTATTTAATGTATCGTTATTATATTTGTATTTTAAAAGCTTTTAAAATATGTTACTTCTTCTATTACTCCATCTCTTCAGTGCTCTTACTCCAGGGATGAATTGTGCTGTGTGTTTTGGTAGAGATTTGTTTCCTAAAATATGATGGAACCATGTGGATCTTAAGTCATTGCTGTGATAAGTCAGTAAGTTGTCCCTACTTGAGGAAACTCTTGTGTCAGGAGTAAAAACTCTTGTTTGGTTGTGCTGCAAGAAGCAGGATGATATTTAATTATGACAGTTAAAACTCATCTCCAAGTGCAGACTATTGATTTGTTCTAATATAGAAAAGGTGGAATTAAAAAGCTGGTTTATTTAGAAATTTACTTATTCCTAAAAATGTCTGTTCAGCTCATTTTTAAATTTGATTTCTTATCCTGGGTGAATTACACTGCATTTCTGAATCTCAAGAACTGCCTGTGCCTGAAAACAGCTGATCGAAGGAGCAGCATAATTCAGTTGTTTTGATTGTAAGATTTTTGTTTGCTGCTTTATTGGACAATGGTGTTTGCAAAAGAGAGGTTAAGAGCACCAGAGACAGAATTACAGCCCACACCTCGTGCATGAGACTTAATATTGGGATAGGGACCATGGTCTGTAAGGTCAGTGGCAAATGATGTCAGCTATCAGGCAAAATCGATACCTCGTTCTGACAAAAAACCAGCAAGGAAAATCTGTGCCAGTGTCCAGCATGACAAATGGGCAAGTTGAAGATAATCATGATTATTAAATATTCCACACCTTTACAACTCGATACTCTGTGGACAAAAGATCAGAAGTCTGCTGAATCCAAAGTTTTGAATCTTTGGGTCAATACACTTCTCATGTCTTCAACGTTCAGTTTAATTTAGGAGGAAACAGTTCTGAGCTAAGATAAGATCTCAGACAAAATTGACGTGGACTCACAACATGGCCTAACATAACAATTTAATCTATCCTGTGCTTCCCCTCAAAGAAGGCTTAATAACTGTAGTATGATTTCACCTGCTGCTTCTAACATTTGCTCATTCTTTTTTCCTGAGCAAATTTGGATTATCAGATGGCAAGCAGCTTTGTTCATGGTAGACAAACTTGAATTCATTTAGGATTAATAACAATAGGTTCAATCTTGGATTCAATGGCAGTCCTTAATGAATGGAGTCTTTGGAAGACAAATGTTTGTTTGTGTTAAAAGAGAAATAATTAATTCTCCATTTTTCTGTGTATGAGGTGATTATAGTACATATCACAAAATGTTTTCCCTGTGTTTCCAGCCCTGAGCATAAGAACTGCAAGAATGTTCCCCAAGCCCCAGCATTGCAGATATCAGCCATTTTGACCTTGTCATTTCAAAACCTGAAGTTTTGCAATGAACTGTTTGGTGTGAGGAAAAAAAATGTATCTCTTACTCACAGCACTCTCAGGTCCTCCTGGTGATCTGGTGCAGGGCAGTGAGGAGAGAGGAAGGTCCACGTCCCTGCGATCCATCAGCAGCCGTGGGTCAACACAGGGTTACTTGGGTGAAGGAATCGAGGCTGGATCTGGATTTTGGCCCAATCCTCACTATTGTCTTAGACAGGGGCATCTTCCAAATTCTTGTGGGAAATCCCACGTTCTCCATTACTGTCCCTGTCTCTTGGGAAGCAGCTGGAGCAGACGCGACCACCGTGCCCGGCTGGGAGAGGCTGCCCTGCCCAACACGCCGTGCCCACTGACCTCAGGAGCAATTAACAGGCTGCAGCAAATGTACCCTGCAGGCAATTTTACCCTGCAAAAAACATCGCTCACATTGCTAGAGTTTAGGACAACAAATTAGGGCTTTTAATATGCACTGGCCGCTTTTTTTTTTCCCCCCCAATCCCCACACCACCACCATCCCCCCTCCCAGCCCAGTGACACCCAGTTGCTTAATTCCATTTGAAATCACCCGGGTTAGGCACCTAAATAATCTTGTCCTTCATGCCTGTCAACATCTTGAGGCACCTAACCACCTTTAGAGATGTGGTGTGAAAGCTTGTGAACGATGCAATCGAGGAGGGAAACAAAAGACAAGTATCCCTATTTGCTGCTCAAGAATCCACAAAGAATGCTGCTTCAGCTCTGCTCTGATTTCTAATTAGATTATGAGTGATGTAGGACTCTGAAGCCAAGCTGGAGTTTGTGCTAGCACTTTGCATGTATGAATGACAAAGGGACACCACTTTCATATTGATTTAAGCAAGCCAGTGGAAGAATGTTTAAACATCAAGTGCTTGATGTCCCAGTTTGCCAGAGCACCTGGAAATATCAAATTAATTCCAGGTGTTCTGCCATTAAGACAAGCTTGCTGCTTTTACAGCCACACATACAAAATGTGGCTCCCAGTTCCACAAATAAAAACGGAATGGTTTCTGCTCCTAATGCCTCGATAACTCCGACATATTGGGAGTTCTGGAAAGAATTTTAATCTACATAGGGGTTTTTTTTAAATGGGGAGGGGAGCGAAGGGGGAAAGATTTTAAATATGCTGCATACAATTTGTGATGGTCATCTCTAAAATGCAGCTCCATTATCCTTTTCCATTTGGAATGAATGAGGCTAATTAATTTCAGGCCATACTTGATGAGGTCAGCACCATACGAAGGGTGCGTGCTAGACATTGCTAATCTCTTTCAGCTGAGAGTGATGAATTAAAGATGAAGCATTCCTTTGCAGGCCTAATTTAGAATGTATATCAAAAACCTACAGCAAATAATACTATACCCTACAACAAAGGAAAACTTGTTCTCTCAGGCTCCCATGTAGGGTTGATTTTAAAGGCATTTTCATTTTGCTTTGGAATTCCAGCTGTGGATGGGTGAAACAGTTCAGAAAATTCAAGCTTTCTCTCTTTCTATTGCTTTTATGGACAAAAGTAGGCAAAGGGGGGGGCAAGGGGAGAGAGAAACTGGTCCGTGTTTGATCCTGTATATCCTGTGATTCTGACTGTACGCTCGGCGTTTGGGAAACCAAGTACCTGTGACGTGACACCCCCCCAAAGCCCACACTCACATTTTACTGTTGGGGTTTTTTAAGTCTGAGGGGAAAGCAGTCAAGGATCCCCTTGGGTTCAGCATCATCCCAAGGATGTTTTGTTGGATGTTGCAGGTGGGAAGCAGGACGGGTCCAGCAGTTCTGCCGGGTCACCCAACAAGGACAGGAGCTTCCAAGCCCTCATAGAGCTGTGATTCTCCCTAGGGATAAACACCTCCCTAGGCAAAAAGGTCCCATCACATCCAGAAGTGCAGATGGCTGAAGTGAATGGAACAAGTCACTGCAAAAGCAACCAGTTCTGGGAGCAGGACAAATTGCTACACAGCTCCCAAACTGGCTGGATTTGAGACTCAGCCAAGCTTTGCCACCTTTCCCTCAAGGCAAAACCACCCACAATGTCCATGGGGATTTTCCCTGAGTGAGGCACTGCAGGATTTGGCCCTGTGTGCAGAGAGAACCTGAATTGTCATTTTGGTAAAACAGGGACTTACAAAATCTCAACCCAGCCTCAGAGGGAGGCTGCAAACAATAGACTAACATCCTCCCCACTGCTTTTCTGTGCAATACCTGGCAGTTTCTTGGAATTCTTGACAGGTTGCTGCAGCCAGTCGAAGTTCCCAACTGGTGGCCATAAGCGGCTGCTGTCTTTGTATCCCAGTAGTCCTCATTAGAACAAAGCTGCTTCGAATTAAATCCAATCTACATGCCGAATCAATCTTTCAACCCTTTGATTGCTTCTGAAAATATTTATACTTCTTAATAATGCACATTTTGTCCCAAAGCCTGTGATTAAACCCAGACAAGGTCTGGAGAAGCCTGAAGTATATGTGGAAGGGGTTATTTTGGACAGGAAAAGAAAGATAAAGACACAGGTTTTTCTTATTGTGAAACCATTAGAGTGTATAAATCTAGCAATTGCAGTTGTATAAGCATCAGAGTGGGGTTGTAATAAATACAGATTGGAGTATTATAGTAACCAAATGGAGTTTATGGATTATGTTCACTAGTTCATATTTCTCAGCTACTACAACATAACTAGCTTCATGCTGCACTCACCCCTGTTAATATTCCCTATTAATATTCTCTTTACGTGTTTGGGGGGTGGGTGGGCGGTGGGGGAAAGTTAGGATTCAACTGCTGCTTTGTGTAAAACAAATATGTTTAAAGAATCATGCCCTCCAAAGAAAAAAAATAAACACGGGGATGCTGCAGAGTAACTGTGTTGGAAGGGCACAGGCTGTGGCTGGCTAAAATCGGCCCCGTTCTGCTGAAAGTTAATAACTTCCATCTGACTGGAATCTGCTCCTAATGCAGGGCATTTGCTGCCTGAAAACCGGGGTGTAAAAATGAAGAAAATCACTTCTGCTATCCCTTACCCTGGTGAATTTTTGGGGTGGTAAATAATAAGCTTTGGCTGGAGATGAGAAACACACAAAGGCTTTGAATCTGTGCTGCGTGGTAAACAGCGCATTATTCCCTCCTCAGAAAGCAGCCTGCATCACAGGTGAGATACTGGAGATGAAGGGAAGGATACATTCCTTGGCTAAGAAGTAACCCAGATAGGGCCAGACCCTCCAGAGTGGGAATCTGCCATCGATTAAGAAGGTGGTGGTGGCTGGGGACGCAGATCAGATAAAGGCTCTGTACCTGTCTCCCTCCCTAAACACAAATGACTCCCCTTGTCTCTAATAAAAGGGAAAAACAGACTTTGGAAAACACGCCATGATAAATCTCCTTGGATAAAGTATGCAGTGCCTGGGTGAGAGGGAAAGAAATCCTAGAAAGTAAAAGTATGTAATGCTTATTTAGTATCATTATGATCAGTAGCATCAGATGGCAAATGCAGGTAATATTCTTCAGGAGTAGGCTGGTAAATGCTTGTGGTGGTTTTGCTTGTGACAGTTTCCCCTTTCATAAAGGAGAGAAGGAAATACTCTCAGTTAAAATATTATTCATTGACTCTTTCATCACATAGTTCATTACATTAAGCTGTAATTTCCTAAATTTGTTGGGGGGTGGTATTATTATTATTATACATATATCCTGAGTCATGATGGCTATTTTGCATTTATGTATGATTTGGATACCCAGGCCTTAAGGTAGAGAGAAGTGCGGGGTTATCATCACCATAAATAAGGGGAGAGAAGAGATTGAAAAAAACATCATAAATAGGGATGGATCCAAAATCTAATGACACGCATGAAAATCTGTTTTGGATCAGGTCCCCATCAGAACTCTGTATTATATAACCAGCATTTTCTGAGTATTTTCTATTGTTTGATAATGCTGATTTCACACTGAACTTGGAGTTCATTTCTGAACAGAAGCTTTTGATATAGAAACTTTAAATCATATCCTTTTGTGAACACACACATACCATCGAGGATATTGTCTTATTAAAGAGTTTAAGCCTAAAGGTGTATGCCTACTTTTAAAAGAAATTTTCTGATTGTAGATAACTGCTCAATTTGATTTAGTGTCCAATGATAGTGATGGGGTTGATAACTGAACATTCATCGGTAATTCATCTTGTGCTAGTAGAAATTTACAGCAAAGCAGTGCTTTCCCAACACTGACAAGTCCTATTAATCTTCTTCAGACACATTTCAATAGGTGTCTCCATCTGTGCCCAACATCTAAACACTCTGGCATCACTGGGGACTTGGAGACACCTTCATTTCAGGTTACACTAGTGAAAATGTGATACTAGATTGTACTCTATTTTTAACCTAATTCTCTCTTTTCATTCAATTAGCCTTTCTTGCCTGCATTTTTCTACTCATGTGTAACATCCTTTTCCCAGGAATAGCTTAAAAATGAGATTTAGTTACTTAAAGAGACAGAATCTGCCAGGGCAAGAGCAAGTACAGAAAAGCAGAATAACAAAGCTCAGGGACACAGCGTGGAGACTGAATTGCCAGCCACCAAACACGTCCTGAGCAGCATTCCCACAATATTCCCCTCCTGATGCACCTCTTGCAGGCACCACTGGGTTAGGGCAGGTCTGAAACCTAAGACCCCAAAACTGAAAACAATTGCAGGATGTTTGGGTGTTGAAATCCCAAACACCTCTGTTTGTTCGTGCTGCCCGGGGATCCCCACCATCCGTCCCCACTTCTCTTTACATATACAGCTAATGCATGAACAAACACAGAGCAGTCAAATTACAGCAATAACATTTATGGGTGGATTATGTTCCAACTTCCTCACTTATTATTAAAAGCGGGTAAATTGCAAAGCACATGGAAGAGGTAGGGGTGCAAATGCAGGCGAATTTCCACTCTGAACCAAATGTTGTTTTTTCACTTTCAAAGCTGCGATGAGTTTGCGAGCAGACGCAGCACAGCTTTAAAGCTTACTCATTCAAAAATGTGTGTTTGGGTTCTTTTTTTTTTTTTTTCCTCCTCTCCCCTCCTTGCTCCATTTACGTTTGCCTTTCAAAGAGGAGCAGATGCACACCATTTGGGTTTGGGTGGCTCCTACTTGCTCTGAACTTTCTTCTGAAAAGAGCAAACCGTGAGCCGTGCGTCTGCTCCGCGCCTCAGAGGCAGCTCCAAACTTTGTTTCTGGCTTTATGAAGTTCTCTCGTGAGTCGTATTATAGATCTAAATGACCTTATTGTAGGTGGCAAGTTTAAATGTGCCATATTAATAACTTGTTATCCAAGACAAATTAAGTCCTTATGTGTCAAAAGCACTCTGTTCTGGATTACCTACAAGACAAGTATTTATTGAATAAACGTTGGATCCAATTTCATTTTAATGTGACTGACTGTATGCTGCAGCCCCTCAGAACGAGATAAAAACACTCAAACCTACAACTGTGTTGCAACATTACACCTAACTTGTCTATTTCTATTATTGTCTTTTTAACATGGGATCTCAAAAGCGATTGGGGGGTTTAGGGATTTATTATTATTATTGTTATTATTTTTTCTGAAGAGCAAGGAGAGAGATAGAAAAAAAGACTGGCATTCAGCCTAAAGAGAAATCATTGAAACAAATTAATCCTATGCCGTTTAAATTGACATGGTAATCCATCATCAGCAAAGGGAAACTCTGAAAGCAATCTAGAATCTGCAGTGTTCTTTCACTGGCCCTCAGGCACAAAGACAGATAGTAAAAGAGGAAGGGGGGGAAAAAAATTCATAAAAGTTAACAGCACCTTAGCATAGGGAAGGGCTAGAGAAAGCAGCTTTCACTTTTTCCTGCTTGCAAGCCCCTAGCTCAGAAAGCAGCGCTGATTCACCTTCAGTCACTGCCTGCTAACGTTTACTTGTGTGTCAGATCATCTTCAGCTGCTGGGATGGGAGTTATTTCAAATAGTGCAGAGCCCCCGTCCTGTATAAACTCCACCATTGAAAACTCTGCCAAACATCAACTTGGGCATTTCTGCTTACAGAGGGCCTTTTATTAGCCTAAACTTGATCATTCCAAATGGACAATAAATTCTATCTGCACAGCCCTGGAGGAAAGAGCTGTACTATCCTTGAGAGTTTAATAGCCTGGTTTTTCATAGAGCTAGCATGAAAAATACTGGGGGGGTTTATTTGGGTTTGGACTCAGGGTATTTTTTTTTTCTATCCCCTGCTTTCCCAGTGGGGCTATCCACCATAATGTATGTTTCCCCAGAGATTTTTCAAACTAGTTTTAAATATCTAAAGTGATGAGACTTTGTGCACCTTTAAAATTTTATTAGACTTATGGTCAGAAGAAAACATAAACCTCTTGGGCCTTGAAAGCCCATTGCAATACAGCCATTATCCCTATAATGTCAACAGAGCTACAAAATTCTCTAGAAATAAACCTTTTAAGAACAGCTTTCCCTGCTTCATGTTTTCTTTTAAGGTCAGTGGTGCATCACTTTTTTGGAAAACATTTCCCCTCTCTGGCCAGGTTTAGCAATGTGAAGTAGAATGTATATTACTAAATGAATAGGTTTAATTTTAGACACTGAAAAAATAAATAGAAGAAGAGAGCCAGGGCAGGAATAATACCTTTCAGTTAGAAACAGACATAGTAGAAAGAAAAAGTCAGAACTTTAGTGCCAGGGGCAAAGGGGTGAAAGGCTGGCTAATATGAACCATATCCAACATCTGCCCTATTTTAATTTAGCAGGGATAAAGTTTCTTCTTTTTTATTATTAAGAAAACTTTATGTGGCAGAGAAACCCATGAGCTATGTTATCAAAACTGTTTTATTGTCACACTGAAACTTAGAACTATTAAGAATTGGCAGGGCAAAGAGATAAAAACTCCCCTTCTCTCTCCTTTTATACTCTGTGACAAGCCTGGGCTCGGGTCCTGCTGACTGGGATGTCCTTTTCATGTCTTTATGAAGTACTGCACTTGGGGCTGTAATATAAAGGCAAGGTTAATTGTTCAGGATGGGTCCAAATGATTGATTCTCCAGGTTAAAAAAAGAAAAAAAAAATTAAATAAAAAACCCTGAATATTTAAAACACAATCCTGACGCGGCGGTCGCCCTCGGAGGAGAGCGATGGTGGTGGTGCACAACAAGTGTAAAGAAGGGCTGGGCTGGGGATCTGCATGAGAAACAGCCCAAACTGCCAGGCTGGAACATGATCTAAAAGTTTTCCACCTCGATAGTGCAAATTCCACTATAAAATAACAAAGTGTACCAAACCACATGTGAGTAGCTGCAGGAGTAAGAGAGCAAATTGGTTTCTGACAAAACCAGGATGAATACCTTTGGATAATCTAAAGTTAAAATTTGATTGAAAGCATAACATTCCTCTAAGCATCAATATGCTTAGGATCCAAAATATGGTTATTTTATTACCAGTTAATACTTAGATCAAAGCAAAACACTGTAGCTGGAAGGGACATTCTCTCTGGAAATAAAGTTCCATGTAATTATTTCCTATTAAAAACTAAAACTGGTCTTAGATTCAAAAATTTGGGCTTCCTTACATGTGATATAATGCAAGCTTGTCAAGAGGGAGCAGATGTACCATTTTTCACTGTTTGCTGGTATCTCTTTGCTTTAAAGTTTTCGGTTTAGCTTTAACCCTTTGAATGTGAAAGACTCTCATCCAATTTACCTCGATCAGACTAGGGGGACTGTTTTGGATTACACTGACTCATTTCTCATGATAAGAAATTAGTATTTGATATAAGCTAACATCATTTTTAAAAAAGCCTGCAAATGTAAGGAGGTGAAATCTAAAGGAAATGATATGGCAGCGGTTAGGCAGCTGAAAGTTAAATATTAAATTGTAAACAAGGGTTTTACTCTTGGGCAAAACAGCTCATCTTAATTCAATTCGAGACATGGAGCTTAAAATATGCACTCAAAATACTTCCAAGAAAGCTGCAACCTTTCAGAGGAGAGAGATAAGAATGTATTTTAATTATGAGGTTATAAATATGCGATAGATTTAATTTCTTTCTACCAACCCCTAATGTGCTACGTAACATTGTTCAGATGCAGTTATACATTTATTTGTCTGTCTCTATTCCTGTCCAGGGTTTTGCTTTTATTTTATTCTTTCTCTCTCTCTTATTTTTTTTTTTCTTTTTTTTTTTTCCCCTCCTGATAGCTCAAT
>VXBB01010670.1:0-23686 GCA_013399915.1 Illadopsis cleaveri
ACATTACCTAGCTGCTTATAAAAATAAAATATAAAATAAAGCATATATAAAAAATATAAAGCACACAAATTTCTCTGAAATACTGAAACTTTTCGTATTTTTTTATTTGCTTACCAGTAACTATATGGTACTACCACTGATACTTAAAGTCACACAGTTCTAAGATATCAGAATGTTAAAATGAAGACATGTTATCGTACATTTATATTCAAATCATGAAGTCACATTATACTTCTAGATTTCAATCATAATTTTGGTTATATTTTAGGTAAAACTTAGGAGGGAAAAAGGCACAGATATGAAAGCACATATAATGAGCACAGACTACCTATTACAGGAAAACACATTTATCAAGAAAATGTAATTAATACTTAAAATCTGGCACTTCTTTTTTTTAGTTCAGACAAAAAAAAAAAGACAGCTTGGCTTGTCTGATTAGAAAAAAAAAAAAAGAATTTCTGTAATGTTAGGAACAGTTTAGGAAGAAGCCCTGAGCAGATGGAGAACCAGCTTCCACTGATGCCAAGTCCTGTGACTTCAATGCAAATCTTTATTGTGGAAATTTTTTTTTTCTGTTTGTTTAGGAGAAGAAAAAGAGTACAGGAGAGTACCGCATTTTTGTTGACTTCAGATACCTACAGGTACATAAGCCAGAAGTATCTCTTAGGTTGAGTAACAAGTCCAAATTTGCAGACTGCCCTGCTGCAAATAAAACACGTACAAGTGGAAATGAGACCACTTGGATACAAAGCCTCTACAGATGGGAAATGCTATCTACCAGAGGACCATCAAAAAGGAAATGAAACTTCTGATGTGCTGAAATGAGGCTAGAAGGAGAAGCAAGATAGGAAAGCATGCCATAGAAACTCAGAGAACATTTAGGGAACGAGACGGTAGAAAACCAGAGCATGAAGAAAGACGCAAGTAAAGTACATGCTCATACCTATTTATGTCAGGAGCACATAAACTGTGACCTGTTACCAATCCTTAGTGCAACAGTGTAATCACCTTTCAAGATCAGTAACCTGGCACCTTTATCTTAAAGCTGATGCCAAGTGATAAGAAGTAACTAATACTGTTATGTTCTACACACAGAGCTCATGTCACTTGGGGAACAGCAAGAACATGGAAGTTTTGCATCAGTTGAATTTCTTGGCCAATTTCTGGTCAAGAAGTAGCTGAGTTGTCAAGCAAGTACCACTGAAAAATGGGACCCTGATATATACAGTAATCCAAACTGCCAATGAGTTAGGCATTTCTGTAAAGAAAACTGATTTTCAGCTATTCTCTATAATTTGAAAACTCAAAGGATTCTTTTTTAGTACTTGAACTATGTGCTGCTATTGCCATTCTTTTCCCCTGAGCAGACATACAATTTAAAAAAGAAAATTGATTTACTCTTCTCTCAACGGTTTTTTTTCTTTTTTTTCCCAAAAAACCTTGGAAAAGTCTCTACTTGAGATAGAAAAGCTGAAGCAAAACCTACTTTTAATGCAAGCCTTGCTCCACAAGTTTATCTGTTCAGGTTTTCCAAGACGGCCAAAGGTCTTTTGTGTACTTCTAATTCTCAAGCATGTAGTGACCATGCAAATGATAAAAATGCAGCAATGTATTGCAATAGACACATCAAAATTAAACAGAGACCTGAAAGGAAGAGGTTAAAAAAACCAGATCAGGTGTTTAGGGAAGGGAATGTAACTGTAACGTCATAATTCTTATACCTATTGCTCATTACTATTATGCTCCAGTGACTGTTCTTTTGATTTTTATTCTACATTTTTATTGTATTCAGCTGCTAGGTACCTACAGAAATTATATGTATTATTATTATAAATTATATGTATTCTTACAATATCAAAAACATTCTCCCAGTTTGATCTGAAATGCACAGCATTTCTCCATCTTAACCTTTAATGCACCAGAATTATTCAACCATGGACTAAAAAACCAAATGGAAAAAAATTCATGTCCAAAATTATACTTTTTCATCTTGATAATCATCATCTTGCAATCTGAGTATTGTTACTAAGGCATGTATGTTGGTGTTTTTTGGCTGGTGTACTGCTAATGCCTACCACATTTAAAGAAAAGTAATCAGGTATCTGGATACATTTTGATCAGCTGTATAATGACATTTTAAAAAATATTTTAGAAGAATCTATTCATATCCAAAAATATGATTAACATGTCTACCATAGATCACTTAACCCTCATCTATCAAAAAATGAGGGCAACTCTTCAAACATGGCAAAATTCTGCTTGCAAAGTAAGGTTATCCTATCACTTCCACTTCTCTTGCTCTTTAGGCTTCAACAGCATTTTTGTAAATTGATTCAAGACCCTTTCCCTGAAGGCTTCACAATGGACTTGTATTTTATATCAGCTAGACAAAAACAACACAAAAAAGTTTGCTATTGTCAAGATAATTAAAAACAAATAAATTATAAAATGCTAAAAAAAAAAGAAACATACTTAAAAACTTAAGCTGAATGCAGTACACCTATTTTACACAGAAATATAATAAGCCCTAACAAAGAAGCTCTATCAGGCCAGTGACATTAGCTGTTATCAAAGCCATCTGGCAGTTCTTAAGACTATTTTCAGCCGCCTTTTAAACTATTCAGTATGAAATTTTCATAGTCTATTGTCTGCTTCAGGTGTTTTTTCCTTATCCTCCTCCCTTTACCACCACCTTGTAAAGGAACCCAGAGAATAACCTGAACATTTTTCTGCATGAAAGCACTTGAGAAACTGTAACCACTTTCCTGCCCTGAATCAATAACTTGAAGTCACACTGCACAATGATTTTTTATGAAAGAAGTATGCTCTGAGCATTTGGTGAAAAATCTGACCTGACTTAGCCAAGCTACAAGCTTCTAGAAATCAGAGTTTGTACCTAATTTTTACAAAATCTCCTGAAGCTTAACAACCAGTCACCACATCTACCTCCTCAATGGTCTTCTGCACGTCATCTCCATGTGCAAGGCAACTGAATTCAGTTTCCTCTTACTTTCAGTTTTGAGTGTGAGTCCCATTTTCCACTGTAGGAGAAGTCTGTGTTTAACAGGCTTTCGGTAGAACATTGAACACAAAGTGTAGCCTTGCATATTTCTGCAGCCTCACCTATGGTGATATCCTTAACCTGGTTGAAAACAATGGTCTGTCACTTTATATTGTTGGGTAACTTGAGCAGGGTTTAGGGTATACTGACAGAGAATGTGGAGAGAAGACGGAAAAACAGTTTGTAAGGGAGACCAGAACTGGAAGCTTGAAAGAATAAATTGGTATTGACTAGACAAGGAAAGAAACTAAGAGGAACATAACAAGATGTGGTAGTGAATTTAACCAAATGGGCAATGCCAAGCAGAATAACTAAGACTTGAGGATCACCAGGACTGGAAAGAATGAGGGGCAGATATTCTGCCTCTGACAGAATTTGAAAGAATTGGATTTTAATAAATATATATGGAAGGAAGCTGGCTCACAACAAACGACCGAAAAAAGATCCACCAACAGGAATCAGAAACACAGACAAGGAGAAAAAACAACAGAAGGAAGGAAGAGTGAGAAGAATTAGTAGGCAGGCAAGGGCTGACAGCAGAGAAGTAACACGCAGTCAAGAGACGGTCTGGGACTAGTCAAGCCTAAATATTAGATTGAAAAGACAGAATCGGTGCCGCACTAGAGACTGGCATGAGGCAGAGAAAGTTGGAACTATAAGCGAAACCCAGTGTTTGTCTTCAGAAGATATTGAAAGACAACATAAAATACCCTAAAGACTTTACATTCTCTTCAAGTATCTGCAAACTCTCCTCCTCAAGCTTCCACTTTCCACTTCTCTCTACTAACAAAAACATAGTGTAATAACGGATAACTTTTTTCCTTTCTTAATTCAAGTAATAGTAATATTTATGTATTAGATTTAAAAGCTCTAATCTTAATTATCAACACAACACCCATACTACATAATATCTCATTTTGCTATTTTTAGGTTGATTTTAAGTAAAGAATTACACAAGATGCACTTTTACATGTTATTAAATAAGTACCAAGGACTTTTTAATTTCTTGGACATCAGCAATTCCTTCCTTGAACTTTGTCTATTAGTATTAATTCTGTCTTTATTACATTATCCCAAATGATTTTTTTCTATGCTATCTCATTCAATTAACAGCATATTTTCCAGGATAGAGAAGTTTTATCTTGAAGGATGACACTCTCTTAAGACCTGTAATAAGAATATTACGGAACCTAACCGTTACATAGGAGATCAGGTTTTTACTCTGAGCTTTTGCCAAAGAATTCTTAACTGGTTGTATTAATTACACAGCATTAATAGTAAATCACAAGATTTAAAGACATTTTTAAGGTTTTGCATTAATGAAAAATTGGAAATTTAACTCCATTCCCTCTCCTGTACTCCCTAACTGCTTGTTGCAATTAAACTGGATTCATTTTGCATCTTCAGAATGCTGAACAGCAATATACTAACAACAGCAATTATCAAATAAAGCAGATGTGTGAGCTTCTTCTCAGACCACTAAAAATGAATATGACTATTCTCAGTTTTCACACATCAGCCAAAGAAACTAAAGAACAAAGAACACTGCTGACACAAACTGCCTTTTTATGTGACTCCAAGAAATTTGCATTATGGTTTAGAAGGTACTTTTTTCTTCTTCCAAAAGAAAGTACTTTATTCCATTGCAATTTCTTATCGATTTATTTCACTGTAGAGAACAGTAACAATCTATTCTAAAATAAGGCACTCTTTAATCAGAGATTTAGAATTAATAAATAGGATGAATATATGAATACTACCTTCCAATATTATCATATGAAGCATTAAGAGAATCTGAAGAGTAAAATAAATGGGGAGGTAATAAATGTGTTGAAGTACAACTCATGAAAAATGCAAATTAGCAGAGGTAAATACTATTTTGTTATATCCACAGTTCAAAAGTACTAATCTTCAGAACATTTTAAAGACATTCTGAAGGCTAACTACAGAGTTATTGAAGTTCTTAGGAAGCTGAACCATGGAGACATGGCAGCTCAGGACAGGTCTCTTGATTTAAAAAGTTTTGAATTACTATATCTACTTTTCTCCCCAGACTCTGTTAAACACACATTTCTGAGGTCCATACTATGTGCCTTGACTCCAGCATTGCTTGGCATGCAACACAAGATTCAGAGAAGTCAATACACATTTCATGATCCTGATTAAAACCTGATAGCTTAAGCCAAACTTTGAAATGCTCATGTGAAACAGAACTTCAGAAACTGGTTCTTGCACAAAGAAAGGAAACTGTTCTTTGTTTCTTTACTGTAGCTAACTTTTAACTGACCCTACCAAGCTATGACTGAAAAATCCAATTACTTAGATTTCAGAGACTGCAGAATTTCCAAGGTACTACAAAAACTGTCAAAATACATTGTTAGCAGATTTTTACTGAATGGTATTCCAACAAAATGGCACATCAAGAGTTTCTAAAATAATTTTAGATAGCTGTTTTTAGTGTAACAATCCTATACTATTAATATATGGCTGAAAAACCCCAGGATCTAGTACAGACTGTCCCTCCACCACCTCCTTTATCATCTCCTCTAAACAGAGGAAAAGAACTGGCTGTTATTTTCAAGAAGAGTAACACTTGCTATTCATGCACACATCTCTACAGTGATGATTTCAAATCTCTGTTGAAACAAACAAGAGCAAGCAGCTGCCTGACTGTTTGCTGTGTTTAGTCATACCAGCAACCTTTTTTGTTTCCTGAAAAGCAATCCAATAACCAAGATCAGCAAGAATAAGCTCAAGGTTACTGGATGCTGCACACACACAGACTCATCTTTTCACAAAGAGGCTATAAAAGCACTAGCCAGCAGCCCTCTCTCACTCCCCATCTGTCACAGCTCAGTGCAGCCTGTATGCTATGAGGCTGCATCCATGGAGACTTTCAACACCCTTAAATACAAAAATGGCAGACTTACCGAGGCAGAATGGAATGGTATTCTAGGGTGGAGTTGCATCATCAAGGACAACAGCCAGAAAAGTAGTCATGTCTCAAAGTGCAAAACTAAAGAACCCTGCAGATTGGAAAATGCTTACCTGCTGAGCTAAGTAAAACACTGAAGTCTGTTCCTCTCTGTGACTCCCCAACTTCACTCTGTCCCTCTTTTTCTGTATCCTCATAGCGACTCCAGTTAGAAGATACCTTTCTTCTTGAATAGCATTTCACTTCTTCCTTCTCTTCTTCATGTCGTGATTCGGTATCATCATCCTCCTCTACCTGCGACATTTAAATGGACAGTTAAGCCATTGCAACTTAATAGCATTTTGTTCTGTATTTAAACATTCATACAAACAATTCCAACTACAGAAATAAAACCCAGAAAAACAAATCCATCTCGATACCCACATACATTTTAGGTGGTACACTCTGTGAACTGTATGTAATTCATCAAGAGTGTAATTAAAAGCACTGAGTCAAGCTTCAGCTCTTACAGGGGGTCAAGCAGTGACACTGATACAAGTTCCACTACTTTCTCTCCTATTCTGAAAATTCATAATGAATAGCCCTCTTCCTAAAACTGAGAGCAATGAATAGGGAGTGGAACTAAGAATTGAAACCAACTGTCTCTACCCAAGCGTTGCAGTGATACAGACGATAATTGAAAAAAAATTACATGTGCAGAGTGGAATAGGAAAAGGTACATTCTGCGGAAAAACATTTTGAAAATAGTGATTTATATAAGAATTTCCATTATAACCAACTATAGAGTCTTAAATCAAATTTCATTTCCTTCATGAAAGCCATTTTATGGAAATAGACATGAAAAAATTAAATACACTGCTAGCAGTCAATCTACTAATCTTTACCTCTTAAAAAGTCCTAGTCAAAAGGAGAATTCATTGCAGAGTCAACTTAAGATACAAGCAAAACAGGCATTTCCCACAAGTACTCAACAGCTGCGGAAAACTCTTTCCTGTCTTGAATTCTCCATATATGCAGCTCTCCCAGAGCTTAGGTTTAGCTGAAATGACTGTTGCTTTACAAAAATAAAGATTTGCTTCTCAGAGGGAGGAGCACTCAACAGGCAAGAGATTAAATCTGTCACAATTACACAAACACACTCCCAGGTGTCAAACAAATGACAAAAAGGAAAATATTCTGTGCATTCTCACTGGTTCTGTACAATTTTTAGCTAAATTCTCTTTTCTCCGTATTCATCAGATAAATACACTAAAATGGTTGTTGAAGGTAAACAGCTGGTTATGTGAGCAAGTGGATGAAGTGACAACTACACCACTGGAAACTGAGGCAGAGCTATAATTTCCACACAACAAAGGCCAAATCCACTTACATCAAAACAAAAGTAAACTTCTTTCTTCTCTATTCTTCTTCTATGAAATTAATGATTTGCATTCATTTGAATCCAGCAAACCTAGTGAAATTTAGTGCCCAAAATAACTTGGAGCTGACACAATTCACAAGGCAAAGCAAGAACAGTACTACGGAGATCAGTTTTGTACTTTATTTTTAAGAAAAGATCAGAATCACCCTAAGCAACTATGATTCTGCAGATAATTACCTATTATAGACCTGTCTGAAGAATTCACTCCTTTCAGCTGTAAACATAAAAACGCCAGGAGTACCACTTCCATAGTTCAACAAGCTTCCAGTAAACTAGTATGGATACAAATGTTTTCTCTTAAACCAGACTAAACTCTTTTTCACATTCTATTATTAGCTACGCTATACAGTACACCTCAAGGAAACTTCACTTCTAAGAAGTGAAATAGTTAACTTCAAGAAATAAATTCTCAGGAGTGTTAACAGCAGCTGTGCAACCTGGTTCCCCAAGTACTGTCCTGAGGCTTACTGTTAAAATAAGTAAACTTTAAAAACCTGCTTCTGTTTCCAATAAATACTTAATGGAAAATCTTACATGATGCACCACCAAGCTGCAATACAAAACTGCAAATAATCACAACTGAATAGTCAATATTCAATCAATTTAAAGATGTGTTAAAATTTTCAAATATATTAGAAAACTGATAGTGAAACTTCAGAAAATAGTTTGCCCATCTCACATGAGACAGCTACCAATTAACAACCCCAGAAACTCAGAAACATACACCTTAATCACCTTTCTCTTAGCTGCCTATTCTGCTACACCATATGCTACTAACATTACCACCCCACCTTACTGAAAATGAGTCTTAATCAGTACTGAGCAAACATCTGTCCTATGTGTAATGAAATAAAGTAACTACCCTCTTGCCACATTGTCAAATAACAAAAGACACAAGCTGAAACAAATTCTAGAAGCCAACTCAGACATAACCTTTAAAAAGCATTACTCACATACAGAGAAAAACTTGGCCCTTTAAAACGCATTAAACTATCTACATGTTATTGCTCAGTGCTCTAACACACCATGACACCACAGGAGGTATAGCATTTATCTGCTGTGTCTCAAATCCAGACAGTAACGCATCACCATTTGTACATTTCATTGGAATTTTCAAAGTGGGGAAAGTATGCAAAAACCCAGGTGAAACAAATCAGGAAGCCTTCAAGCTATTCTGCGTATCAGAAGAACAAAAAAAAATGTGTGCAATATTCCATCTAAACACTAGAGCACTCAAACAACACTGAAAAGGCCAAGCTCCCCTGAAGAGGAACTTGCACAATTTGTGGTCTTCTGCCGAGCAGTGCATTTTTATCATTTATGAGAGCCTGTGACTGCACTTTTCTTCTAAAAGAAAGCGAAGTGCATAGCACAAATGACCACAATCTGCAGTGTAACAGATCAAAAAATACTTTAGTACACTAATTTTACATACAGGGTTGGAGACAGTATGGTATTGAGAAAATACAGGAAAGTGGGCTTTTTGTTTGACTTTTCTTACAGATGAGAATATGTTGATGCACGTGGGTCAGGAATGAAGGTGTTTAAACGAAGTAAATGTTGTTCTGAACAAGCAATTTCCCCTGGGGTTACCTTTCTGCACTTCCCTGGAACCCAGAGCGGTTTGGATCAAACCCAGGCTGAAGTTCACAATGGAGAATGTGCAACAGTGACCTCTTGCATCCTGCTTCAATTACTCAACCACTCTTCACTGTAAGTGCAATCAGTCCTAGCATGTTAAGCACACATGTCCAAGCACTCAACAAGAATTGTTGACCTCACAGCCCTTTAACAAAACAAAACTCGAAGTGCATTAGAAGTCAGGGCTTTCACTAAGACTTTCTAAAACTGGGCTTATTACCCTTAGGAAGCCACAGGAGCTAGAGCTTATAGCATTCTTCCTGTTCAATTCTGGTCACACTGTAGGAAAAATTTAAAACTCTTCATCTTTGTCAGTACTTTGAATATCCTACAGTAACAGAAACATCAGATGTTCAGCTCACCTTTCTTTGGGCCAACTGCTGTTCCCTATCATGTAGGTATCATGCATTACTAGATTTCCAGTCTTATTTATTTTGTAGCATTCCTCCCAATTCTCTTCCCAATACGTCACTTTACAGTACATAAAAATAATTTGAGCTTTTTTGTTAATCTTTTAGAAAGAGCATAGCTATTTGCTGTCTTCACTTTCTTCCCAAATTATCTTTAGAAACTCTTCAAAATTATATTGATCAAGTTCTACTTTTCCCCTTTGTTACTTAATCTCTGTATTACTGTTTTGAATATTACACCTACAACATTTTCACATTTCCTTAATCTTTTCCATTCTTTATTAGGGATACTCACCTACAATACCCCAGACATCATATATATCCACTCAGTGCCACAAAAAACAGTCACTGCCATATGGTGACACCTGGCTGTTCATGGACTCTCATAACCACCGTCGACTCCCTACATCACAACAAGCAACAGCACACACCAATTCCTTTAAGAAACTTCTGTCTTGATACCCTCGTCCCTTCATGGAAACCACTGTACAACTGTGGTCAAGTGCAAAGACATTCAAGCTTATCTAGACATCTCAATCCCATTTTCTCTTCTCATCAGGGTAAAAGGCTAGCAAGACAAAATGAAAATATTCTCTGGGTTGAATTTGATCCAGACTATCAGCTGCATCATGAATTAGCACACATCCTTTTTCTAATTTATATTTAAAATACTAAGGTGTATGTGCAGAGACAATTTATCTTTTGGTCCTCATCCTAACATTGGCAGCATCTGTTACAGCCAGATTTTCACAGAAGGAACTTCTAAGTCAAAGGGTCAAAAAACCGTATATAATTAAGCAACAAAGCCGTTCCTGATCTCCACACTTTAAATTGTTTCACAGAATAGAAGTCTGTATACGGAAGCTTGTATGCATGTAAATTAGTAAGGCAGCTTGGCTCATATTGACTTCTTAGTGGGTCCTCTGGGCAGACATAAGTGCAAATATTAAAGAATGTTGCTCTTCAATGTTAGAGACACTCTTTGAAGACTTAAATTGTTCTTGGAAAGACATATTTGCTTTTAATTCAATGGTTCAAAGTTATTGGTGGTGTAACCAAACAGGAGCAATGGGATTACACCAGGAATTACCTTAGTACATTACAGCTACAACACAATCTCAGAAAGATTTCCTTTTTTAGCAACAGTGCTCATTAAATGCACCTTATTTACATTTAAATCCAAAAAGGTACAGGAGAATCCCAACAGCTTAATTTATGTATTACTATGATTGATAGGTGAATACCTCATGATAGTTATATATAGCATAAAAATCTTCAAAAGTTTTATTTTACACATTTAATTACAACCCCTATATATCTGTCCCTCTTCTTGTAAGTAATTACTTGAAAAAGGAATGCATCACCTATTTTTTTGTGGTGGAAATTTAATGGACTTTCTAAACAATGAACTGGTATAGTTTATTAAAGAAAAACAGATTATATTCAGAACTATGGCAAATGGAAGAAGGACTTGCTGTTCAACTGGATCAAAACTCCACCTCCTAAAATATTCTTTGCACTACTTAAAGTTTTAACATAATCAAGCACCAGGACTATAAGGTGTACTGCCTACATCTTTCTCACAAATCATTATTAATATTTCCACAAGCTATAGCCATATTTTATATCTTATATAAATCTTATATCTCACTGAATCGGAATGAGAACTTCCATTGGGGGCTAAATCTCTCCCTCTGATTCACTGAGACAGAGGGGAAAAAAAAGCCCCACAGACAAACAGCTTGGTTATCTTGTAACTACTGGTTTAAATGGCAGACCACCTTCTCTTTCAAAGACCTAGAAAAGAACCCATAAATCCTGACACTCACTCTTCACTGTCCTCCCAGAAATACCTCCATAACCTGCTAGTACACGATTAGCTGCATGGTCCTTCAAATGAGAGCCTTACAGGGGCAAAATGAACCAATCCAATACACACTGCTTGAGTTTTCCACTGTGGCTTTCAGAGACTCCGTTTGAAAACTGTTGACTTGTAGATAAATTAAACATAATAATCATGCACTGTAGGTTAGCAAGACTTTGTTCTTGGTAAAGCCTGCCAAGTAATTATTTACTCCAGAAAGCGCATATTTGAGGGTGCTGCTCATTAAATACAGATTTTCCAAACTACAAAGCCACTAGCTAAAATTTCACTCTACTGATTTAGATTAAAACTCCAAACTGAAGGATACTTGATGGGGTATGTTGTGAAAACAGCATCATTATAAATTCAGTACTCATTCTGCACTAACTGGAAAATTTGGTAGAGTATCAACAAGTTGCATTTACTGCCGAAGTAGCCCTTTGCCTCTCCTCCCCAAGGCTGTCTCCCATGCTGCGAACAAAGAGTCTGTAGGAAGTTTGTCCAGCTGCTGTGTATAGATAATGAGACTTTTGATTTCCTAAACTTGGCAAGCTAATATATTTCCACCAATAGAAAATCATCGGTATTTTTTTCTTTAATTCAATGGAAATGAGTTTATGAAAGTTACTGGCAACTATATAAACTCATCAAGCAACTTATACAAAATTGTCACATGGACCTGCACAAAAGCAGGCAGGACTTCTACCTTCAAATTGTCAGTAACTTTAAAAGTTGATTTTTTGTCTTACAAACATCATTCAAAAATATGAGTGCAAACATAAAATAGGAGCCTGTGTCTTGACAGAAATAACAGGTTTCAAGAAAACTTTACAAAGGAAGTATATTGCCACAAAGGTTACAGAATTTTCAGTAAAATTACTGATTGTTCCTATGTATAGGCTGTACTTGGCAAAAACCAGAAGGTTTATATATATTGCATACATATGGATCCACATATGTGAATGTTGCATGTCTTATTCCAAAACCAAGTTACACTTAGCATTCTGGATCGGTTACGGAAATCTAGAGAAAGATAATTGTTTTTACCAAATCTGCTGTTCCTAAAAAGAAGTGTCCTAAGCTGCATTAGAGACTGACAATACCCTGAAACTGTTTCAATTCTTATGTGTTAATATCGCAGTATTATAGAGTAATCCAAACTGAACGAGATTGCAAGAGGTCATCTTGTTCAACTGCCTACTCAAAAGAAGGTCAAAACTGAAATCAGACCATGTAGGTTGGGGCTTTGTCTACTCAGGGCTTGAAAACTTCCAACAGTCTACTGAAACCTTAGTATTTCATTTTGCTGTTTTATTCCAGCACCTCTAAAATTGCAAAAGCAGTTGTATTAACAGCTTTAACAATACCTTGTAAAGAGCACACATGAGGAGTTCTGGAACATCAAGAAAGCAAAATTTATTGAGGGGAATATTCATCTCAACACTTAAATAAGAGATGTTTAAAAGGATATTGCTATTTTACTAGTCTTCATAATTCAATAGGTAAGACAGCCTCTCTCAATAAAAATATCTGTTATAAACTTCCACATATTGAAAGGATTTGTACTTCTGCAACCATATCAATGATGAAGTAAAAGCACAACAAATTATGTAAAAAGCTCAAAGTATCGATGCTCCCCCAAAACAAAGGGCAGCTACACACCACACACTCCATTTTCAAGCTCTGTCAGTAGGATAGCTCAAAGACAGTAAAGGTAGTAGTATCCCAGGACATGTTCTCTGACTCCCATACTACAGTCTGAGAATTAATGATGAGTGTGTTTGGGGACTCTGCCTATACATCACAATGATAAAAGGTGTAGAGACATCACACTGTCTTGACTCAGGTAAGTCAGAAGCAGAATCGTTTATCATCAATGTGTGGCATGCTCTTGTCCTCAAAGCAGTGCATTTTGCACAGAAACAACATTTTCTCCCGCAAAAATAGTTCTGCTTGTCCTGCAATGAACTGAGAATAGATGAGGAGTACAGCAAAAGAGAGGGAAGTGCCAAAACAAAGCACCTCAAGGAGATGTGTAAATAAATATAATCCATGTTTCTTCAGCTATTGCACAACAACAGCATTTTATCCAGAAAGTGGAAAAAAATTCAATTCCCTTTTCTGCACAAACGCATTCCAAGTTGCATCTCCCACTTCCCATAAGAATACAGTGGTTTACACACCCTGAAGTGGGTAACACATTCTTTTCTCAGCCAGATCTATTCTACTTTGTACAGCACCTGGACACTCCCTGTAGGAGAACTCGAGAAGCTGCTGGCCTATGCATCCTGCAGATGCACAATCACCACACACACACACAAAAAAAAGAACAAGAATGTAACACTTAATGTCAGTCTTTCATTCCTACTCTCTTCATGATAATATCATGTTTGTACATAAAGTACAAAGGGACTGAAAACAAGGAATTGAGGGAAATTCAGATAAAAAAATTATTTCAAGTTCATCGGCAGGTCACTTATCTAAGAAGTGAAAAAAAGCTTCACTGCACTTTGTATTTGAAACTGGGAAGAAAACAGATCACAGCTTGAACTTTTTTCCACTCAAATCCTTCAGTCAGTAGTCATTGCAGACTGAAACTTTTTCATCCTGTACTCTCTGTATCCAACACAGGCTCTGTATCCCCTGCATGCCTTTTTACCACAGAGCATCAGCCATAGTGGCTCTGCAAAATTACCCACAAGCTGCTTCTAATGTAAACTGGCACACACAGGATGATTTTGCTATATTTTTTGAGAGAGCTGAAAATAATACATTACCTTATTAAGAGAGGGTTTTTTTCTGCATCATAACCAGTATTTTCTGGGGCTAACAAAGAATACAATAAGGCAAGAAAATAAACAAATACTGATAAGGTCATCAGTCTGTTTTGCTGTCTCACTGAAAATAATTAAACCACTTTTCATTATACTTCCTCCTTCAGGGTTTCATATAATTTAAATAAGATTTTCCCCCCTTTCAATTATTCAACAGAAAACAAGCATTTATAACAGTCATTTAATTGCAATTCTTGGCAGCCAGCTTAAACAAGGCAGTATAGATATTTGCAAATCCTTTTGTTCTTATGCACTATGTTTTCCAGACTAAACCTAATAAAATCCAAAGACAAAACAAAAATCTTAATATTTAATACTTTGTGTATTGCACTTTCTGATTTGTCAACAGCATTAGTAAGATTAAATCATATTGTTAAACATTCAATCTATTCCATCATTACAGTGACACACACCAGAGTAAGCTAAAAATTATTTCTACAAAAATATTAATGGGGATGAGGTGACACGTATGCTTGTATGTTCACAGTCTTTTCATACTGACACAGTGGCCTATTGATGAATTTTAGTGAGCCTTCAGTGATTTTTCAGTGTTGCCTCTCAGAAACAGAAACAATTTACTTTCTTATTGTTCACCTAGGTATCAGAGCTCCTCCAGTACAGATTCAAGTTTCTACTACAAACGTTTTTTTAAACTTGAGGGAAAAAGGAAAAAGCTAAAGCTCTTTTTTTTCCCCTCCTTTAGACTAAGGAAGGAAGAGCCTTGACTCAAAGGTTCTTTCATGAAAAGAAAAAAAATATTCCTACAAAGAGTAATCCTCTTCACTAGTTTGCTCTATTGGTGACCTTTAGAGAGATCTACCAAAGCTGAAGAGAAGCTTAATTAGCAGAAAGGGCAGCTGAGAGAACAGGTAGCACAAAGAAAAAAGCTTCTAGTCTTTATTGTACGGGATGAGAATTTTTGAACGAGGGATGAAATACTAAGACTGGTTCATAAATGTTGGATACTGGAACTCAGCACTCTGAGTTAGCTAAAGATAAAATTAGGCAAGAGAGACATCCTATTCTGAAACCAATGTTTTGCCAAAGAGGAATGATGCTCCATCAAAGACAAAAACATCTCATCAAGTACACAAGAAAGAGACTTGTGCTTGAAGTTTCTACATAAAATTGTTACTGCTTCAACAGTCACAAAGTATGGTTCTCGAAACCGTCTAAATAACTTCAATAGCAAAAAATATTTCTCTCTCCTCGATTTTTAAAATCTGTTATGGGTAATTCAAACAGATTAGTCATGTGACTGTGACCTGGTATGAACTATTACCCTCTACAATATGTAACTGGTAGATAAAAGAGTATAAACAAAGGTTCCTCTCTGAAAAGCATCACTGAAGTTGCAGAATATCAACATGAAATACCAGAAGAAAAAAGTCTAGATCCTGAAAAGTTCTTATGTTCAAACCTACTTACAACTGGAGAAAAAGAGCATGACTCATATCTAGACATAACATCTTCAAAAAGCCTAGCATTAAACAAAGCTCAAACAATTCTACACAAACAGAAGAAAACTTACCAAGTGTTCATGGAAAACTCCACTTCTGTGTATTGCATCTCCATGTTTATTCTGTCACTATCAGCCTCTTCAGATGCTCAGTGTTGCAATGTTGTTTCATATTTGAACCATCATTATCAAACTGTTTCATAACTATATCAGAGCGGTATAATATCATGGATGTTTTCAAATATGTGTCTCTGCATTCACTCAAAAAAACACCCTTTGTTATTTTTGTATCAAACTGGAATGCCACTTACTGCAGACATTTTAGAAACCACCACTCAAACCTCTGACATCCGTTCCTCATTCACCTCCAGCCTTTTTCGGAAGAGGGTGGAGGGAGAAATCCTGTGAAAGATATCTTTCTAAATAGTCTTAGAGAATATGCTTCCCTGAGTCCAACATGCAGCTTGACGTAAAGTAGTGAAGAATCATTGTCCAAAGTCCTCAATACTGCAACACAACACTTAAAACCCCAAAATGTTAAAATCTAATTTTATTTTGCCACTGGTCTAGAGTATAATTGTGAAAAATACGAGTTACCACACAATGATGCTCCTAGGCCCTGAAGTTAACACGGCTGTGAAGAAGCTTAAAAAGTAATATAGAACTTTCTGAGAGTGCAAATATATCCAAATTACCAACAAGGACTGGGCTGTAACTGCTGGGATGCCCAACAATCCCCTGATTTTATGCACCTATCATATCCTTACACGCTACAATTTGCACTGGTGAGCCAACTTAGGTGCACACAGAGCAGTAACTGCAGGAGAACTTTGCATCCCGTTTGCAGTGGTGAGATACAGTGTTCAGCTGGGTGGACAACTGGAGACCTTCAACTGTGACTCTATCAGGAGTGAAACCATATCAAGTCCACTAATATCACACCCAAGTGTAACCCACAAGGCAAATTTGCATCAAAACCCCATCCTCGACAGTAATTCAAACTAAGAGCCACACCAAAAACACTGAAGGAACTACTTTTTCTCATTGGCACGTTTTTTAAATTTTGTCTTTACAAATCATTTTACTCTGAGACAATAATCCTTTAACATCCTTGCTAACAATTTGGTTGAAGTGGAAGAAAAAGAGATGCTGAGAATGGGATCATTTGCTCTTCCATTGCTTCCATGGGCATGCCACCTTTGGTTACAAATTAACAGGAACATACACCAGTGAAGTCAGAAAAGCAGCATAATGTGAATAATGCAATCTGAAATAGGGTACTGAAGAAAAGAAAAAGAAAAAGAAAAAGAAAAAGAAAAAGAAAAAGAAAAAGAAAAAGAAAAAGAAAAAGAAAAAGAAAAAGAAAAAGAAAAAAGAAAAAAGAAAAACAAACCAACAATCAAGGCAAATCCAAAAATACAACCAAGCCAGCAAAAGCCCCTCGTTTGCCAGGCAATCAAAAAACTCAAGGCTTCACAACAGGTCAGTGAAAGAGCCTAGGAAGAACTGTAGCCCAGCATCACCACTCTGTTCCTATGAGACAAAGACAGTGGCTATTTCAGGGTTAAGAAGAGAGACTGTAGAGTCTCTAAAGTACATTTATCCTCTGGGAAAAGAGAAACAGGAATAGAAACAGGAATAGAACCTTAAGGCAAGGTTCTTACACACTCCAGCAGATTTATGGTTTTACAGCAGTGTATTACAGTGTCTACCTGCAGAAAAGTTACTCTTACTTTCAAAATTAAAACAAACAAACAATTAGAAAAACCCAACCCTCCCTCCCAGGCCCCCTACATACACATAATACAGAGGAATTGCACACATGAAAGAGAACAGTGGGAAATAAATGAGCCTCCCTCTCTATGCATACCACAGAACACTGAATCACACAGGCTTGAAATCCTGTGATTGTGAAAACCTGTAAGAAATATTCTTCTGTACTTTTTTTAAGTCTCTAAATCGCCACTGAATCAACCATCAGCACTTGTTTGATTATTTTGTGTTTTTAAATACAGCAAAAGCTTCTGACTGCTACAAAAGACTGTGCAGCACTATTAGAGTGACTGGAAACTCAAAACAGGGCTCCTGAAACTACCCAGTTACTTTTGAGAGGAAAAACAGCAGCAGCATTGCATAGCATAATTTTTTCAAACAAATTTGTGACTTCTACAAATTTGTTGATATTTCAGCAGAAATCCTCACTGCCCCTCACTTGATGTACCGAAACAAACTCCTGTATTGTGCTATATGGGACCAACCACTTATCCCAGTAGCACAAGACTTTTAGCCCAGAATTACAAAGTGTACCCTTCCTACAAATAGCTTTTCTTCACAGCTGTGTTTCAAAGACCCAGGGGCAAGTCCTAGTAACTCACACGTACATGTGACTCACATGGCGTGCTGTACGTTCAGAAAACATCACCCTGAGACGAGAAGAACATTCCAGCTCCATGATGTGCACACATCCTGACTCCTCACCGAGTAATTCCGTCGCAGCACGGGAGCCGCCAGCGCCAAGGGGCGGGCTGCCTGCTCCACCTACTGGTACCTTACAGCACTGGTTCATCGCCCCCGATGGATGCATGCATGCATGAATGCATGGATGCATGCATGGATGCATTCTTGACCTGCGGAGTTTTAGTTCTTCCCGAAATTCTAAAATCTTCAGTTAAATATGACGGGAAGTTCTTCTCCAATATTCAATTAATTACCATTTTATATTTCCTCTGAATAAAATCCACACCACTTTACTAGATAATTAAATCTAAATAAGATTATGACTGAAAGCTGTGTTTCACAAAATAACCAAATATGCAGCCAGTGAAGTTACTTCTTTAAGCTAGAAAATATTTGGGACAATGTGTTACCCAAAAGCTACCAAATTACTATCCCAGAGACTTGAGAGTAACAAATGAGGAACAAAAGCATTTAAGTAGGTGAGGACAGAAATGCACAGCCATCTAAAATATATATAAAAAACCCCCCTCAAGCTCTTTCCATGGAAGTTACAGAAAAAGATTTAGACATGAAGTTGCTCTGCAGCAATGATATTCACCTGTGTAATGGGATGCTTTCAATACAAATCTCTCAAGTTCTATCAGCAGGAAAGTTAGTAAAATATGTTGAATGAACAATAAATATCATTAAACCATTCCACACTAAACAATTAGGGACTATTAGGAAACTCTGGAGTACCCACCACTGTAAAAAACAGGTTCCTCTATTGCCTAGAAACCAGAAAGAATAAATTAACTTTTGATGTATAAAAAGCATTTATGTTTTTCCATTGCACAGACAGCCTTGAAAAAATAAAAGAAAAATAAGTAGGGCTGTGACAAGTGGTTACACAGCAGGTCTACTGAGTAGGCTCAGTAACCTTCACCATACATATTTTTCTGTCCTGATTCCCGTGTACTTCCTACACAAGCTATCTAATCCTTCAGTCACAAATTTTATTCTCAAGGCCCCAGTTAAATCACTTCTTTCTTAATAATGTTTTTCTTCTTGTCCTGCCTAAAATGGATCTTTTGCAGCAACCTTTCTACTTTATGGAACATTGCTAACCAGGCCTGTCCAAAGCATCCCTTTCACCAGATTTAAAAAAAAAGAAATTGAAATAAATACATAAATAAAAAGAGAAAGAACAAAGTTCTTCAGCCTTTCCTCCTCAGTCATATCCTCTTTGTAACTTTTTTCATTCCTTTCCTCTGAACTTCCCCTAGCTAGTCCCAGTCTTGCAAAAATAGAACTAGCTCTTCAGTGAAATGGTATCACTAATTGATACTCTTCATCCATTAAGCTGACAGTCCTCTTCTATAAAATTGCACCTTAATCAGTCATACACTGCTACAGATTTTTCCTTTGTGGATGTGGTTGTATTATATTTGACCTTGAATCACACTCAAATGCAGGCTGTTTCTTCCATTTGTTGAGACTGCGTTCTGTGCTCCACTCTCCTGCTAGTTTAGCACTGTCTGCAAATTTTAACACTGTATATTTTAATCCTTCCCTGCAATTATTAATAGAAAACTGAATATGAGCAGATATAGAATGAAGCCTTGCAGAATCCCATTTAACAAACACCAGTTTGACACTATCATCACAGTAGAGAAACTCCTGAGAAGGGAAGCTCTTCACACCTCATTAGTAATTAAGCACAGCTTACAAATTGATGTACATTAATCTAAATAAATTTTTTCTCATTGCTTTTGAGAACATTAACACAAAATGTCAAAAGATTTATTGGCTCCAAGATACAGAAATCTATTCTTCTATCTGCACAAGTTCTGTTACAGTATTCTAAAGGAAATCAAATATATCTGTATTTGTTACTTCCATTACTTTGCCTCTCAACTGCTTTTTGCAGTTGCTTAGATTGTAAAGTGTTAGCTTATACTAATTAGGAAAATTTATCTGATGCTGACAGCATTAGATGTTCTCTTAGATCACTTCTATATGTGCATGGACCACAAGAATGTAGATATAATAAATACTACATAAATGTGATGCCATCTTGAAACTAACCACACATGACAAAAAATCCATCTGTTAAACTCCATTTTATAACAATAAAATGTTTACTGCAACACTGTCCAAAGCCAGGAAAGGAATATTGAAACAGACCTGCCAATTCCAACTGCACTGAAGTAGTAGCATGCATCACATGCACACTCAGGCTATCACTGAATAGAAAGTTAAAAGAATACTTTGTAAATTGCAAATGTAATGAGCATAAAGGACAAAAGAAAATCTCCTTAAATCAACACTTCCCCCCAAAAAAAAAACTGTGGTCAAAGACCATCAAAATAAAACCTAGCATCACATCCACAATTTCAGAAAGCTGTTTCTATTTTAACATGCTGTATCTCATAAAGAGAGCAATTTTAAAATTCTGACAGTACATAAAACACGAATTCTGAGTAAGACTAAAAGTGGGAGATAATATTGGACCAATGCTAACTGGACTTTAAGCATTATAATGCCACATTTTACAAAAAATGAGTAATTTCAAATCTGTTTTATTTATTTAACATAGCATAGATGAGCTAAAGCAGACTGAAACAATGGAAAAATATTCAAGATAACAGATCTACAAAGAAATCTGCCATTTGGTAAACCAGCTGGTCTTAAATTAGACATTCATTTTTGAAGGGAGGACAAAAGATCTTCAGTAATCAAGCCAGTTAAATCAACATGCACACAAATTACAAAAGGACATAACAAGTAGAAGATCCTTTTCCCTCTTCACAAGGAATAAGAACACTTTTTCTCATGGTTTCTAAATCAATTTCACGTTTGAGAGAGGCAACATCCTGTTTCAAAAGTGGAGCAGGGAATTTACTCAGAGAGCAACCTTCTCAAGAGCTGACAGAAATCATGAACCTTTCTTCTCTAAGATTCTGATTCACAGCTGGATCTACCATGCAGGATACAAATACAAACACAGCACCCAGTCTCCTCCTCCCTTAGCACGCTGCTAAGGAAGGGAGAACTGACTTAGCAATTTCTGGGTCTTCCCAGGCTTTGTAAATAACACAGCTGATCACCCATTACTAAAACCAAAGAATTACAGGATCCCTGCAGCACTGTAAAGCACATAGTATGCAGTCTTTATGTGCCCCACAAAACTGCAAACTGAACATGCCACCACATGTTCTTCTCCCTCTTGTACAGGTCAGAAATAATGTCCTCCTGTAGCTTTAAATGCAAGCTTAGGAGCCATTAAATTAGAACATCCAAAACACAACATTTTAAAACTAGCAGTGCTTTTACGTGAATGCAATTGACTAAGAAATATTGCTGCCAAAATATTAGGCAATTTAACGCCAATTTCTACTTCAGTGTAAAAAAAAAAAAAAAGTAAAAAAAAGTTGGAGAATACTCCAGCATCTCAGTACACAGTAACGAAAGGGAATGTGGTAAGACCATCACACTCCCTGCCTTATTACCTGACTTTCCAGGTTTGCAATTCATACATGACCACTTCAGAAGATTTGCCCTGTTGCTGAAAGACAGCAGGGTCTTGTCTCACACAAAATGCTTACTCTGGGTCAAGCAAGCATCCTATCACTGAGGTGGCACACTCTTACAATACAAGTCACTCTGCTGAACACAGAGAAAACTAAGCAACTGGGATTAAAAGGGGGAAACTCTCTGACAGACAAATGCTGGCCACACTGATGGAAGGAGGCAGCCCAGCCTGCTCCAGATGTGATGAATTATGAGATTGGCTCAGAGGTGGCACTAAAATTCAGCAGCTGCAGGCTGGCACAGCTGCTGATGCTGTGGCTGGATTGCTGGAAGTCAGTCCCATCCAATCTGCTAAACATGAAATTTGTGGCAGGTGTGCTAAGAGACCATTCAGTGCTTAAAGTCAAAACCCTCCAGTGCAGGAAGAGCATTACATTTGAACAATCTTTAGCAGAGTTCTCTAAGAAAATCTTAGCTATTGCTTCACTTTTAAAGTCCCAAACCATAATAGTCTTGGCCAAAAATAAAGTCACTGTGCTAGGCTGAGATGACAAGCATATCCAGGTCAACAACAGAGTGATCAGTGGCAAAACATATTGCAACGTGTCCCAAAAGAAAAATTTTTAATTGCAGGGTTGAATGACTTGGGAAAAAATCAGTCCAGGATAGAAATACTTCTGCAGCTTATGAGGGAACACTGTTGTTTCACATCCAGGATCCAAACCTGTCCACAAACGTCAGTGTGAATTCAGCAATTGATACTGCTGACATGAGAAAGCACTGACCAGCATTCTACGTAACTCTACCTATCGAGCAGCAATTTTATCTCCCAAAACATAAGCACTATGGAACTAAATACAATAACAAAATTAATATTTTATATTTTTTAAATCCACCAGCAAGCACGGGAGTTCTAATACAGATAAAACACTGGCTGGGTTCCATTGAAGCTATGGCATCATAAAAGTCAAAGTGAATCTAATCAACATGATGCTGGAACTGAGGCAGCAGCTGGTCCATCTACATTAGGACTCCCAGTGCTGCCAACATCAATTAGTATTAGGTCATCATTGTAATCTCGCTGCCAATCCAGGGACAACTATGAATTCTATGTTGCAACAATGCTAAGAGAAGCAAGACAATCTGCATGAAGTACTCAAAGCATTTTTTGACGGAAACTCTTTTAAAGGCACAGTGTTGATCTCATGTCATGGTGAGTTAAAGAACACATTTTAATACCTCCACGGGAAATTGCCTATGTGTTTGTGGTACCCAATGGTATGTCTGTGCTACTTTTAATCCGCTAAACCATTTTATAATAGGTCGAAGCACAACTATCAATTCCCATTAATGACAAATGATATCCAGTGAATCACAGATATCCATTATGTAAGGCATGCTCTGTTACCATGTCTTCACTGCGAGAACCACAGGCTGGACAAGCCACATGCTCATTTCAACCTCCGATCATAGAATCCTTAAAGCTGGAAAGGATCTCTAAGATCGTCGAGTCCAACCATTAAAACAACTGTGCCAAACATGTTCAACAATTCTTCACCTCTATTTGCAAACTGAGGATGTGTTTTTTCAGATGCATTTTTCAAACAGGACTTTTATCTTTTTAGCGCAAAATTATACACGTATTTCGGCAAGGAAAGTCTTGTGTATGCTGCACCAGAGTGCGTAACCCGAGCTGTCTCGGAGCTGGAAGCGGGCATGTGAGACTGCAGCTCCCGAGCTGTCGCGGGCGGTATCGCCGGCAGCCCCAGCCCACCCCACAGGCTGGAGCACCACTGCCAGCCTGGCTCCACCTCGGGAAGGGGAGGAGCAGGAGAGGGGAGAGGAGGAGTTCGGGAAGGGAGGGTCGCGCCCCCAGCCCAAGGGCCGCCCCGGGGCCCCGCACGCTCAGCTCCGCCTCCCCCGGCTGCTGCGGAGGGCGGGCTCTCCTCCTGCTTACCCGCCGGTGGTGCTGGGCGCTGGGTGGCGGCGCTGCCCCGCGACCTCGAGGCTCTCGCCTGCCCCGTCCCCCGCCTCCTCGGTGCCCGTAAGCGCCGCCTCTTCCCCGGCCCCCGCCTCCTCCGCGCCCGTGGCC
>VXBB01010670.1:23734-47577 GCA_013399915.1 Illadopsis cleaveri
CGGCGAGCAAGGAGGGCATCCACATGTAATAAAACCAGAAAAACCGTGTATTTAGTGTTTAGAAAATAGAGTTCTTAGCTAAAGCCAGATGAATTATGGAATTCTTTAGGTTGGAAACTACCTTGGATATGGTTCAGTCCAAGTGCTAACCCTGCACTGCCAGTTTCATCACTAAACCATGCTCATAAGCCCCACGTGTACACGTCTTTTAAATACCTCCAGGGAAGGTGATTGTATCGCTTCCTTGGGCAGCCTCTTCCAATGCTTAACCATCCTCTTGGTGAAGAAATTTACCAAACACCCAATGTAAACTTCCTCTGGTGTAGCTTGAGGCTTTTACGTCTTGTCACTTGCTGCCAGGGAGAAGAGACCAATCCTTGCCTCACTACAGCTTCCCTTGAGGCTGTTGTAGGGCAATAAGGTCTCCCCTGAGCTGCCTTTTCTCCAGACTAACTAAACACATCTCCCTTAGCTGCTCCCCACAGGACTTGTGCTCCAGACCCTTCCCCAGCTCTGCTGCCCTTCTCTGGACCTGGGCCAGCCCCTCAATGTCATTGTAGTGAGGGGCCCAGAGCTGAACGCAGAACTCAGGAAGTGGCCTCACCAGTGCCGAGTACAGAGCAGGCAATGATCCGTGCCACACTGTTGGTGATACAGGCAAGGATGCCATTGGCCTTTTTGGCCCCCTCCGCCCTCGCTGGCTCATGTTCGGCTGCTGTCAGCCAGCACCTCCAGCACCTTTTCCACTAGGCAGCTTTCCAGCCACTCTTGCCCCAACCTGTAGAGCTGCATGGGATTGTTGTGACCCAAGTGCAGGATCTTTGCTTTTTGTAGTAAATGAGGGAAAAAGCAACTGATCCCAGGCCGACAGGGTGTTACACAGACCCCTGTGCTACAGGAACCCCGTGAGTTGACTCTGCAGCCTCTTGAGGAGCATCCTTCTCTCAGGACACAGAGCAGAGACACAGGAACAGCTTTGTGCCATAGTGCTAGGCTGGTTTGTCCTGCTCTTCTTAAACTAAGCAGGCACTCGAACTGTTCTTGGGGAAGTTCACCAGTTTCCTAACACCAGCTAGCCTGATCCTTCTTGAGCACTAAGGCTGTCATTTGACAACACATTAAAACATCAATCTGGTTTTGAAGGGTTTTTAAACCCAGGAGTCATTCCAGCATAATGTGACCAAAAGTCCCATTTTGTGAAATCATGGGCTGTACTGTAGCTGCACATCTACCTGTGTTGTGGGCTGCTGAGTTCCGGGGCATAGTGGGCAGCAAATCCGCAAATTAGCTTAGCACACAAGCAAATAAATGAAGTAACAGGGAGCAGCATTGGCAAGCACATTGCAAAGTCATCCAAGCAATACTCACACAGCCACCACAGGTCTGACAGACCCAGAATGAGATAGAGCTAATAAAACCTGGTGAACCCAAGCTGTGCCTGCATCTGTGGTGCAATTAATCTGTGACACGAACAATCTGCCTGCAGATAACTGTAAGCTGACTTTATGTACAAATTTAACAACTCACATTAATTAATACTTACAGATAGATTGAAAAAATATCATTACTACTTGGCAGCACATAACAAATACCATTACAACTCACAAGTGTGAACATCATGCATTAGTAATTATGAGACATAGCAAGGTCATGATACTGTACATATGCATTTTGATTTTATAATTCAGTTTTGATCTCCCTATTATTATCATCCCTTATGATAGACAATTAACATAAATTATGTTACCATAGCACACAAGTCTCACTCATAGGCTCTATTACCCTGAGTGATACACAAATAGATGACAAAAAGTAATGCCACAAAGTGTTAACACAGACCTATGAAAAAAAAGAGGATAGAGTATGACGAGATGATGAGAATGGTGAACATGCCAAGAAGAGATCTTTGCATACTAATGAGTCAGCTGTTGTCAACTTTACAGACATCACAGTAAAATAGCCCATTAGGGAGGGAAGGCTTTGCATGATGATAAAAACCAGTGCTTTTTATTAAGAAATTATTAAGAAATTTATTAAGAAATTATGTCATTTCTGTAACATATTAGCAGTATTTCTCCAACCCATGTCAGTTGAAATCAAGAACATCTGTGTCACAACAACAACAACAACAACAACAACAATTGCTGCTTCTCCTGTTGCTCTGAATTCTGCAATCCACACAGCGTAATTTGAGCAGTCTTTCTTCCTAATTGCTAATGTTAGGGAATGTAAGTGACCTGAGTGGGGGGGACACTTGCTATCTGTGGCAAAGACAAAGCATTACAGGCCACAGCATCTATACAATTTCCAGTCTTCCCTCTTCTGAGGAAAGTGCCATCTTCTGGCAAAATAAGGCAGAAAGTTGCAACCATCTGTAATTTTTCTACATGGCTGCTCAAAGCCGGGTATTAGGCAAATGTAGTTTGTAAAGGTTTATTCATGTGCTTGATATTCATAGCTGTGCCTTTTAAAGACCATCTCTAGCCTTAGCTGATATCTTGCAAAAGCCTAAGGCCAGCTGCTCTGCTGGTAAGGCCTGTTGAAGAAAGCTGGAAATGAGGACCTCCCTCTCCTTCTCCTTGGGGACTGCTTTTAAGCTGAGGTTGTACCACCTGTGCTACATTGCATCCAGGCAGCCGCTACATCCACACCTGTCCTTCTGTCTCCTCAGTCCTGGCTCAGATCCTGGCTCAGACCTAGTGGCTGGGCTTCCTGGCTTGGTCTCAGACCCACCTCATCACTACAGACTTGCTATGCAAGCACTAGGCTATTACTGTCTCTGGCCTTCTCATGAAGCAAATGTGCTTCTCCACATCCTGCTACTTCTTGATCAGGCCTCAGCGCCCGTCTGCCTCGGCATTGTCCTCACCTTCTGTCACAGAGCGGACAGCCCTCATTGTCCCCTGACATTGCCACACTAAATCCACTACCACACTGCCTTGCTTGAAAATTTAGTGACACAGAGCTTTTAATGCGCAGAACAACTTTGCTGACTGTCCACAGAAAAAGAAGCATTTGCCATGTGAGATAGCAGAAACACAGATTTCTCTCTCACAGCTCAGTTACCTACCACAGCCATGCAACTGCTCCACACACTTTTGTTTCACATGAAATGAATTCTTACTCTTCAAGTTTTTGTAAAGATTTTGTAAAGCCAGTGCATCAGCCATCAAGACAGCTCTGACTTGGGAGAGGTCTTTGCAGAATGCAGAACCAGGATGAAATGTCTTTCTTTGCATAGGACTAATTAGAACTGCTGTGACACTTCAGCTATTCTTGGCTGCTAGACTGACTCTGGAGGTTGGAGAGAGAGCCAAGTGTACAGATGGTCAACATGCGTGTATTATGATTGTTACTAGTCTGCAAGTTCTACACTTGAACTAGAATCCTGTTGAATTAGGATCAGAATCTGCTGTGTATGAAAAGAATACAGATGCAGAAACCTTTAAATATAAAATGGGAGATAATAGACACACACAGTTGGAGGAGAACCATTTTGAGACGTACGATGGGCAGAAGTCTCAGTACATCAGGAAACTTACCATTATCCAGTTTCATCACAACAAGAGATCACCATTTAAGCAGGGTTTGAAGTAGAAACATGATACACTTCTGTGGATATTTAGGAGACCTGGGAAAAAAGTGAAGGAAACAGTAAAAGCAAATAAAAATCATAGAATCGTAGAATCATCAAGGTTGGAAGAGACCTGTAAAATCAAGTCCAGAACCCAGAACCACCACTGTAGTCCCTAAATCACTCTAAACCACAGTGCCAGGTCCACATATCTCTTAAACACCTCCAAGGTCGGTTACCTCCCTGGGCAAAGATGACAATGAAAGAAAATTACATGCTTTTCTGAAAGTTCAACTAGTGGCTATAAGAAAATTCTGTTCAGCTGGTGAGAGACAGGACACAACTGCTTGGTACAAAAGACAGATGTGGGAAAGAGATAGGCTGTAAAAGCTTGCAGTTAATGTAAGACCAAAGAAAACAGTGTTCTGAGAGTTAGGATGAAAGATGAAAACACAGAGAAGTGGTTTGGATGGATAGGGAGGACCATATAATAGAGATCTGATGTAGAGAGAATCTTAAAGACTTAGAAATGGACTTTAATAGGTGATTCATGTGATAATTTTAGTTGACCCTATGTCTGCTTTGAAAAAAGAGATCATACCAGTTTTATCCCAACTAAAAGCCCAGTAGAAAAATCTGTTAATAGTTTATCTTTAATTTCTTACTTTAAAAACTGTATACTATTTGTCTGTTTCAAAATTACCCAGTTTAGTGAGACTAAGCATTGAATAAGTGATTAGCATCACCTGATGTGATGGAATTACTCAAAACCCAGCAGATATCTTTGAGAGAAATTTTGCCTAATACAGGTTCACTGGCACAAGAAACAGCAGTGAGGAATGTAGAAAGCAATGGATGTCAATGGCATGTATGCATTAATAGATTGGTTCTGTTTTTACCTTTTGTTGCTTATGCAAGTATTAAATTGGTATTTGAAATTGATTATTAAATTTGCACTTTTTACCACTGTGGTTATCTTCTGCTTCTTCCTCTTCAATTTACTCCTCTGTGTCCTCAATCTTACCATTCACTTGTCCAAACTACCCAGACTGTACTTCCATGCTTAACCCCATCAGTCTCCTCTGTCCTAAAATCTCTCAATAGAGTCTTTTCCACAAACGTCTTCTTGGCTTTGCTGGCTTCATTTGCTCAAAGATTGCCCTCCATTGCCTCATGCACTTCTAACAGCTATTTGTTTCTTGCTGTTGCCATGCAGGTGTGGTTCCTAACTCCCATGCATCCCCAGTATTTGCTTACTCTCTTTCTGTTGTTGGTGACTTCTACAAAATTTTCAAAGGTAATTTCTGAAACCTTGGCATACATTTTAAATGCTGTAGGAAACAACACTGTCTTACTGCACTGCAAAACTTTAAATGCCTGTCTTTGAGAATATGTAGAGCGTTCCTAAGGTATTCAAAATGTAAGAGCTGGGGTGGTTGACTTTTTAATGAAATAATAGTTAGACTGCATTTTGGAATGTCATAAAATGCCAGAGCACATGGGCCTAGCATGTACATTTGTGCATTTTAGTTATGTTCACAATTGTAAAAATAACAATCAAAATGCAAAAAGAGAACACAAATAATATGATAGGTTGTTTCACAAGTGTTTTCATGGTAACTAGTGGAAGTCTCTGCTATTTAATGAGCTACTTAAATTTTCTGCTTTTTTTCCTTTGATCTTTATAGCTATCTCCAAAAGGATGCTTCTGAGTACAGAAAGCAGTATGCAACAGTGCTAAGGTCCTGACGACAATACACCAAGGACAAGAATGGAAGTCAATTTATTCAGCAATTCTACTGTTGTAAACAGTTCATCCATCAACCATAAGCAGTTAGAAGGGCATAGCCTCTGGGAAGTCATTACTATTGCCACTGTAACTGCAATTGTAAGCTTAATAACCATAGTGGGAAATATTCTTGTAATGATATCCTTTAAGGTTAACAGTCAGCTCAAAACTGTCAACAATTACTACTTGCTCAGCCTTGCCTGTGCAGATCTCATCATTGGAATATTTTCTATGAACCTTTATACATCCTATATACTCATAGGCCATTGGACTCTTGGAAGCCTTGCCTGTGACCTGTGGCTAGCACTGGACTATGTAGCTAGCAATGCCTCAGTAATGAACCTCCTAGTCATCAGTTTTGACAGATATTTTTCCATCACAAGGCCTTTAACTTACAGGGCCAAACGCACACCCAAAAGAGCTGGCATCATGATTGGTATGGCTTGGCTAATTTCCTTCATGTTGTGGGCACCCGTAATCTTATGCTGGCAGTATTTTGTGGGTGAACGAACAGTACCACCTGAAGAGTGCCAGATACAGTTTCTATATGAACCCATTATTACCTTTGGTACTGCAATTGCTGCTTTTTACATTCCAGTGTCTGTGATGACCATTCTGTACTGCCGCATTTACAAAGAGACGGAGAAACGCACCAAGGACCTCGCTGAACTGCAGGGCTCAGAGTCTGTGGCAGAGTTTGAGACAGTAACGCCCCAAAAAACTCTCCTGAAGTCTTGCTTCAGTTGCAAGCAACCAAACTTAGTCAAAAGAGAGAGGTGTCAGGCTTCCTGGTCTTCATCTAGTCGAAGTACATCAGCTACAGCGAAGGCCTCCCAGGCAGCGAGTACTTGCATGGACTGGGCTAAGGCTGACCAGTTAACCACCTGCAGCAGCTACGCATCATCCGAAGATGAGGATAAACTTGCCACTGACTCAGTTTTCCAAGTAACTTACAAAAGCCCATCTAAAAGTAAGGCAGAAGAGTATAATGAGACTACAGATGTTGTCAAAGACCAACCTGAAGAAAGTGATTTTGAGAACCAGAAATACTTTTTGTCACCTACCAAAGAACATGGACAAAAAAGTAAAAAATGTGTGGCCTATAAATTCCGTTTGGTGGTTAAGGCTGATGGCACCCAGGAAGCCAACAATGGTTGCCGAAAAGTAAAAATAACTCCTTGTTCTGCTGCTCTGTCAAAGGACCCTTCCATCAAAAGCATGGATCCGAATATAAATAACCAAATCACCAAAAGGAAACGGATGGTTCTTATAAAGGAACGCAAAGCAGCACAGACTTTAAGCGCCATTCTTTTAGCTTTTATCCTCACATGGACTCCTTATAATATCATGGTTTTGATCTCCACATTTTGCTCTGACTGCATTCCCCTGACACTGTGGCACCTTGGATATTGGCTATGCTATGTGAACAGCACTGTAAATCCCATTTGTTACGCCCTCTGTAATAAAACTTTCAGGAAGACTTTTAAGATGCTGCTTTTCTGCCAGTGGAAAAAGAAAAAAGTGGAAGAGAAACTATACTGGCAGGGCAATAATAGACTGCCATAATTATTCTTGTGTAAGAAATAAGGGGAAATACAGATCTTGATGTAACCTAGAAAATTCTGTCTTTTCAAAGCCATTGCTGTTGTGTGTAGTGGTTAAAAAAAATCTGCTGAAAAGTTAAATTTTGCATGAAAGTAGTGTGCTTGGGATAAAAAAGTCAGTGGCTGCTATGAGCAACACAAGCTGGTTTTGACTGTGCAGTAGAATTGCATTACAGTTATTGTGTTTGGTGTCTTATGTCCTTTCTTTCAGCCTGAGAATAGGTGGGGTAGACTATAAACTACTAGAAATTAGACTGGGATGATCATCCAGTCATCAGGTTAGGTCATTCAGTCTGTCTCCCTGTAGAGCAGAACTGTTTCTTCCTATAGTTCTTTGCTAGTGTGTTGTTTATTTAGTTTTCAATGTACCAAGCAATGCAGCCAATGCTACTTTTGAGGCTTTACCATCAGCCGTTGAGATGAAACATGGACTATGTAAAGGGTAAATGCTATCAACCCCAGTACTAAATGGTTAGGGAGATTTATAATACTCAAAATGAACACACACATTATAGAAGAATATAACACTGAGAAAATTTCCACTTTAAGGATGACTCTTGTGGAGACTTAGGAAGCACTTGTAGTGGAAGGGCTTATAGTGGAAGAAATAGATAATGTATTTTGTACATGAAAAAGCCAGTCCTGACATCAGTTCCATCATGCAAGTAACAGTCATTTGTAAAAATGGTGATGATTACAAAACTCCTCTGAATTTTTCCAGTTCCCAGTACCTCTGAAGGAAATTTTAAAATTTTATTCAACAGTGACAATGGTACAAATCAGAACTGACTGTAAGGACGCAGTCTATCTAAGCACACGGAACGTCTTTTTAGCAATCTCCTTTGTTGCCCAACACCTTGCTCCAAAAGTTTCCATAACATTTACCTATGTATAAACAGTGAAAGAACTGTCATCCTTTAAAGAGAAAAGATTTTTTTAAGCAACTTTTTAGTGTTTCTGTGAAGCTATTAAAAACACTTTGTATTCTTTGTCTTTAAATAGCTTTACAAGTACTAGTCAACATCAGGTGCTTAAAAACATGAGTTTTCTTCAGGCCCTCTCTTGTGGTCCAGCAAAACCACATCTGCTATAGATGTGGCTGGAGTCAACCCCTCTGCTGGCTCTGGCTTCTGGGACTGGGTTGTACTGGCCTACTTATGAGCTGAGACTGACCACTAGCTGAGAGTTGAGAGGGCTTTTGGTGCCAGAGCTGAACGTGCCTGATGTCTGTTTTAGATAGGCAGGAGCCCTGCAGCACTGACCGAGTGAGTGGGTAAGTAAGGGGCTGCCTTCAGCAGAAGGCCTTTGGAATGGAGCTGGTGACCTGGCTCCTTGTGGTGGAACAAACGAGAAGCTTCAGAAATGTTCCTGAGAAAACAAAGTTAACAGCAACAGGAGTAATGAGATGTGGAAGTCCTAAAGAAAAATGTTTATGAAGAAATGAGAAAGATCTTCATGTTCACAAAGTTCAAAGTCAGTTGTAGCCTTTCTATCAAGATTCTGAGTGAGATACTTCAGATTATTAGTTTGAGACAATCTTCATACTATATCTACTATAAGCTTTGGTGGGACATTGCAGCAGTGACATTACCAGTTGTGCATTTCAGGGATTATATAAGTCATCATGAATGTATCATTGCTCTCAGTGAGATTGTTTGTATAACGTATTAAATTATCATACCATCAGAATGTTTTCCTACAGGTAGATAAATCCTCTATGTCAACAATCACAATAGAAGTAATTAACATTTTTTTAGCCCCAGTGTCCACAGGGGAAAATTTTGTCAGTGAAAGATTAGCAGTATAGTAATGTAAAAATATGTTCTCCAACTTCACGATTGATTTTGCAATGCACCGTACTGGGCTTATTATTTTTTGTGCATTAGCATATGATTACTTATGAAAGAAAAGCAGAGGTCTTTATAAAAACTCTTTCATCAGCTTTGTTTTGTCACTATCCAGAGCTTTTCCTGTGTACAGTAACTATGTACAAATTGGTTATTAGAGTGGATTTATTTTATATTACATCAGACCAGTCATTCAGTAAACTATGTTTGATTTTTAGCAAATGAATGTGTCTCTCTGGGGGCACAAGCTGTAGTTAACAGCAAAATTTATGACATAGTAACAGTCCCTGCTAGCTGCACTTTTACTGCTGAAATGAAGCATTGGCTCTTATTGAAATTAAATGGGGTATTTTTTGTTGTTTTTGATATCTGTTGATCAAGAATGTTCTGTAAATGTATTAGAATACACAGTGATGGATGCAACAATGTTGGTTCAATGTAATTGTGAAATATGTGCTCAAATTATGCTGCTAGCACCTAACCATGTGAGAGATTACATGGCCACACATGAGTACATTGTAAATATGAAGAACCAAATAAAGAGGTGTGTGTTACTTTATTGTTATGTAGGATGCTTATTCTTAAAAAAAATCAAAACCACAAAAAGACGAATGTGGTCCTCATCAGAGTATCAGTTAGTACTTGATTGTATTTTGTACCTTTAAAAAGTGTAGTGGGACTTTTGCAGTGTAAGACAATCTTGTTATCTTGTTAGCTGTCCTTTTAACAATGTTTTTTCAGATCCTGTAATTGATTATTGTCATGGATTAATGAAATGTTTTTTGTAAGACTACATTTTGGTTGTACATGATTTCATACACATACATATATGTAGATATGTACGTATTATCAATATAGATGCATAAACACACATCCCTAACTAAGCTTTTCACTGACCCAGCACCTTTTCAAATACTGAATTTTCCCACAAACAGGGAGTATGATTTTTGTCTCTCCATTTTCATGTATGCCAGCATCCCTACATGCTCCACATACCCATAATTTATCAAGTAACATTCGTTTTTTGCAAATATAATTTCTGTTTGTAGATAAATACTTGGAAGACTTCCCAGATTTTTTAAACAGATGTAGAACACCTGGATACAGTTATGCAGTTTCTGTGACTATTTAGAATGAGGAGCTTTCCAAAGGACAGCTCCTGTGATGCTGGGTAGTCAGTAGCTTCTCTGTTTTGAAACGCAGGCTAAACCTTAACTCTAGAAAAGGATACTGTGTCTTTTCACTTTACTGCTTGGCTTTACCCTTGCCAAGTCAGTAAGAGGCCATCCGTTTCTTATGTGGTCTCCCCCAAATCTCAATTGCTGCCTTTTGAACTCCCTAAGAGATGCTCTTCCACATACATTTGACAGTTGAGTGTCATACAACCTTAAACTTTATTAAGCTTCTTGTTTTTGATTTTATTAATAGTTACCCCGTAAGTAGTTAAAACAATTAAAAATTTATAACATCATGTTGTAAAACAGGATAATCTATGACTATTAGTGGTTTCAGAAAGGGGTGGTGTTACAATTGTTTTTTCCATTTTAGTAAATGTATTTCTTCAGGATTAAGTAACTTCAGTCTTTGGTACGCTCACTAAAAGGACTGCCTTTTACTCAGTATTTTTGCCTTTAGTCACTAAATGTCATTGGTTTCTTCATGTATCTGCTGCTATACTAAAGTTAGTCCTCTTCAAATAAACCAAACATTTCAAATCCTTCAGAAGTTTTCTTCTCAACTGGTCCTTCTCCAGACCCTGTTTGCTGATGGCTTCTGTTTCAGTGGACCTCTTAAATTGGGGAGTTTTACTGAATTCCTGGATTACAGTGCCAAGATAGAAGCTGCAATCTCTTTTAATCCTTACATGCAGCAGCAACCTAGATGTAGTGGAGGTCAGATAGTTGTTTTTAGTGTGTGCTGTCCATAAGGCCTCCTTTAGTGTGCAATTCATCGGGTAGCTATAGGTGGAAGAGTGGAGAGAGGGTACAGTGGAGGATTCCAACTGTGGAACATGGCTGGATTCAGCTCTGAAACCCCCACTCTGACTGTGGCCTGATGCCTTCTGAAATGCAAAAGACTAGTGACTAGAGGACTGTTTGTTAATTCTAGTAGGAGAAAATGAGGCCATGCAGCTGACATTGTTAATTTTTTGATCCAGTGTATTGCATCAATAAATTAACAACATAAGTCAGTTAGACCCTAAAACCACTTGGTCATACTTTTAAATCTATGGTTAAGACATAAAAAATAAGGTTACCTGGAAGTCTGGGAAATCAGAAACAAAAGCAAGCACTTTCTCATATGAAAATTGAAATACTATTTAAAGACAAATAATAAATAAATTCCAAGTTGATTAATAACTGCATGTGAGAGTGTGCTTACATTTCCCGCATATGACAGTATAAGGAGAAATGCAAAGTAGCAGAGGTAAAGAAAACTATTTCTCTGCTATTTTTAGGAGATTGCATAGTTAAAGTGGAACATGCCTCCCATTCACAGGTGCTTAGAGCTGGAACCTTTCACTCTAGATTCCCTCATACTTACTCATTTTGGAAGGATATTTATTTGACCAAATAAATTTGTTTCAGCAGCTACTCCTGGGAAGACCCTCCTTCTTTCCTGTACTGCAGGAGGCAGTAAAATCAGGAAAGGGTAAGAGAGAGAGTGCAGGAGAAATGTGATTGGCAAAAGAACTTAGGAGTGGGTAGAATAGAAACCCCCAGGTTTCAGTCTGTGATTTCATTGATACAGTGATGAAGGCCATCAGCATTGCTCTGGGTATCTGGTGATCAAGGTTCAGCAATGGAAAAAAAATAATCTGTTCAGTTAAGATAGTCTTTTGCTAAGGCATTATGAAGTAAAGTTTAGTCTACTTCTAAAGGTTCCATGCTGCTGGATGTTCTAGAATATTCTTACATATTTTCATCCAGTTCTTAGTCCCTAACCCAGCCCCAATAGTCATTTCCACCCATACTTTGTTTAGAAGTGTGGAATGCAGCTCAGTCCCCGAGTTCAATTGAATATCTCAGCTTTCTTGCTGGTAGACTTCTTGTTACGAGTTTTTATTACATTTTAAATTTAATTTTTGTGCCAGAATTCAGTGCATAGGTTTGTAGGGCTCCAGTTGATACTACAGTCCCTCTGGCACTAGGCAGTTGGATTTGGTCTGCTGGTGCCCAAGTTATTAATATAGCTCATTTGCAGGGCCCTTACCTCCAAAATCCACTAAAACAAGCTAAGGGTGTGCTGCAGAGCAGGTTACCTGCCTTTGATGATCCGATGCAGCCTGTGGACTCTCCCTTCGGCACTTCCATGTCAAGGTTATTAAAAACACATTTTTGGAAGGTGAGTGAGCATCTAGCTGTATGGGCAGGAATTCTAACAAAAGCTATGTGAGACTGGCAGCACTCAGGTTATTTTCTTGTATCCTCATCACAACTTTGGAGGCATCCTGATAAAATTATGCAGAACCCACATTAAATTGACTCAATGATATACACTCAATTCAGGTACTAACCATTTCTCCTCCTATCATATTTCTGTCTTTGAACGCAAATTCAGGGGGAAAAAAAATCAGATGCTGGAAAATCGGCACGTGTTCTATGTTGGCCTCACCCCCATCACAAACCCATATCTCTTTCTGAAAATGCCGCAGTGCATCAAGAAAAATAAAAATTGCTTTCTTGGCTTTTCTGCTTCCAAAATAGTTTCTCATCTTAAGTAATCATGACGGTTTTGGTCCTCTCAAAACCCACAGAATTTATTTTCTGTAGCAATTTTCATGGAAATTATAAATAGTATTTTAAATAAAAGACAGGAATTTGACAGTGTCTGTTGGTGGAGTTTCTTTAAATGAAATATCTACGAAAACATACATGATAATCTAATTATTATTATGACATTTTTTAAACACAATAATAAAAACTCTTCTGTTGCCATTTAGCTTTCCAGTTATATAGAACTGTGTGAAGCAACTCAAACAGTGGTAAAAGAAAACAAGGTCTTCAAGGTTAATAAAAATTAAATCCTTTTGTTTGTTATTTTAAAATAGAATAATTTATAATTAAATTTTATTTTATTATATTTTATAATTAGAAAAAAGGCACTGTTTAATTGATGCAAGGTTGAGTACTAAAACAATTGAAACCATTAAATGTGAAATAAAGGCAACATTCTCTTCTTTTCTTACAGTGATATTAAAAAAAGAAAAAGCTGAAGCACAGCATGGAACAGGGAGAAGTAACAGTCAAATAATGGTAAATAAAGTGGAGTAATCTTCAGGGCAAAAATTGAGGAATAAACAAACAGTTGCAATATCAATTTGATCTTTTTAAAAATGTATTAACTGAGTTTCTTGGGGGAAAAATTCGGAGGGGTTGTAAGCTTTGGATCAGTGGCTTTAAATGGGAAAGGTGGCAATCCCATTAGTGCTGAGCACTCTAAAGTGAAGGCAGAAAATAAAAGCCTGTGCTGAATACTTCCCTGTATATGGGATCATTAAAAAGTAGAGATAAAAGAAGAGTGAATGATGGGGGAAATAAGCCATGGGAGATGAGGTTAATTCCAATTTTAAATATTAAAATACCATTCACTAAAGTTGGAAAGAAAAGGCCTGTTGGAGCACTATGGCACACAATACTCGTCAATATGCATTTTGTAAATGTAGATATTTAACTGGAAATTTCCTCCCTGCATGATATATGAAGATGTGCAATCAATCATGAACATTGACACCAGAGCAAAACCATCTCAAATGCATTTTTATTCATGTATATATTGTACAAGCCATCATATCCTGGATTTCATACCGAACTTGTCTTATGGCTAAAATAGTATAAAATGAATTATTTAAATCTTCTGCTTATTTAAATCTTGTGGTAAAGGCCTTCGTTTCTGACAGTTTCTCACTTGTGTGGTTGACAAAATTTCTGTGACATGTTCCAGTCCTGGACAACATGTCATCATAAAGCCCTTGCGGAGGCCCTGTTTAAATTTTCAGTCGTGATTACTGGGGCTTATTACTCTAAGTGAATAATACTCAGTGAGTTCAGTCACTTGAGAAAGAGTCCATGTTCCTGTCAAACACACATGGCTTGTCTACAGTTCCACTTTCGGACAGGGGCAGGCTTTGGTAGGGTATAACTGGTGGTGCTCAATGGGTTTGATCATCATCCATGCAAACTTGCATGGGCGTTGCTTGTTGCAGTCTTTTTGCCAGTATATCACGTTCCTGCGGTTTAGATTTGCTCCAGCACAGGCATCGTACCACCAGCCTCCCCCGGGAATGCCATTGAGTTCTAGTTTGGCACAGTTCATGAAGTAATTGTCGTTGTCTCTGTCCTTGGTGGTGAACTTCTGGTTGTCATGGAGATAAGCTTCTGTATCCAGGGTCAGTGCATCAGTGGCGTTGCCTTTGTAAAGACCAACCCTGATTCGGTATTGAGACTCTTCCCCCTCAATCAGAAATGGCTCATACTGTCCCCATTTGACTTCAGCATTTAGATTTACAAGTTTAACTCCAAGTATGTATTGCACTGAGCTGCCAGTTAACTGATGCATGTATTCATTTCCTAGCCAGTGGTTCTCATGAACAGAGCCAAATCCATATTTGTAGTCCTGCCAGGTCCTGTCAAAGTCGACAGTACTGTTGGCTGTAATGTGCTGGATTACTGTCCAGCCACCATCCTGCATGTTACAAAAGACAACAATTGGATCCTCTTTCGGTTGGATGATGTAAAGGCCATCTCTGGAATTTCCTTTGGAGTGCTGTAAAATCTCAAAACAATCCCTTGGATAGTCTGAGTAAAAAACAAACAAACAAACAAACAAACAAACAAAATTCTGTTCAAATAATAAATATCAGAAATTGCACTCTGTCTTTTAGAGTGACTGAATGACTCTTTTCAGACCGAAAGCTGACTGACTTCATTGCAACTGATAGGCATTTGTTCTGCTAAAGGGGGAAGATTTCTGGCAGGAACATGCAGGAAATATTCAGAAATTCAAAAAATGGTTTGTTACTCTGTCATACAACAGAAGTATGATTTTGCATTTATGACAGAAATATGGTTGAAAAGCCAAAAGCTATGTACAGATCATTCCTTTTCCACCAATGTTCTTCCAGTACTCAGCAAGTTTGCAATTCCCTGTGCAATCTGTAGGACAGTTGAGTTCAATAACTAGACCTAGTCTTTTCCTCAATGAACAAATTAATTTCTCTTGAACCTATTTATACTTCAGGCACCTCTAACATCCTTGTGTTAAATTCTGAAAGGTATGTCATGTGTTCATTGATAAAAGGGAGATATTAAAGCATGTTTCTTGTTAATATAAAGCTTGTAAACATCTGAGGATTTTCTTAGGCTGAGTTCTTTTCTCGAACTCCAGGCTAAATCTTATCATGGATTTGCAGGTGTAACTACAGTTTTGTTCAGTGCTGAACACCAGTATCAGAAAAATAGGTGAAAGTGCTTTTCCATTTTATTGCTTATCCAGTAGACTCAGAGGGTAATAAAAATGGCATATAAAGCTTGGGTTGACCCTCTCTATTGGGCTGAAGTATTTACTGGGGTTTTTAAAATGTAACATGCTTATAAGGTAACTTATTGCTCTAGTATATCAGCCATCTCTGAGACTACAGCACAATGCTCCGAATTTTGCGATTGATTGTGAGGTTTCTTAAGAGCCAGAACATAATTTATTTAAATATACATTTACATAGGTATGAACCTGTAGAAAGAGAATTCCTTTTGTAGAGAAGGATGATATTCATTGTTCTGTTACCCAGAAATATGTCTATGGATTGAAATAACTCACTTCTCCGTAGAGCTGAAAGGCATGTCCTTATTAAACTGTGGAATACTTGAAATTTGTATTTAATAAAGCCTTGAACATTTTATTATCTCTGCAAGAAAAAATTCAGTAAAAATTACATTTGCCTGGTAGACAGCCTACCTGACTCCAAACGTGATGCCATGATTTTATAGCAGGATTATTTAAGTAATTTCTATGGTGTTGTCCAAGCACCAATATACACCGCCGTTCTCATTATAGAACAACTTCTACAGACAGGTACAGGACTTTGTGGCAGGACACATCCATATTGCAAATTATTCTTCCAGGGCTAGCTTTTGTATATGTTGGTTGAAAATGTTACAGCAAAGCAATAAAGAAAACACCAAACTCTTCCATATCACTTTCTGTCTTCATGAGTACCTTTTTCATTGGCATTTCCCAGTCTCTCATAGTCTCTTTGGGGGAGAAGGTGGGCATTAGCCAGGACCACTGCCTCTTTGGTGGCCAGGGACACAGTGCATTGAGAGAGCAAGAACAGCATGAATCCTGCTGAGCTCCTCAATAGCATCTTCCTTCTGCGTCAGTCCTCCTGCAGCAGTAACTGTAACACAGGTTGAAGCTGAAAATGGCAATATTTATGACCTCTAGTATAAAGGACAAAAGTTTTGAAATACTGAGCTTCAATGTGGTAAGCCTCTGTCAAAGTTGGCTTCTCCCATCTTTGAAGGACCTCTCCTTTCCTGATGTCTCAGACGTCATTTCTGACAAGTCATTCATTTCTCTGACACAGAGCGCTGTGCTGAAACACTTAGAACATCTCTCACCTGTCACCTTGTGCCGTGCTGGGCAATGAAACATAATGTAATTGGGAGTGTGGCAAAAAGCCATCAAGAGTTATGCAATGACAAAAGAAAAAGTTCAACTCTTAATTATCAGAGTTGACTTTTTCTTATTCCCTGAATCCAAACTGCAGTGACATAGAGACACCAATGGTCGAAGGGACGGAAACAGTAACATTAGCTCTGCTGACTGTCTGTAGCTCAAACAGTACTCAGAAACATGGCTTTCCTAGTGCTGGAAAGGTTTCCATGCACTGGAGAACTCACTTGACCTGACCTATGCTTTTTTGTGAATTTCTGTCTACAGATTGAAATAACAGGTTACAGGTTTCAATCAAATTTAAAAAAAAAATGTTCAGTAAACAAAGCAAAAGAACTTTTCTTTAGCCTCTTCAAAACTCACAAGGGTTCAATATACTGAATTGGAACAGCTTTGAGCCTCATTTTATCCACCTTTTGGGGTGCATGTCTATTAATACTTCATTCAGTACAGAAGAAGGCTTAGGCTATTACTGGACTAAATCCTGGGGTCCTCACTTAGGCAAATTACAGATTCTCTGAAGGGGAGTTTCTGTCAACAACAGCTTAGAATGAATCAGGTAAACAAATGTTTCCTATACTCTCAGAGGATATATGTACTTAGACTCTAATCAAACTCTTTTAATGCTTTTTTAATTTTTTTTTTTAATTTTTAATTTTTTTTTTTTTTTTTTTTAAAGGACTGGTCTCCCCACAGTGGCTTTGCTGAAGGCAGAAAATAGATCTAGCAAAAAAGCTCTTCAGTCAGGGCTTATTTCCTGCCAGCGTCAGCACAGAGCCTGCAGAGGCCAGTACCCTTCTCTGCAGTGGCTTATGTTGCAACAAAGCCACATTCCTTATAAATCTATTGACTTAGTAGCAGATTCAGCAAACAGTTTTCCAGAGTGAAAAATTCAGCACATTTTTTTCAAAAATGGCCAAGATAAATCACTGTAATAAAGTTCAGGTTTGAGAGTTAATTTTTCTACCTACCAAACACAAAGCCAGCAAACCAGAATTTTCTATTCTACCTAAAACTATTCAGTAATAACTATGATTTACTGTTAAAATATAATTTACCCTTTTATGCAGAGCTGGTCATTTGACATTGGGATCATAATAAACTGGAAAATTACCTTCCATGAAATTTGGCACAGTGCTTCCCTTTAAGCATTTAAATTCTGCTGTACTTGTATTTTCTACTGTCATGTTATTATTTTCACCAAAAGCTTTGATTATTGTTGCTATTATGAAGTATTAAATTATAAATTACTTAAAATCAAACCCTAATCCACAAGCCCAAATACTGATTTTCATCTGGAGTTATTTTTCAGAACTGCTTGTTGTTCTTCTAGTATTTTTTCTTCACTTATATTTATGCATAAACATTGAAAATTGATTTAAGGATCAATTTAATTCCAGAATAGAAATTGGTATTATAAATTATTAAGAAAGCACCCAAGGAACACAGCACTGGGCAGGCACCTTACCTCTTTCAAGTGAAGACTGGCAAACAGGAATGAGCTCACTCTCTACAGTTGTACTTTGCCTGCTACTTAAGTCCAGGTGAATAAATCAGATACAATGTACTATCTCAAATGCAGCAAAATTGTATATTCCTTATTTCACACTGTGCTTAATCTGCTGGACTTTGCTCTGACATATTATAATTACAACTAAGTGTGTATGAATTATAAAGTACAAAGTTCTTCCATAATGATTAAAATGACATAGTAATTAAATCAAATTTCCTTTATTAACCAATAGTGGTGGAGAACCATAAATAAATTTTAGTTCAGTAAATTATTTATGCTGATTAAATAGACACAGGCAGATGCTAAAATTTGTTTTGTCATTTTGCATAGATTAATTAACTCAAAGCTCTACTGAAATGTAGCAATTTAAATTGCAGAGATGACTTGATTTTTAGGTATTAGGAAGAATCCAACTATAAACCGTGTTACTTCATGTTTTAATGTGAATGAATCAGAAACAGTGTCTGAGATCTCTAAAAATACAGCAAACAAAAGCAGAACAGGCTGGTCAACAGGTTTCTATTTTAGTTTATGGGATAAACATGAGTCAGTTTAACATTAACTCAGATCAAAACTGTCATGAACTAAATAAATTAATTATTGCTATGTAGCTATGTATCTGAAAGTTCTACTGTCTGTCTGCATGGCCTTTAGGCAACATCTAATCTACATTTACCCTTTGAAAGATTAGACAACACTTAAGTTTTTGAGCTTCCTGATCCACCCTGCAACCCACTTTGATCGGATTCTGTCCTTGAAACACATCACAGTTAAAATGGATGGAACATTTAAGACCTGTGTAAACTCTACATCAAGATTCATGCCAAGTCATAATTTCTGTTCTTCAATAATTCATCTTCAGTGAGGATTTGTATTTCATGTGCAATTAAATCAATACCCACAGCAAATGTTTTAGGAAATATTTGCTTGTAACATCTAAAACTCAGTGATCTTTCTCTTCCTTTTTAAAGTACAAGCAGTCTATTACACAGGAGGATGTCCGCAGGGAGTCAGAACAGTATCTTCTCCGTGACAATGGTCAGTTGTAGAGCTGCAGGGAAAAGTTTAAGAATACATATTCTCTGCTTTTAACATTACAAAGCTCAGGGAATTTCTTATATTTGTGTATTTGACAATATCTAATTTATGGCTGGTACAAAGTATTACAAGCCTTGTCTAAGGCATGAAAATACTGTATGGTAGCATATGAAATATAAAATTGCTTTGATCAGATACAGATCTTGCTGAAATAGTCTGCTAAGAAAAGGTAGGGGAAGGTACCTTTCCACTTTGTCCATGTAGATACACTCTGAAAAACACCATTGACTGTAGTGGTATTTATTGATGGGCCTCTCATCACCCTGATATAAATTAGAGTGCATTTTTGGTGTCTTTGATTCCCATATATTTCATTACTGTTTATCTCCTCTTTCCATTTTTCTTTACTTTCTTGCTTCTCTGTTGATTTCCAAACTTACATCTGAGCTGGCAGAGCAGAAGTGAAGTGGGAAGTGTTTAATTAGAAGAGCGAAGAAAGGGCATCAGCATTCATTCACTCATGCTCAGAAAGGCATCTATTTTTGTAGATGAAAACTTTGAAAAACAATTTAAATCTTTACATCTCCCTCTCTGCTCTTGATTCTGAGAATATTTTTTCAGAAATTATATTGTGATCTTAAGGTCAGAGTACTTTACATAGGTATGGTTTGGTAATATACAGATTTCAAAATAAAACATTGCTACAATGACTTGTTGTTAGCCATGTTAATTAAGATACTTCATTTCCTAGTTCAATGACCACATATTCCTTCTCTACAGTATGCTGAAGTTTTAATTATCCTTCTGATTCTGTTGAGCTTTAACTGACAAGGATTCATTTGAATTTTTCCAATTCAGGCTGCCCTGTGTGGAAATACTCTTTACACATTCTTTATATCCATATGGCCCATCAATCCAGCCCATTCAGATCCTCCTGCAGAGCCTTCCTGCCCTCCAGCAGATCCACATTTCCACCCAACTTGTTGTCTGCAAACTGAATGAGGGTGCATTTTATCCCCTTATCCAAATCATTGATAAAGACATTAAACAGGACTTGCCCCAAAACTGAGCCCTGGGGGCACCACAGGTGACCAGTTACCAGCTGGATGTAGCACCACCCACCCCCACACTCTGGGCCACGTATTGAGCCAGTTTCTTACCCAGAGATGAGTGCACCTGTCCAAGCCATAGAAATCCAGTCTCTCCAGGAGAATGCTGTGGGAAACATCAAAGGCTTGACTGAAGTCCAGGTAGACAACATCCACACCCTTCCCATTACCTACTTGAGTAGGTCACTTTATCATAAGAGACCCAGTTGGTCAGGGTCTTTCACAAACCCTGCTGTGTGGGCCTGATCCCCTTGTTGTCCTGAGTGCCATCAGAATGGTGGAAGCTTGCATGAGCTTCCCCAGCACCAAGGTCAGGATGACAGGCCTGTAGTTCCCAGATCCTCCTTCCAGTCTTGTAGATGGGTGTAGCATTTCCCCTAACCTTCCTGGTTAGCCAGGACTGCTGATGAATGGTGGAAGGTGGCTCAGCGAGCAGTTCTGCCAGCTCCCACCTGGCCCCACAGACCTGAGTGTGTCTAAGTGGCATAGGAGGTCACTGAGCATTTCCCTTTGGATTATTGTGACTTCATTCTGCTCCCCATTCCTGTCTTTCAACTCACAGGGCTGAGTAGCTTGAGAACAACTGGTCTTGCTGTTAACCACTTTAAGCTTTAAGGATCTCAGCCTTTTCCTCGTCCTTTGTCACTGTTTACCCCGGAATCCAATGAAGAATGGAGATTATCCTTAGCCCTCCTTTTGCTGGTATATGCATTTATAGAAACTTTTTTATTGTCTTTTAGGGCAATAGTCAGATGAAATTCCGGTTGTGCTTTGACTCTTCTAATTGTATTCCCTGTAAGCTCACATTATCTTTGTAGTTCTTCTGAGTTTCCTGCCCCTTCTTCCAAAGGTCATAAAATCTGAGTTTCTCCTTGAGTTCCTGTCCCCATTCTCTGTTCAGACAGGCCACTCCTCCTCGCCACCTTTTGGCACATGGGGCAGTTTGCTCTTGCATCTAAGATTTCCCTCTTGGAGAATGTTCTGCCTTTTTGGACTCCTTTGCACTTCAGGATGGGGACCAAGCTCTCTGGAAGTCCAAGGCACTTCAGCTGTCCCTGTTCCTTACTTCTCTAAGAACTTAAAAATCTGTCATTTCATGATCACTGTGCCCAAGATGGACTCTGTCCTTATGGGAAAGGCTTTGACACAGGCTGGCAACTTGCATACCCAGGATCTTCAAAAGGCTTGACATGAGTGATTTATGGATTTGCATGGTTTCCAGAAGCATGTAAAATGCTAACTTACGTGCAAGAAAGATGTTCAGAATACTGAGGAACACAAGAGACTAAGTTCTAACATGACAAAACAGATAAAACGCATAACAAAGGGCTCACTCTGTATCTTTCCTGAAAGAAGTTTCAGGGGCACACAGCACAAGTGATTGCTTTGAGAAAACAAACTAACAAACCAACAAAGCCCCACCAAACAACAAAATCAGGCCATAGAAATACTTTGGCTGCTTTGAGTGATTTTGAATTGCTTTGCAGCCTTGGCTAAATGCACTTTGGTATCTTTGCATAGGATCAGTAACAAAAAAAATGTTCATAACAGCTTTCACTTGTTCTTGAACTTATGAGCTGGCATTGGCATAAGAAGTGTGTGTTTTGTCTGACAATGCAGAAAGCCGTTATTAACTGCTGAAACACATTGCACATAAGGCCATTTTCAATTGAAATTTTAAATCTCTTTTTACACAATCAGTATTTGTGAGATGAACCATTTTTTGGGGAATGAACCTAAGTATATTTTTTGACTGTAGAACAGAACAAATGCTACACTGTTAGAAACATTTGACTTTTCAAATGTTCAGCAAATTTATTGTGATTTCTTACAAAAATATTTTAAGAACTGAAGTAAATACTAAAAACATATTCTTTGTATCTTTCTGCTGAACCCAAGAATAAATTCTAAGGGTGTAGAAACTTAACAGAATTGAAGAGGGTTTGCTTTCAACAAAAACACTGACCTAACTGGAAAAATACAATCTAAACCATCATCATGGAAGATGCTGGAAAATAACTGGCTAACTGACAGTTAGGACTGGTGGTAATGAAAAACTTAAGTTACTTAGGTAGCTTTGAAAAACCGTATGATAGGAAACATCTGGTAATTGACTTTTTTAATTCTAAAGGTGGCAAAAATTGCCAGATATGAACACTGCAGGTGAAAACTGTCAGAGAATGCTTGCGTGGAATGCCAATTAGGTGACACCTATCTTAAGATAGTAGAATTCGTGATTCTGAGGAAAAGTATGAGCAGCATTGTAAGTACAATATATTTAAAAAAAATAAAAGGCAGACCAGTAAACTTAGGCAACTATCTTCTATCCTCTCTTGCTAAGACTCTAAGAGAGAGACAGGCTCTTTGAGCAGGCTGGCTATAAATAAAAAGTACTACAGTGAAGATGAAATGACAAATTATTTCTCATGAAGAAAGACAGGAACCATAGTAAGAGTGCAAAAGGTCTGCCTAAAAAGTTCTTTAAAAATCTGAAAGTCGGAATGAAGTTGTGTAAGCAAGGGGAGTCAAAGGACAAATCCTAAGAGTGACTATATAGGGATAACACAATAACCAATCATGATAAAATTAGAGGTTAAAAAGGTTACCACTATCAAGGGACATAAAAACCCAACAAATATTCTGTAAATGGATTGGAAATAAGAAGAAGCTAAGCCCAAAACCTCATTGTTTTATGAGGGAGAGGGGCAAATGGCACAGGTTTTTTTGCTGCAGACTTCATAAACAATGATCAGATACTTAATGAAATTAATTTTAATGAAGGAGTAGGACTGGAGGCCAGATTAAGTGAAAAACATCTCAACAAAATTGATGTAGTTAAGTATTTTCAAAGTGGCAAGGACAGATACAATCCTGTAGGTACCTTACAATCTAGCAAAAGTCCTCTCTGAACCATTTACAATTACATTTTAGAGATAATGGAGGTCCCAGAGGATTTCATTGGGCCTATCTTTTAAAAAGTGGGAAAACCTAAGCAAAATAAAGAACAGTAAGATGCCTTTCAAAATACATAAAATAGGATAACTAAAAAAAAACCCAGCAGGGGATGATAAGCTGATAAAAAGCAGCCAGTAAAGTCTGGTCAAGAAAGAAATCAAATCAATTCATCAACTGTCTGTAGTTTAGAGGAAATAAACTTTAAAAGTATCTAGCATTTCAGATCTGATCCAGATTTGGCGTGTTGCAAAGTATGAGTCAAACTCAGAGTCGTATTTTAAACACTACCTATCTAGGTAGCAGTCTGCTTTCAGGATAATTTCTACTACAAAAACACATCTAGTAAAATCAGTAAGTTGAAAATATTTTCCATTTGAATGCACCTGTTTTACCTCAAGTACTTGAACAAATAGAAAAAAATATTTGAGAAGTACCTGCACAAATATTTGAGTCAAGAATTTCAGGTTATTATCAGCCCAAAGATATTTTAAAAGAAATGTGTTGATCTTAATTTTAAATCAATTAGTTATCTGATTTAGTTTTAAACATTATAGATTAACCTTGTAATATAGGAGTCTAAAAATTATTTTCTCAACTGGGACAAGAAGCAGCTGGAAGCATTGCCATGGCAACCATCTCATTTCCAAAGAGAGATTCTGTGACTTTTGTTGCTCTTTAGCAAGCTCACAGCTCAGTAGCAATGCTGAAAAAAAAAAAAAAAAAAAGGGGGGGGGGGGGGG
>VXBB01010670.1:47688-64023 GCA_013399915.1 Illadopsis cleaveri
AGGGGAGAGGGAGGGGGGCCTGGAAGAATAATGAAAAGAATGCTTCAAAACATAAGGCAGGTTTTAAGGAAACAAAGTAAGTTCTCAGTCTGATGATGAGCCCAAGGAAAAGAACGAAACCAAAAAACCAAACCAAAACACATATATTCCATCACTCTAACATGTGTCTTTGAAAATTACTGTAGAATCAATCTCTCCTGGAAATTATGTTTATCACAGATTTCACTGTCTCACACTAAGTACGTGACTTAGTTTCTTGATCCTACTGTTTAAGGAAAATTGATAGCAAAATGAATAATACACAGGGGGTGGATAGGGTGGGAGCGAAAAAATTTCTGTCAAAACAACACATTTTACTGCCCACAGCTCTCCCCAGGAGAGAGGTTGAGATCATATCATAAGAATTAGTCAGATTGCTCAATGACTACTGAAGGATTTTAAGGAACTGTGGTGTTATGGTGTTTTGAACCTATGGTCTAAGAACTTGTACAGACTAGAAAACCTGCAGTACCTCTTGAACACATTGGTTATGAAAAAGCTATAGAATTTAGAAATTAAGGGAAGTTCATGCACAGATCTCAGGGTTATGGTTTAAACTCTTACTCACCCTTGCTTCAGTCTGGTTGGCTAAATGCCCTTTCCTGACTACTAGAGTATTGCATGGCTATGGCACACTTGGGACGCAGATGATGGGCACTCAGACAACAGTGTGCTGAAGTGCTACAGCAGCACCAGGCCATACACAGGCTACAAGTACATTCTTATGGTGTAGGCTGGGAGTGTTTCATCATCTGTATCTGCAGTCATGCTGTCTGTGCTCCACTGCCGAGACCAATACCCCTTGCACTGGCTGGAGAAGGAATACTGAAGTTGCCTTCAGAAGGGGTGCTGTACAGCAGAGCAAGATTTTCAGAGGTGTGCATGTATTTTTGCACAGGTATGAATGGAACCTGGCTGCACTGGTAACTTTAGTCTATATTTTGTTCATAAAGGAGCTAATTGAAGGAAGTAAGCACTGCTAAAAATAGTAAATACAGTAGAGCCTAATTCCTGGTTCAGACTTCTGTTGATAAACCACATCATATTCTTATTGCAGGAACACTTTCTCCTTCAAATTCCTAACTTGGAACATAAAGGAATTGTTAGGATGTAAAAGTATGTAAACATAAACTCTATTTATCAAGTATGAAAAATACATAAGGAAAGAATACACAATAAAACACCATTAATATACCCCAAAAACCGAAACTAATAAACAGTGCTTAAATCAAGTTAGAAGTTCTAATCTTTTTAGATGTAATCATGTTTTGCAAAGAAGCAAATTTAGAAAGTGTAAGTTTATTTAGTTTAAAAAAAACATATCAAATTTGAACAATGTTCAAGAAGATTAAAAAAGGCTAATGAGGGACTTCAAAGCTGTAAAGGCATTTAATGAGCTTCAGAAGGCAAATGTATTCTGCCATGTAAAAAAGATACATAAAGAAGCACAATGTACGAACAAGAGCATGCAGATTTTTTGTAATCAACAGATTTGATTGAGAGACAGAATTCTACAAATGTGTTTCTTTGCTATGTGATACTGATGAAGTGGGTTGAAAGCAGCAGGTGACTTTTGGTGTTAGTTAATAGGATTTAAGATGACTCTTTTCATGAAGAGCTATCCAGACCCTTTGGACATTTTATTCAATCATCTTTTTTTTTCCCCCAATGCAATAGCTGTAAACAGTGCATTATGTTGAACTCTTGTATTTGCAGTGAACAGTGTTGGATTCTATAAAATCCTTCTAATACTCTCCTCAGTGTACACTTACACTTTTTGGGAAAAAAAACCAACCTAACAATAAAATAAGTTTTAAACGTATTACAAAGAAAGCACAGAAGTTTGATCAGGTCTTTCCAGGATGAATGACCTCTCCACCATTAGTCAGCTACCTGGTGATAGAAATAATTGGTTGCTACCACTGAAACACTTTAAAGAACAAGTGATGTATACAATTATTTCTGCCAGCACCAGCTCAATAGAGCTTGCTACTGCAATTTCAACAAGACTCTTGTAGTCTTCATAAAAACGAAGGGCAAAAAGAAGTGAAAAAATTCTGTGCAAATACCATGTGAATAGAAGTAGCAGAAAAACAAACCGAAAGAAAAGAGGGAGATCAACACTACAACTCAAAATCAAAAATGAGAGGATTTAGAGGAAAAGTTCCCCTAGGAATCTCTACTGATTGTCTGTAGATGCTCAGGTCTAAGGTGAGGGACCCTTACAAAGCTACAGGTAGTGGTATTATTTTTATGAAACAAACATTTAATCACAAACCTGGTAATAACACCGTAGTTCAATTCTTATCACTGCTGGTAAATATGATGATGGATGCTGTACTTATTCCACTATAAGGCTGTCTTTCAGTAACTTCTAGTAACTGCTCCACCTCTCATCTGAGCTCCTCCTCTTTCTAAGAGAGAATGTTTAGCATGGCAAAAATACAGGTTCATTAGGAGGTTTGACCTCAATTTCTTTGGACACTCTTTACTAATTCAGCTTAAGCATTTCTCAACTGCCAAGCTGAAGCATTCTCAACAACATCCATACATGTCTGGGAAAACAAACTGATAGGAAAAGAAAGACTCCTGTCTACTGCTAGAAATTTGTTTCAAGTTTTTTTCTGTTCTGATCCCAGGAATGGAAAGTATTGCTCCCAAATATTTAACTGGATTCTTCATGCATATGCATGGTAAATAGCAGTCCTGTGCCCTGCACACCAGATTATGAGCTTGGGTATCCTATTCTCCATTCTGAAACACAATGGAAAACCCACACCCATGTGTACAAGACAGCAAAAAGACGCTTAAAGAATCCAGAGAATTTCTGAGTACAACATTCTAATATTTCATAAATAAAAATGTTCCTTTAAAAAACCTTTTTCCTTTTTTACTTGCAGTGTTTGCAAATGAGTTTCACCACCTGTTATATTACTTTTTTAAAATTTTTGTATTCAAATTAAAAGAATCAGTTGAAAATTCAGTTTTGTTTGAAAAATGCCACAAAAGGTTTTCTTTCTGTTGCATATTCACTACTTTTTGCCCTTGACTGAATGACAGTCTTTAATTAATTTTTATTCCTACCAGCCATTCAGAACCAAACACACAATACAAATGATCCAAACTGTGATGTTTTGTGCATCATCAGTAAATGAGCTAACTAGCTAAAAGTTCCACTTGTTTTTCTGCAGAAAGTTATTCTGTCATTAATCTTTATAGCCTTATTAGAAACAAGGTGGTACATAAATGTTACTGACAGCATAATTGAAGGAATAACCTTGTAATTCAAAAGTGAACCAGTTTTCCTGAAAAATCAATATTTATTATGAAAGAGGATGAATAATCCTTTATGGCTTTTGAAACACAGAAACAAAACAAATTAAAATGCCTTAGCCTATTTATGACCTCAAGAAGCTTTCACTAGCTCAATCTGAAAATAGACCAAAACTCAATACTATTCCTACAGATGATTTTCTGACTAAAAGCTCCCTAAATGTTGTACTAATATATGGCCTGAATCACCTGATTATTCAACAGTATAATGTTCAAAATAGTCATTAAGATCTAAGGTCCTGTCTTCAAAGCCATTGAAATGATGAAAGAAGTAAGTGTCTCTAAAATTCTGGTTTTTTTCACTATCAATACTGATTGCTTTTTGGAAGTCAGAGTGTAATAATGTATTTATTAGAAGACTGTTATATAGAATGAAGCCTGCACGGAGTGGGGGAAAACTGGCTAGATTGTACCACTTAGGGAAGAGCCTTAAATGGGTGCCCAGTTTTTATGTAGTGATGGAGGGAAAGACTGATGAACTTCATCTCTTGAATGGCATAACAATCTCTCCCAGATGGAGAGAACCTGGGTAACTGCTTTTTCTTTACTCACATGGGTAACAGGAAAATACCATTTGGCAAATACCAAATAGGTAAAGAAGTCAGTGCTTTCCTAAAGGCTGTGACTATAGTTCATTTGCTCACTTGTCACACTTGCCAACACTACTTTCACCTAGAAAAAAATGTCTAGAACATCATGGAAACATCTTCCAGCTACAGTTCTTTGCAAACCTCAATATATGCCATGACAGCAATACTTAAATTTTCTTCTACCTTTGGGGAGCTTTCTCCAAATTTTTCTCTTTACGCTTAATTATAGCTTCAAGTATCTTACTAAATGAAACACTACCAGAGAACTTCCCTGGACACAGGAATCTGCTAATTCGTAGTATTCAGCTTGTGTAATAGCTGTCAGTACATTTTTTGAATATACCTATTAACAACACTGTCCCTCCCATCCCAGTAATGCCTGGATATGATAGCAAAGTTAGCATGGCAATAAATGACTCCTGAGCTGCAGTGTCTCCAAGCTCTATTTTGGAGAGCACAGCATGCATAGGGGCTTTTCCTGCCAAGCTGGCCTCTGTGCCAGTTCCTGGTTGGGAACAAGCCTTTGGAGATATAGACCATGATTAAGCCAATTAAGTGGGACCTTCCAAATGCCCTGTGCACCACAGATGCCTCTTGTGCATCTTCTGCCTAAGAATGTGCAAAATGTAATCTTTTCAACCTTTTAACGCTGTTCAGTAAATCTCTTTCTCCACTGATTTGAAGTTTACAATTTTAAGTTCTTTCTGTATTCCTTAACTCATCAACAGTAGATGTAAACACCCATTTTCCTTCAGTTTGTTAAATTAGCACAATATATGGCCAAGTATATCCATATTTTATTCTGACACATCAGAATGAAAACCAGTAAGGGTTTGTTACTATTTATTTTATATTGGTTATTTTCCTAAAAGAAATAAGTCTCAAATGAAACAAAATATTGTAGGAGTACAAATTCACTTTCTACTAACTACCAATAGCAACAAAATTAAGGTCAAAGATGTCTTAAACATGAAAATTAAATCCTTTTAGTAGTTTAAGGTACTGCTATCACTGTTAGCTTAGGGTCCTTTTAGCAAACTGTAAAACAAACTTTGCCCTCTTTGAGCTACTGATCACACATGACCTTTATGCAATTAAGAGTACATTAACACCCAAGTGGCGATGTTTAAATGATCTTAGTGATCTAATACACTTTTCACTATGTTGGAAAACAGTATGTACTTAATTTGCCTAGATTGTTTTTGAAATCTTGACATGCAGTTACTTAAAAAGGTTGCTTTAACAGATACATATAAAGATCTACACAATAATGCTTAACAAAGGTACTCTTTAACAAGATTACATACTGGATTTTTTTCAGTGAGCTCATTGCCACACTATCTGAGTACCCAATATTCATTACTGAATTTATCTTCACAATTACTTTTATGAGACGAGTTTCTCATAACTCATACACAAGAAATTGAAACAGAAATAATAGATTTTTTTACAATCTGACAGTTGCATCCAAAATCAAGGCACTTGATACTAAAGTTCTCTTCACAAATACAAGTCTTAATCACAAGCCAGCCTGTCTCTCTGAAGCAATACACACCCCATTTACTGAGCCATTATCATCTCCACTCCATCAAAAAGCGCACCAACAATTTTTTTTTTTGTTTAAAACAAAGGGGAGATAGCTGTACATTAAATTTCTTCCTTATATGTGTAGAATGTGAGCTTCTTTAAACATGCAATTGGTAAAATTATTTCAAAATGTTCCAAACACCTTCCAGACCATCTTAATGACTAACAGCTAAAACAGACTTTAGCAAAATATGTCTCCTCTCCCTTCTACATGGCTTGTCATAAACTCAGTTGCCCACTCATTCAGAATGTGGCTGAGCTCTTCAGCTACAAATCTTCAAGATGCAGTGAGCTCATTGTATTACTCACACTCACTGCCAGGAACAGAGAATTCCTGCCTCTGACTGAATGTTTCTCGTGCTTACTTTCTGCTGGCTCTGGGATTTCTTTGAGCCTTCTGTAAGCTGATTTAACTTTTTAAAACATAAGAGAATTCCAGCAGACTGATGAACCAAATGCACTTGTTAAATCAAGGCATGACAAAGCCTGAGAAATGCCAGAACTTGTAATCAGAGGGCAGTAGGGTTATCCAGGCCAAGCTGAGGGAGCTTGTCTTCCTCCTTTTGGCAATAAGGAAATCAGCTTGTTTATAGTCCAAGTAAATCTTTAATTTCTGTTCTGAGGTATCAGTTGCTTCAATTCACAGTCTGCCTTGTGTTATCTCAAGAAGTCTCCCTAAAAGGCAGCTATGTTGTTTTGGTTTTTTTTTGGAAAATGGAGATGCCAGACCTAACACAGAAGACTGATTCTAAAAATTGGTAAGTAGGAAAAAAAAACTGAACTACAGCAAATATTTATTTTCTGCAGAATTCAACCTTGCATTTTAACTGCTACAGGATCAAGTAAGTTTTGCCAAGTGGCATTTATGATAGCCCAAGGCCATATTACAACGTTAATTGACTGTGCTGGTTTTGACTGTGGCAGAGTTATAACTTCACATCGGCTGGTGTGGGGCCATGCCTAGGACTTGTGCTGGAAAGAGTGTTGATAACCCAGAGACATTTTCATTACTGGTGTGTGCTGATTTCCTGAGCTGCTTCACTGGCAAGCTGTAGCTTTCTCACCAGCATAAAAGGAAGGCTTGGTGCCTTCGATGTTTGGTGGGTCTGAACCTCAGGCTGAAACGTGTAGACGGCGAGGAAGAAGGAGCAGACTCTCGGGTGGGAAGCAGATAGATTTATTCAGTCTTCACCCCACGAGGGGAGAATGCGAGAGCGTCTCTGGGGCACAAGCAGCCCATTAAATATCAGGGGCGTCTCCCAGGTAAGGAGATGCCTAAAGTCAATCCCAGGGGAGAGGGGGGGAGTGACTAAGAACTGGGACAATTGGCAGGGCCATCTAGGGAAAGAAAGGGGTGTGGGGGAATCTGACACCCTGCTGTATCACCTTGGGGCCTTTCTAGAACTCTTGAGGCCTAGGGTGTGGTTGACAGGATCTACCTCAGAGAAAGGCCACAGGGAATTGGGGATGGGGGCGTTACAAGGTTGAACCATTACATGACAAATAACAAAAACACAAACACAACTTTAGAAAACCCGAATTTTGCACCACTACACTGATGCACAGTGCTCCCACAGAGCCAAGGCCTTTTCTGCTCCTCATGCCACCCCACCGGCAAGGGGTCAAAGGGATATGTCAGACCACATGGCATCATGCTCTGCATACACAGCGGGGGGAAGAAGAGTGGGATAGTGGAGTGGGAGTGATGGTGTTTGACTTCCCAAGTACACATTAGGTGTGCTGGAGCCCTGTTGTCCTGGGGATGACTGAACACCTGCCTGCCCATGCGAAGTTGTGAATTCTTTGCTTTGTGTGCACAGATTTTGCTTTCCCTATTAAATTGCCTTTATCTCGACCCACAAATGTTCTTTTACCCTTCTGACTCTCTTCCCCATCCCACTGGGGGAAGTCAGTGAGCAGCTGCATGGGGCTGGGCTATTGGCCGAGGTTAAACTACAACCATGACCAACTGACTGTAAGCGATCAATGCACTCTGGCTAGAACCTCTGTGCTCACTTGACACACAGATTCCAGCTCCAAAATGAAAAAAAAAAATGTAACTTGCAGTAGTTCAGCAGCAGACTAACACACACTTACAAACTGCTTTATCACAAAGGTGTCTGAAAAGGAGGTGAATAATGTACAAGGTTTTTGGGCTTGGATTTTTCTGTTAACACGTTTCTGAGAGCAGGACACTGCATCTGATCCTGATACACAAAGGAACTGCCTCAACCTCCACATACAAAGTCCTAAGAAAAAGAGAAATGTTGAATATTCCATATGCTCCTTCCAAAGTTTTTCTATGATTTTTACAGTTCCTGTAAACTTTTTCACTCTGAACTCTTAACAAAGACTTTCATCTTTTCATGGCCTGAATTCTTCATTCTCCCTTGAAGACAAATCAAGAACGTGAACAGACACCATGAAAGAAGGCAAAAATACTAGTTCCTACCTTTGGAATTTTTCCATGTTCCTAATATGGAAAAATGCATCAGTATGATTAATTATAAGCCAATGCAATTCAATTGTTATTTCAATTACTGTTAAACAAAAGTAACTCATGGCTTGTACTTTCTGGCATAGCACATTCAAAGAACTGCTTTGTGTTTTTCATATAATTTTTCGTAAGACACTGCTGAAAGAGGTGTTTTTTAATAGTTTGGGTTTTTTTCTTCACCAATGCAACTTGACACTTATTTCAGCAGATGCCTCCAGCAAGAATACCCAAATATCTTCTTGTCTCCACTGAAAATATTTTACTTAATATGTGAAAAAAAAGACTATTCAAGGAAAACAAGAAGAGAGCAAAATGTGCAGCTTACTTTGCAGAGTGAAATCTTTCATTGTCCACAGAAAACACTGGGTTATTTCTTCTCCAATACCTTAAAAATTGACTTAATCTTATGAATGAGTATTTAGTCTCTTGCAACTTTAATGTTTCCCAGCATGACTTCTAAATATGTGTCTTAGGAAAATTTATAGCCCTCTTCTGTGTATGGCAGAACACATACATACATTAGAATTGATTTTGCTTCAGATGTCCTCTAAGTGGATGTTAAATATTATTTTTGGAAGCAGATATACATTACCTATGCTGTATGGACACTGTTACCTAAGAAGTTACCAACTGTAGAGATGAAGAACAGCATTTATGAAGAGAAAAAATTTTATGGACTGTTGCTAATAGGGTGTAGCCAAGTTTGCTGTTGAAAAACAATCAGTTTTTTCAACTTTTCTCTGGGTAGCTTGAAAAGGTACTGCGTAAGAGATATACAGGCATGCTCCAAGAACAAAGTTCTGCCAGTGACTCAACATTCCTCGAGAGCCATATACTTTGGAACATAATTTATAATATGAGCAGAATTCAGCTTCCTGCTACACCTGAAGTTCTTTTCTTTCATTTTAAAATTAGTTAATTTGTACTTCATTTAAAATTCTGTATTTGGCCTCAAATCATTCCACTGGAAATAAAAGAGAGTGAGAAGCCTCAGTGTCACGGAAGTGATACATGTAAATTAGAAAAGAAAGATTCAAGATCTTGACAGCTTAAATGACTTCCTCATGGCAAGATACTTTGCCTTCTTTCCTTCCAAAGAGTTTTTATTAGAAAGTAGATCAGAGTAAAACTGGGCAATACATAGTGGAAAACCTTTGAACTAAAGATTTCCCAGAGAGGTTGTGGAGTCTCCCTCACTAAAGATATCCAAGAACCATCTGGATGCAATCCCATGCCATGTGCTCTACAATGACCCGGATTGGGAGACTGGACCAGAGGACCCACAGTGGTCCCCTCCAACCTTACCCACTCTGTGATTCTGTAAATTCTACAGGCAGCAAAGAGCATAAAATAAAATGATTTTATATGTAATGTGACAAGCTGACACAGCAAATTACTTACCCAGTAAACTCACAACTCCATTTTGAAAAGATGATTTGTTCATTTCAGAACTCAACAAGTGCAAAACATTAAAGACATCTTAAAACTGAACTCCACTCCTATTATCTTTGAAATTTTTTTATACATTGTCTTAAGACATTTATTATCATGAAGCACATTGTATAATTTATTTTAATTCTCTACAGAACCATATAGTTAATTCAGTATCATCAATAACTTTATACAGATACAGTATTGAAGCCATGTCATCTTTTGCTTACTGTCAAGTACAAAACAGATTATACAGTCTAAAAAAAGCTACAAACCACACTTGTAGCATAACGTATGTTGTGCCTGGTTAAAGTTTACAGCAGTGGCTTTTTGATCTTTCAAAACAAATAAACATGACAACAAACAGCTGTGGAAACTGAGACTTAGGAGGAAGACTTAACTACCTCCTTTTTCCAGAACTACTTTTCCCTGCTTTATTGCTGCTACCACCAGACTTGCTGGAAGATTTTGAAGAGAAAAGTCTTGTCATGAATTCAGACACATCTGGCAGCTCATGGTTGGAATTCAGCATGTTCATTGACTGCTCCATTTCCTGCATGCAAAGATCAGATAATAGCGTGTAACAATTCTGGCTGTATCTAAGGCATCAGTTGAAAGACTGTATGAGAAAGATACTAAATTTTCCCAAATACTGTTTTACTTTTTGTAGCCGTCCAGCATACATGTTGCTACATAGTTTTATGCAACCCCAGCCAAACACCCAACTACACACAGAAACATAAAATCCCAAAACTAAAAGCAGCAGTTTATGGAAAATAGTAACCATGTCTTAAGCAGTCTTACAGGGCAACGATCCGATTAAAAAAATCTAAAAGATAAAAATTATTTATTTTCAGCACTACTTTTCTCCATATTAAAATTTAGGCTATTGTTTAGATATTCAGATCTGTGTTCTCATAGATGTCACACTTTTGTTTTTCAAATCAGTATTATTTATAGCAAATTAACAAATTTTTGATGCTGTTTGAAGGGATTAGACATTTTTATTGCCCTGCTTTCTGACACTAGAGTACTGCAGGTGAGTTGTCACTCCTTCAGGAAAAAGGGGATTTTAATATAAGACCATATATCCAGATAAGCTTAATGTAACTTTAGGGTTTAGCACAGTGGTTCTATGAAATGAATTAGCACATTAAAAAAAAAAAAATCAATCTTGAAGTACTTTTAATGCCTACAACAGCTGAACTGCACATCCACAAAGGGATAATGCTTATAGCAATTATGAGTTTTGTGTAGGATTGTCACCTTGTTCTTCTCCCATTCAGAATGATAGATCTTTCAGTGCTTTCAAGGCATTTTAGTAGCCTTTGTTACTACTGCATCTACATTACACCTCTACAACAAGCACAGTTACTAAGTCATTAAACTTTTTATGAAAACTAGTACTGTGCTGACTGCACGAAGAAAAAACAAGTTAATTTGAAAAATGTCATACAACCTCCATATACTCCACAGAACTCCATTTACCATCAGAACAGCCTGTCTATAAGCAGTGTCAGATTGGTGGAAAAAGTAAAGAATGTGTGATTATCTTTTTTTAAAATTCAACTTTCAGAGTTCAGCTTGGTTTGAAGAACATGCCATGAATACCTAGCATATCTTTGTATCTATTTTTTAATCAAAATTATAGCCAAAAGAGCATTACACAGCTCTGATATGCTTTATAAAGGTTTTACTTATTAAAAAAAAAATGCAGACACCTATAAAGTACTACTGAAGACAGTGGTCATTTACAGAAAAAGGAGTTTTTAGTTAACCAAGCCTTCAAAAAGCAGCCACCCATGACAGACAAATAACACTTGTAAAAATAAAAGATCTAGCAAACACCTTGAATCTCCATTTTGTCCTAGCCTTCTGCTATTCAGCATTTTGCATGACAAAAGCACAATAAATCAGATAACTTAATGACTACATTAAGACTCCATATCATATATACTAGTGCGTCATCTGGCTTTAAAAGTAAATAGTAAACTGTGGTTTAGGCTGAAGAACAAGAGAACTCCACATCACACTCAACACACTTGACACTTATTAGATGACTCATTGCTAAAACAGCAACACTGTATTAGCTAAATAAATGATGTTCATTAAGCCTTCCTTTAAAGTACAATTTTGTTTTTATTACTTTTCTGTGCCTTGAAATCTCATTATCTTTGGTGTCTCCATATGCATCAATTGATTGTACTTACCCGCCTCATATCAGGATCACTGGTGTTGACAACTTTAGGCAAAAGCACAAATATCAGTAATGGAAGAACCATCATCATCACCTGCAGAAAAAATAGGAAATACCTCTTTAGCTTAGATGTTCCTCTAAACACTTGTAGACCTACTAAAATAAAAAAAAAGCTCTACTAAACAGCCAAACTCTAGAACTACTGCATTCTGAATCAGTAACCCAGTAACACTTGTCAGGAATGAAACCTGATAAGGGGGTACTGTGCTTTGAACAACGGTTTTCAAAGTTGGACCAATAAGTTGGCAAATAGTTGTTCTCTCTTACACCTGTTGTAATTACAGTTTTGCAACATGTTGATCTCTGCACTACTAGAACATTGCATTGTCAAAGGAAGAGACAACGGGCTGTTTTCAGAGGACTTACATTAATAGGGAAGGAGATGTCAGAGAAAAAATTCCCATTTCTAAGCAAATAAAATCCAAGAAAAAATCCCCTCAGAAGAGCAAAGGAAAAATGCACATTTTTCCTCAATGGTTTTATTCTTAGTATTCTGACAAACAGCTGTGTTTGGATTCTTAGCATACTTGTAATATTGGTGTGTTGCCTGTACGTACCATAGGGTTCATGAGGAAATCTGTCCATCCCCAAGATTCTCTCTTTATGAAGTATGAAGGTGGCCCAGAAGATTTCATCTGGAGTGGATATGGCAGCCTGACAACTTCAGAGGGTTTGATGTAATTCACATATCTTGCTCTATTAGGCAAAATGTAAATAATTGAAAATATAAACCTAGAATTTTTGGCAAATAATAAAGAAGATTTTAAAAAATCCAAACTGGTTTTAATAAAAGACTACAAACAAAACCATCTGCTAAGTGTCAGCTAGGCTTCACTTTTGAAAAGCTAATTTGCTTCAGCAGCTTATTTTAAGGAATCAAAAGCGAAGCATTTTTTGTCACCTTGTACACAAGCAAGAAAATCTATGCTGTTTAAGGTGCAGCTTTGAACAATGCAGTGTAGTTTAACCAGTTTGCTCAGGATATCAATTACCTGTGAAGTAAATACCTTTTCCATAAGAGCATTACTATGCATTTAGAAATACTGAATCTCAAGTCTTTATTACTTCATAAGGTTTTTCCGTATTTCATCACTAGTATTCTTCATTTGGGTCTCACATTTAGATAATTACTCAGTACTAACATCTTTGTCATTCCTGACCCATTTTTCATGATTTATGAATATTTATCCACTTTATGCAACTCCAGGGATAACTTCTGTCCATAAATAATTTATTCCTTGTGAATTTTTCACCAAATACTCATCTATAGAATGTCTTTCCCTCCTATCTTATGACTATGTGTTTTCTTCAAAACTTGAGATTTTCAAGTAGATCTTATGAAATACATGTTATGCACATGCTGTTTCCTCTTTCTAGTTATTACCATAACTTTTTGAGGCAGCACATCCCTTAGAAAAACCCTGTTGATATTTTCCCCAAGTATCATTGTTTTTCATGCATCTCTGACTCCTCAACTGTATTCTTTGTTACAGTTTCTGCCTGTTGGACTGGTAGAGATGACAAGTCTCCTGCTACTTTCCTCTGCAAATGAATGCCAGCAATTTTTAACCTCCCCTAAATATACTGCAGGAGTATTTACACTGATGATTGTATTCCTAAAAGTTAAGATGCTATGTGCATGCTTGAACAAAGAAAAATTAAATATAAGCATTTTCATTTAAATGAAAATCACCTTAATAGATAGATTTTTCTGTATTACTGAATGGTCTGCAGTTGCTGTCAAGAGTGGTTTGGCCACAACATAGAAACAAGCCTACAATCCTACAGAACTAACACAAACTGGCAACTGCCAATATTAACCAGTAACTGTAACAAGGTCCTATGGGGGTGCAACAGAAATATTTAAAAATTCCGTTGTGCCCAGTACTGACAGCACATTTATTAAAGAAATGTATGGGAAAAATGGGAAAAATGGGAAAAGGGAAGAAGGAAAAAAATGTGTTGACAAATAATAAAGCAGTTAACTAGTTTATGCCTAGATTTTACTTCAGGATAGATGCAAAAAAAAAAAAAAAAAAAAAAAAAGCAAAAAAACAGTTAAAACANTTTTTATGCCAGATTTTTCTTTAGGAAAAAAAAAAAAAAAAAAAAAAAAAAAAAAAAAGGCAAACAAACAGAGGAACTTTTAAAATCTCTTTTCGCTTATTTCAGGCCATAAATATGAAAGAAAGATATCAGTTTGGAATTTGAGAAATGTGCTTCTAGAAGTGATGTTAAAAGAAGCTGACACATACAGTCTGAGACGGAACATGTGACCCACAGGACTGCTTCCATGAGTTCTGACACTGTGCTGTCAAGCACACATAATGAATCAATACAGAAGCAAATCAGGAAAGGCTCACCTCATTTTGCCCTTTGAAGTTATGTCAACTCGCACGGGCTCAAATTTATGAGCAGGGGATATAACTTCTACTACGTAAGATCCTGAAGGTACATCATGAACCACGAAACTTCCATCTGTCCTGAAAACAGCAATGAGTTCCGCGACAGTTCAGTATGCTCCAGAATATAAGACAGGGTGCTCTGCTGCACTTCAATTTTTTTTTTTTTAAACAAGCTGTATCATTTCATATTACAAATCTTAATATAAGGACAACGATCAAAAGAAAAATTTCTATCAGTCAGCACTCAGAATATCAAGCCCCTTAAGTTCATCAGTGCATGCCACAATAGGAGCAGAAATTCCCTGTTAGGTTAAAGATTTTGTTGTGCCCTCAAGGTGTTGTCTTGCTGGAGGAGTAACTTCACAGCCCTAAAAAGATGTGAAATAAGTTATATTTCATGTATTCAAGTGATGGCAGGAGTAATTTACACCTTCTTTTCTCCTTCTGAAATACATACAATGAAGTTTACTTTGCTTCAGTGCTTCTGCTGAAAGCAAAGCCCCCCCAGACTGACATTCTACACAGTGTGGGTGGGTATAAGGGACAATTTGCAATGTACAAAAATAGCAATTTGTGCCTTTGTCGCAAAATAGCAGTTTTTACTTCTAATTGCTCCCTTCAGGACCAGCCCACGCTGGAAAGCTCAATCAAGCAATAAGGAAACTAAGAGCTCTGAATATATACACAGAAGGGAGTTTTACACAGGTGGCTTTTATTTTAAGACATGAAACTTGAATATTCAATGAAAATATTAGTAAAAGGTTACTTGCAAGCTTCAGCACTAGTTGCCTTAAAGGTACAGAAGTTTTCCTCCTATGTGTCCTCCAGAAGTCTCCAGTAAGAAAAACCTAGTGTTCTCTACCCTGTTAAGAGCAACATCAAAGATCTCTTTCCTAAAAATAAGATGCAAAGTTAAGACAAAAATCTGTTCAAAGGACAAAAACTCTAATAAACCCTAACAAATTAGCAAAGTGCACCAGAAAAACAAATAAACGAGCCCTCTTAAAAGTGAATTCTTAAAGAATTTGTCATTATGCCGTTCACACCACATCTCTAACATGCACAACACTTAAGGAGGTACCCACCTTTATGTGATGATTTGAATCCCTAAGAATGCTTACACTATCTCATATTGCAACCACTATAACAATGTTTCCCTGAGAATTTCTTTTTGATTTTTCATTCTTTACAGTATTGGAGAAATTCAGGGTTTCAATTAAGCATTGAGAAATGTGCCAACCTGACAGTAGCTATTAAATCAGCTCCCAAATATGTCAGGCTCTCATAACTTGTTTGTAGTGGCTTAGCAGGTGCAACACCATCAAGATTCTGTAAGATCTGCAGAGTAGTATCTGTGGTGCTAAAATATTGACAGAACCCAAAGTCAAAGTTAACTTTAACTCCTATTCCAGAGAGATTAATTTAAAATTATGAGTATTTATGAGGGTATATCTTCATTGCACATAATCTCATTTTTATACATATTTTAAAAGCAATGTATTATACCATGTTGAAAATCACAAAGAAGAATTTATAATTTACTTCTACTCTTGAGGATATTTTCTATGTCTTAGATTCTCTAGAGCTTTTGCTTATCTGAATATATCCAGTACCACCCGAGTCTAAATAAATAATGATTCCAGCTACATTTGCATGATGTTGTGTGAAGGAATAAAGCCACGTACTTTAAATTAGCTTCCACCAGTACAGTTAAAGTTTTTCACGGGTACTCTTAACACAGAACTACAACTGTAACTTCTGCCATGAACAAACGTATCTCCACGTCGGTAACTTCTTAGCCAAGGTGAGGTTCTTAAATAAGAAGTGGCAGAATTTACAACAGAAGCTGAGAGTAAACACGGTCGCCCAGGTATTGCAAACCCGTTTGGGGTTTCTGTTTTGGCTGTTTATTTGTTCGGTTTGGGTTTTTTCTTTTTTAAATTAAAAAACTCCGTTCCTAAGTTTTTGGCCAGCAACCTGAGTCATCAGTTTGGATACGTCTGCTGGAGGCTGAGGGCAAAACCTACAGCACTACGCTGCTGGCCGAAACCATTACATGGCAGAGGCCCAGTGTCCACAGCACCGCCAGCAGCTCAGCTCGGGATTCTGTGATTCCACGATCCCGCAGCCGTGCGCGGCTGACCGGGACACGGCCGAGCCCTGCAGGAGCCGCCCCCGCCGCCCGCCATCTCAGGG